>VWZT01013634.1:0-21659 GCA_013397055.1 Pachycephala philippinensis | reverse complement strand
ACCAAATTTTCTTTATGCTGCTGCTGCTTTCCATGGGTTTGGGCTGGTTTGCAGGCAGTGGGGAACACCTGGGGAGTCAGAGCTCCTTGTTTCCCACACCAGCACGAGGGAATTCAGGGACCACCACTCCAATGAATTTGTCAAAGACAGGCTTCTCATTTACACCAAATGGTAAAGTCCATGTGAAACCTGGAGGAGCTCTCACTGATATTCCACTCCCTCCTCCCCCACCCCCTCCTTTACCACATTAGCAGGGTTTTAATTATTTCTCATTCTGCGCTTTTTTTCTTTTCCCAATGGAGTTAGGGTGAAATTTCAGCTGACCACTGATGAGCAGCTGGTTTTAAAGACTTGGAATGGAGCTAAATGCTAGGCAGCAACTTTGTTAAAACAAAGACATTCCCAATATGCCACATTACGTGGAATAAGTCAGCAAATCCTCAGCCTCAGAGAGTGAACTCTCAAAGAAACTGCTCCTTGCAGGGCCCAAAGGGGCTCCAGGAGAGCTGGAGAGGGACTGGGGACAAGGGATGGAGGGACAGGACACAGGGAATGGCTTCAGAGGGACACAGAGTAGGATTTGATGGGATATTGGGAAGGAATTCCTGGCTGTGAGGGTGGGGAGGGACTGGGATGGAATTCCCAGAGGAGCTGTGGCTGCCCCTGGATCCCTGGAAGTGCCCAAGGCCAGGCTGGAGCACCCTGGGACAGTGGGAGGCGTCCCTGCCCATGGAATAGGTAGGAATACATCATCCTGAAGGTTGTTTCCTACCCAAACCACTCCATGATTCATTTCATGATTCATCCTTTTCTTCCCATCCTCCTGCACTGTTTGTTACCTCTATCTCAAATAAATGTCGTATTTGTGAAATATGCTGCAGCATATGGGCAGAAATAAATACAGGGACATCTCCAAGGAGTAATTCCAGCAGCAAGTGTCCCTTGGGCCTTGCCAGGGGTCATCAGCACTGAATTTAAAGGCACCAGGTTGGACTGTGGCAGGGGCATTATTCTGCACAGAGCAGCTCTGAGTCCTGCTGAGAACCCAAAGCAGCAGAAGTTTTACAGCTGGCTCAGACATGTGGCACCAACAAGAAAGGAAAAGCCAAGAGGGCAGAGCAGGAGGTTATTTGGGATGTCTGGGGTCAATTCCATGCTCACAGAAGATATTATTTCATCTCTGTGTCTCAGGTTCCCTCACTCCCCAGGCAAATTTTATTTCATGGGGGCTGTTTTGCTTAATATTGAGGAATCTCTGATATTCCAAAGCTGCCTCCAGTGTTTTAGGACATTTGTTATTTTCCTGCAAGGCAGCAGACAGCTGAGTGATGGGTGTTATGTTTACACTTTCAAAATATAAGCTAAAATTAAGGCAACTGTGCATCTCAGCATCAGGTCCCTGGATCTTTAACCCCTGAAACTGGACCTCTGCTTATAAATCAGTGGCTTCCAAGATTTTATTCCAGAAACTCTGCAATTCCTGCAAAGAGCAATGAATCGAGAGTATTTGAGTATAAACAAGTGAGCAGTGAAAGCCCAGCAGGTTTGGGATAATGCTCACTCCTCTCCTGGTGCAAATGGAAAATCCCAGCCCAAAGAGCAGGACACATTTTCTGAGCTCCAGGTCAATTTGAGGTCTCTAAAGAGAGAATTCCTGCTTCTCCTGCTACCCCTTAGCAATGGCCAGGTGCCAAGACAAAGCTTTCAATAATCCAGAACATTCCTTTAGGACAAGAGAAGCTGCTGGAAGGCAGCACAGGGCGTGGTTACCTTCCCTCGTGTGAGAGATGGCACTGCAGGAATGGGAACAGGGAGGTTTCTCTGGCACTGCCTCCCTGAGGTGTGAACTCGCTCCAGAGAGAGCTTTCCTGGCTGAATTTCCCTGCATGGAACAGAAGGATGCTGCCCATCTTTCCACTTCAATGACTGATTCCTGTCTTAAGAGCTTCCTGTTTCTCCTGCTTGTCTCTGAAGTGTGTTAAATTACCCTTCGTGCAGGCTTGGAATTGCAAAAAAACTTGTATTTGCTGCTTGGTGTTCTATTTTTTTTTCTTTTTTTTTTAATTTTTTTATTTTTTTAATTTCTCATGCATCACTGCAGCCACCCAATTTCTGAGAGGACTGCTGTAGTTCTGGCCAGCTCTGGTGACTCGAGACTTTTCTGTCCTGGCATGCTCAGCTGGAAGGAAAAATGCACTGAACAATTCATTTCTGGTTCCTCCATCACCAAAACGTTTAAGACTTCACTGAGACAGTCTCCCTCATCACGCTGAACAAAAGGAGGAAGATCCAGTTATGCAGCTCTTTTCATTTGAAATCAAATTATTTAACATGAGTTTTTATGTTTCCCAGGGCAATACAACTCGGTCAGTGCTCACGCTGGGAAATCAGCATGGGCTTTTTTATTATCCTGAGTGTTGGTTTTGTAAGGAAGTTCAGATGCAGAAAAGCACACGGTGAGATATCACTGGTTTTTGACCTGATTAAATGAATTAATGACCAGGATTATTAATTAATTAATTAATTAGTTTGTTTCTTTAACTACTTCTCCTTTCTCCCCGGTATCTCTTTGCTAAAATAAGTCGGTTTGAGCCCCAGTTTACTCCAGGAGATAAGGTTTAGAAAATGTGTGTCCCTAGATACTGGGAACTCTATTGTTGTATTATTATTATTAGTAGTAGTAGTAGTAGTAGTAGCAGTAATATTAATCCTAAGCAAACCAGGTTCAAATATTAGGCAAGAGGCACATTTTTCATCTCCTCAACCTGATAAACCAACAGTCGAATAAGCAGAAAAGGATGAACACTCCCCAGACAGGCTCAGAAAATCCACCTGGACACTTTGCAAACTCAAACTCTCTCCAGCAGCTCCACATCCTGCTGATGCTGGACCCTGGATCTGGAGGCAGCTCTGCAGGTGAGGGCTCACCTGAGTGGGGCAGAGCAGGAAAATCCCTTCCCCTGGAGTTGTTCACTTAAAGTCCTTAACATGTAAAACCACTTTGCTTTGCAAATCTCATTACCACCCTTGTCTGTTCAGTGTTTTAAGAAGAGTTTTAAATGCCAGGCAGTTGGGAGGGTTTGTTTGGGTTTTTCGGGCTTTTTGTTGTCTCTTTGTTTTCCGTGAGACGCTAATTTGTGGTAATTGCGTTCTGCAGCCGTGAGAGCCTGGCTCGGAGGAAGGGAATTATTGGTGTGTGTATTTTAGTAATAACCATCAGAGAGCCAGGAACGAGGGAAAAAAAAAAAAAGAAAAGAGACAGAAGAAAACATATTATTAAAATGCTCACGTCCTTCTGAAGAAAGCTCCAGCTTGTTCCTTTAAGGGAATAAAAATCTGTCTGGTGTCTCTCAAGCACCTATGTCTGCTGGCATCCCATCAAATACACAAACTGTAGCCATAAACTGAGTACATTGCTACAGACAGCCTTAATTTAGGGCAATTAGCACAAATTAAAGAAGAAATGGACACTGGTTTTGGTTGCGGTGCAAGGTGAAGGGAAGCTGTTAACTCCTTTCACGATTTTAGGTTCTTGAGGGAAAGACCCATCAGGAGAGAGAGAATAAAGCCCAGCTCTTTGTTGGTGTTATGGCAATACTTTAATATCTTAATTAGGAACAAAGAGTGCTCTGTTGTGTTCAGGGCTGGGCTGAGAGGGGTTTGTGCTTCAGACACAACAGAGAAATGGGTGAAGGAGCAAAGGGTGCAGCAGGAGATGGGAATGACGGGGCTCATCCTCTGTCTGGCCAAAGCCACCAGCTGAGGAGGAGGCTGCCAGGGCAACAGGTTGGCCTGGGAAAGGTTAAAGCAGCAGCTCCAGAGAGAGCCAGGAACGAGGGTGTTGGTTATCTGGTCTGATGTTGATTGTCTGGTCTTCTGTAGATTTGTGGGCTTGTTCTACAAATGTCTCTTCCTCTGGCACATCCTGTGCTGCCCGCTGGGTGACAGGCTCCTGGATCAGCCTGACCCGCCCTGGCATGGCAGTTTCTACCCACTGAGAGAGAGAAGGGGCCCAGGGAGCTCAGCAGACACGTTTCTGGAGCTCCAGCTGCTGCCTCTGACTCTGGGGGCTTTGGATCTCCTCGCTGCCCACGCCAGTGCTGCTCCCTGGGACACTCAGCCAAGAGCACTCTGCTGCCACGTTCCTCTCCGAGCTGCTGACTCCTGCTGTCATCAGCTCGGGCCCCTTTCCTTCCAAGGGGATCTCAGACAAGATGTGGTGATAAGCAAATAATGGGTAAATATGCGCCCATGGAAAGACTGATACATCACTAAAGGCACATTCTTTCCCATCCTTTCCCTAAACAAGTTTTTTTTCTAGCAGTTGCTGCCCGGGGATGGCAGTGGGTGACACGAGCTTTGCATTTACAATCCCTAAGTACCACAGACTCCTTGGAGATGAGAGGCTCCATCTATCAAACGTAGCATCATCATGGGCTGAGCTGCTTGGAGGATTATTTAAACACAAGCTGCTGTTGGAGCACAGGAGGGAGGTGGAGGCTCAGCAGAGAGGACAGAATTATGCACAAAGTCATGTGGCAAGAGAGGTCTGAGCCTGGACACTCAGCCAACGTGGGACAACACGCTCACAGTGGCTTCCAGCCCCTCTGGAGTAAGAATAAAGACAGAATTTTTTCCCTGGGATTTTTCAGAGCTGTGTTGCCCTAAGGGATTTACTGCACCTAAGTTCTAAATAGGTGCAGTGTATATTATTTATATATATATAATATATACTGCACCGTGTGCCCTGGATGGCAAGGAAACCTTACAGGCCTGTGGTGAGTCCTGAGGCACAGGAGCAGACCTAAACCCAGCTCAAATCCAGGAAAGATAAAGCAGAACTCTGGGTTTATTGCTGTTATATGGATTGTGAACTCTGTTGTGGATGTGCCACATGGGCCACACAGACAGAGCTCTGGCCCTAAGGGGGTCCCTGCCTTGCCGAAATTTGGAATGGGAAAAGGAGATGAAGGGCGATGCTTTGGTGATGAAATCAAGTCAGTGGGAGGAAGGAGGTGTTCCAGGGCATTGCACCTTGTGGCTTCTCACAGGTGAGCAGGCAGCAGATAAAAGCCTGCAGGAAGGATTTGAATGAGTCCAAGAAAGGCGTGATTTAGACACATCTCCAATTTTCCCCAACTATTTTACATATTAAAGATTAATGTCAGGCTAAAGCTCAGAAAAGTGGCAGAAACTCTCACCCGAGGCAAGCAGCAGTGCCAGGATGGGAAAGGATGCAGCAAGACATAGGAGGGATGAAAACTGAGGCAAGCCCTCATCTCTGGGTGGATTTATTTCAGCACTAGGTAAAATCAATCTTTCTGAGGCTACAAAATAGCCCTGTCCTCCTTATGTGGGCAGATTTTATCAGATCATCCAGGTAATAAATCAAACCAGGAAATTCCATGTGCGTTACATAGAAATAAACATTTAACAGCTCCTCTCAGTAACGAGGCAGCTTTCAGACCTGCAGCTGTACACAAAATCCAGTGGCCCAAACCTTCATCTGTTGAGAATTAAGAAGTTTTAATGAGGCTGCTTTGATTTATGTATGGATCTTGTTTAGCTTGCCTATGCTTAAAGTGATTTAGGAACGTGGTGAAAAAGTCCCTATGAATCCCAAGATGGAGAAACTTCTAATACTTGGACATCTTATAATTAAGTATGAGATCGCAGACAGATCTACCTTGTTTGAAGATTTCAGCCATTTTTTTATGCCCAACACTGTTTTTAATCCACATTTTGAATGCTCACTCTGAGTCCCTGTGCTGGGTTGGGTTTTTTCCTTTCTAAACACTCAGAATTTTCCAGTTTGTGTTCAACTCAGCTGTGCTAAAAGCTCCAGGCTGTCCCAGTCTTAAAAGACAGTGGAATGAGTCCAGCTTCGAGTTTAATAGACAACATTTAACATCTCTTGCCTTTGGGTGGGTCTTCTTTCTTATCCAGGCAGAAGTCAAACCCTCACTAAAATCTGAGGGATGATTCATCAAAACAACCCTTTTCACTTCTTTCTGGGCAAGTAAATAATAATTTCAAGGCCTGGAGCACCTCAAAAAAGTTCCTCCACTCCTGGTCTGGCACTGAGCTGAGCAGATTACCAATGGCACTTCATCAAATGCCATCAGACACACAAACAATTGGATTCGGGCCTTTGGATGAGATATTTGTAATGAAAACACAATTCCTGCCCAAAGTCAGGATTTCAGGCTCTGATTTTAACATTTTTTAGCTCAGAAAGAGCTGAGCAGCTGTGGATTGCCTGGAGCTCTCTAGGGACCCTCTCATGCTAATGAGTGTAATTAACAGCACAGAAAGCACAGGATCTGGTTTGGGGGTGCTGCCTGGGCAGAGTCAGGTACAAACCTTGCTCAGAAGGATTAAAATCCAAACGAATAAGAGAAAGGAGCCAGAAGCATCATTTCCTCCATGTCACAGATAAAGATCCACCAGAATGGACCTGCCAACAATCAAAGATGGAACATGGAGCTCATCCAGAACTTTGTTCCTTCCTGATGTAGCTCAGAGACCTGCCTCTGTCTAGAAAATCACGTTGGGTGGGACAACACTTCTGGGTTGGAATTGGATCACTTTAAATGTCCCTTCCAACCAAAACCATCCAGTGGCACCGTGAACACCAGGGGACAGCTCATCCTTTCTTAACAGAGGATGAAAGCTGAGTCAGATCCTGTGATGGATCCTTGCCTGATATGTTCTTAGAAAATTCCAGTGGTGGAATTCCATACTCAGAAGCCCCACGGAGAGGCGTTCACCTGTCCTTGGAGGTGCAAAGTCTGAGTTTAAACAGCTCCTCCTTTTGTTTTCTAGACTTGCATCCCTCTCACTGCTTCTTCCCAGACTTTGATTGATCCAAAACTTTTAAACTGGGCACAGACAACTCCAGACAATGTCTCGTTTGGAGCACAAAGATTGCTCCACCAAGGCTGATGTGACACCAATCCTGCCCTGTCCATCCCTTCCTGGGGATGCTCTGCGCTGTGTTTAATGACCCTCCTGACCTCGGGGTCTTGGTGGTCTCCAGGTGTATGAGCTCTTCACTGCAATAAATGCATTTTTCTCTGAGGATTTTAGGAAAAAAATCTGCTGTCACTTCCTTCTGCTTCCATCCACTCCAGAGAGATGTCCCCTAAGAAGGGTATTACTCACAGATAAGCTGGGTTAGGGTTAGGGTTAGGTTTAAGGTTAGGGTTAGGGTTAGGGCTAGGGCTAGGGTTAGGGTTAGGGTTAGGGTTAGGGTTAGGGTCTGTATTGAGGTTATTAATGACTTGAGCCATGAATATCAATTTATTTTTTTCCATGGTGCCATTTTAGATCCTGAAATAAGCCACCTGTATGGCAAGATCTATGCACCAGTAGAAACAAAACCCAGGCTGGGGTTCATCTACCTTCCCTCCCCCAGTCATTTAGACTCATTTCCCTGTGGATTGATGGAAACAGAGCTGCCTTACCCAAAGATAGTCATCTAAAATAAACCTTTTGAATCACAGCCTTTAAGGGTGTTTAGTAACTCAGGATTCCCTTTGTCCATTTATTGTTTGCTCTCTCCCACCACCCTTTGTTACTCAGGGAAGGAGCAGACCTCTGAGTAGCCTCCAAAAACCAGCGTGACGCCTTCTGTAGATGTACAACAGAACAGGGACCACATGTGCCAAGAAAACTAAACTGTGGAGAAACAGCAGCTGAGCATTTAAAAGTCACCTTGTTTTTGCAGTTTGCAAGTGTCTTAAAATTAGTTTGAATTCTGTTTTTTTTCTTCTTTGTTTTTTGGTTTTTTTTTTTGCCCCGTCACTTTGCAGTTTCCTCCCATGGGGTTTTTTACTCTCAAACAGACAGCAAATGATGATGTAGCTGTAGCTGCCACAAGGGTCACTCCACTGCCCCAAACTCTTTGCCCAACCTGCACAAATTGCACGTTCCTGGGAGCTGCCTTTATAATTTTCCCTCCAGCAGCAATGGCTATCCCAGAAGCAAGCAGGCACTCTGAATTTGTTGGAACAGTGCTCAGGGCTGCTGAAAGCCCAGACCTGCTTTCAGTACTCTCCTGGGGGAATCTGAGCATCACTCAAATTTGCCTCTGTCCATGAAACTCTTAAGCCCAAAACCCCAAACTTTCCCTTTCAGAGTTACTGCCCAGGAGGAGGAGGTGGAGAGTCTGTCGTGAAAGAACGGGCACTGTTTCTTTGTGGCCGCAGGGTTTGCTGGCCTTGGGCTGTGTAATCCCACTCTGTGTCCCCTTCACTTCAGGACATCCCTTTTGCATCTGTTCTTCATCAGGGACTTCGACCACTTTTTGTTTTTTGAATGCAATTAAGACCCACGCGAAAAATCAACCTCCCTTCAACAGTACATTCTCCTGGAGGAATTTCCTCCTTAAATCCCCATCTCCAGTCAGCTGTGCTTTGTCCCACCGTGCAGAACCCGCGGGCAGCATGTCCTGCCTTCATCTCCTTGTTCTGTTTGTCCTGCAGGAAATTCCCTTTTTATATCCCAAAAATTACGTGCTATCTTCTAAAGAGGAGCTTGTTATCTGCCTTCCACTCTGTGGTCTCTGCAGGAACTGAGAGTTTGAGTGGGGGGGGAAAAAAAAAAAAGGAAAGAAGAGTTAAAACCACACTTGGGAGTGCTCTTTCTTTCTGGGCAATACGGGAGCGGCGGGGAATTACGGTAATGGCAAGGCTGCTGCTCTGCTACATCAGCACAGCAGCAAAGTTCCTGCTGCTCCTTCCCAGTGTGGAGCTGAGCTCCGAACGGGGCACGGATCCCTCCCGGGAGCCCGGAGCCAGCCCCTCGCAGCGGCGGGATCCAGGGAGTCAGCCCCACTGCCAGCTGCTGGAATACCAGGGGCAAATAAAGGGAGGAAAGCAGAGGATTTCCAGGCACAGAATCCCATCCCTGCGTGAAGAGACGAGCCTGTTGTGCTGAGAAGCTCCTTCCCAGATGCTCAGAGGGGCTGTGCTGCCTTCTAGAGACTGAAGAGGTGAGTGTGGGGCAGGCACAGGAGCCTGGGGTCTGCTCTTCCCAACATCAGCTACCTCCACAGGCTGAGCATTATTTGGTTTTTAGCATGGAAACCTCTGTCAATCCTTTCTGCTCATCTCCTTGACTCGCTGGGAAGTTTTTCTCCGTGTGCTTAAAAATCAAATTAATGATTTGTAAATTTTCTTTCAGCCCTATAATGACCTTAGTTTGTACCCTGTAATGACCACAATTACAATGCTCAGAGATGCTCGATGCAACACTCACTTTTCATGGATGTGCTTGGCATAATCTGTCCTTTTCTTCCTTGGGATTATTCCTCAACTTGTTCCGTCTGGCGGGAAACAAAATAAAAGATCCAATTTCATTTTATGTGTGCTGAAGTAAAATTCCCACCTATTCCATGTCCCCCTCCCCCCCTCCTTCCTGCCTGTGAACTGGGAATTTCGGGGCTTCAGAGTTGGAAATGCTTTTGCCTGCAGGAAAGTTCAGCATTGAAGTTTGTAAATGGGACAGTTATTGCTGCTTAAAGTGAGATCTGAGGGAGTCATCCCAAAGGACTTAGAGAGTCCTTCCTCATCTGGGGTTTTACAGCCACGGTCTCAGTGGTGGTTTTTCACCTCCGATTAATATTTGGGATGGCAATTCTACATCCACATGGAGGTGTTTGGGAAAGGTTTTGCAGCTCTCCTCTCCGTGCCCCCCAGGTCTCTGTTCCCAGGCTAATCCTCACTTTTCCATCTGAGGTACCTTTTCTCCATATTTAGTCAGCAAAGGCTGAGCTTGGCTTGCAGATACTCTGAAATGTTGTGTCACTCACTGGGAGACTTGCTCCTTGCAACATCTTCTGCTTGGCTTTGGAGTTGCTTTTCCCTATAGATTTTCAAAATGGGCAGCTCAGCTGGACTGACAATTCAGTGGGGAAAGGTCTCGCTTAATAAAGAAAGCTGAGATTAAATTCTGGGCTTCTAAATCTGCCGCACAGTTTGTGTAGTCCTGAACTGTGCCCTGCTTCTGTCTCTCCTGGAACTGGTCTCTGCAGGTGAGCTGATAATTAGGATTGATGTTTATCCCCGTGAAGGAGGAGAAATTCAGGGAAGAAACCCCACATGGATCTCTCAGTCGCTGTTAAACAATGCTGGGCTGGAAAAGGTTGGTTCCACTGGCTGGAGCCAGCCTGAGGAAAGCTCCCTAAAATAGCCTCCTGCTCTATTCTTATATGGGAACCTTAGCAGCGATTCTGGGAATCACATTGTTCGTGTTTTTGTCTTCTCCAGGGGGGTGAGGATCTGCAGAGAGCACGAGAGCACAGCCCCGTGCACACGGCAAACTCCGCCCTGCCCCTCAGAGCAAGCCAGGAGCTGATGTAAATGAGCTTTAATTTGCAGCCCAGGATCTCGACTGATGAGGGCTCCACATGTGGAAAGCTCTGACTGAACAGCCCAGACCCTGAGGATGGGCAGTGATGGGTATCTCAAACGAAATTTGCTGAGCAGACACAGCAGCAACCTCCACCCACTCAGGTTTCCAAGCCAATTTTAAGGCAGAATCAGGACTAACACCAGGCAATTAAAAGCATCAGTGATTTCCTCTCAGGAGAAGCTTAAATCGGAGACCCTTTGGAATATTTACTTTCCTTAAATACAGAACCTTTCCCAAAAGACAGAAATGATTTTAACCTGCAGCTCCAATATTTCTCATCACCTAACCCTGGAAAGAGGGATAGACAGCCTCAGGCTTCCTCATGCACCCCAAGGAAAATGCAGAAGGAGTTAAATTTGACTTGGAACTGGTGGGTATCACCTCTGCTGTACTGGTGAAAGCTTAGGAGCAAAGGTAGGTTTTCTAATATGTTTCTGGATCTTTCTCATTGCTGCTGGTGCTGCAATTCTAAGACGTTCTTCACAACTCTTTTCCCCAGCAAGGCCAGGCAAATGTTGCCTGTAGGACCTTCCAAGAACTGATCTTGTCACTACTCCTGCCTGGAAAGGGGGTGAAGTTCAGCAGCCTCACATGGACGTTCCCAGCCATGGCTTTCCTCCCTGGAAACTCCTCCGAGTGCTCCAACTGCACCCACTCCGTGGAGCCCGTGAACATTTCCAAGGCCATCTTGCTGGGTGTTATTCTAGGGGGGCTGATTGTTTTTGGGGTTTTGGGTAATATCCTGGTTATCCTGTCCGTAGCCTGCCACAGACACCTCCAGAGCGTCACCCACTACTACATCATCAACCTGGCTGTAGCCGACCTCCTCCTGACCTCCACCGTCCTGCCCTTCTCAGCCACCATGGAGATTTTGGGCTACTGGGTCTTCGGGAGGATCTTCTGCAACATCTGGGCGGCCGTCGACGTGCTTTGCTGCACCGCCTCCATCATGAGCCTCTGCATCATCTCCATTGACCGCTACATCGGGGTGAGCTACCCGCTGAGGTACCCCAGCATCGTGACAGAGAGGAGGGGTCTCCTGGCGCTGCTCTGTGTCTGGGCACTGTCCCTGGTCATCTCCATCGGGCCCCTTTTCGGCTGGAAGGAGCCAGCCCCCGAGGACGAGACCATCTGCCAGATCACCGAGGAGCCCGGCTACGTCTTGTTCTCGGCGCTGGGCTCCTTCTACCTCCCTCTGACCATCATCCTGGTGATGTACTGCCGGGTCTACGTGGTGGCCAAGAGGGAGAACAAAGGGCTGAGCTCGGGGATGAAGACAGAGAGGTCTCATTCCGAGGAGGTGACCCTCCGCATCCACCGCAGAAACGCGCCCGGCGCCGGCGGCTCCGCGCCCAACCCCAAGAGCAAGCACCACTTCTCTGTGCGCCTGCTCAAGTTCTCCAGGGAAAAGAAAGCTGCCAAGACCCTGGGGATAGTTGTGGGATGCTTCGTCCTCTGCTGGCTCCCGTTTTTTGTAGTAATGCCTCTTGGTAAGTAGAGCCAGCCCTCGTGTGTCTTCTGGCGCCTTCCCTGTGCTTTGGGCTGGGTGTGGTAAGGCTGGGCAGAAAAGCTCTGAGGGAACAATTTCCTCCTGCAAAGCTGTCAAAAACCAAAACGCTCACCACCACAAAGCAGGGAGCGTGAAAAACCGCCAGTCTCAAATGAGAGCAAATGTCTCTGGTGATGAGGCACAAAATTCTGAAAGCCGGGGAAACAATCTTGTACTTTTTCCATGTAGGAAATCCTCTGTGAGCTAGAGCAGATATTGGTGACCATCTCTGCTGTAGGAATAAGATCTTTAGGGATCTGTGTGTTATTGTTTGCAGCCAGGTGACTCAAACATATAAATGTCAGGATATAAATACGTTCGGGGCTGAAGTAGCTGTTCACAGATCTCCTGGAGTGCTCAGCACTGATGGTTCCCACTCTAAGGAAGAAAATATCAGCTTCCTATCAGGAAATTCACCCTGTGAGATACCATAACTCCAAACAAAATTAATCTTTTTATCTGATTTTTCATATGACCGGTCAGGAGACAGCAAGTGAGGATCCTTCCAACTAATTTTATACTTCTCTGGTTTGCATCTTTTCTGGGAACCCATCGAGCCCACTGGCCAAACACTGGCTCAGCCACCACGCTGGAGATGAATATTTATTCTCCAGTTGTCATTCCAAAGGGGAGCAAAGCTGGGGATTTGTTCTGCTTTGCTGGAATATAAAGAAGTAATTAGAATTTTAATTAAACCTCGCTCGGTTACCTTTGATGCAGTTGCAGGTTGTAAAAGCAGAATACTAATTTCATACATATAGCTGAGGGTGAGGGACGTGGCTCATCACCCTGAGTTGTGCTCTGCCATTCAATATTGGGTTTTTCAAACATGGAAACTAAAATCTATGACTTGCTCAATTTCAGGGCTTTTCTTATGGAAAGGGCTTATGCTGTATGGGAAAAATAAGATTTTATGGAAGCTTTAGTTAGTAAGAAAACAATATTGATGATTAAGAAAAGCAAAAACAGCCTTACCTAAACATGAAAAGAAAGATTTGGGGATTTTATTTTCCTTTTTTTTCTTTCTGTTTTTTCAACCTTATAAACAACTTATTTTTCAATTAACCTCTAGCGGTTTTACCAAGATTTATCGAGACACACAAAAACCTGTTGCTAATATGAAAAACCCAAAAATTCAGAATTTTTTCCTCTTGGTCGATACTGGGAAGTGCTGGATTGGAGCTGCTTCCTAAGGAGGAGCCCTGAAGGGCCTGGCTCGTGCTGGCCAGGATGTCAGCACGTTGGAATGCTGCTTGCCAAGATGACTGAAACATACCCAAAAAGGGTTTGGGAGAACGCATTAAACACACTTTTCATCTGCAAATGTGGTTACCCACACAGAGCTGCTGTTAATTAATTGGCTTTGGATTTAAGAAATCTTCTGGGCTCCAGAATGGCTTTGCATCTTCCTTTGATCCCTTGTAAGGAAACTCTGGAGGTTTGTCTCCCTGTTTTTGGGGGGTTACTGGGTTATTTTTAAAGCATATATAATAGGGCTTTCAAAACCTATTTGCTGCTTTTGTTTAAAGACAAAAAAAACCGATTAAACAGACAAGTGGTACTAAAAAAAATTCCCAAAAAAAGCCAAGGATGCATATCTTGATGCAGAGCACTTTCTAAAAGACAACAACCACTCTCAGGTTTGTCCTGCAGCCAGTTTGGATAGGGAAGGGAAGTGATCCTGACAGGATCTTGCAGCAGGGATCTGACTTTGCAGATTTATAAAATCCTCCTTGTGGAAACCCTGGTGGAGCTCACAGCTCATCTGGGCAATCAGGGCTCTTTGGGCTCTGGCATTCCCAATTACAACCTGCATTTCTGGCTTTTTGTTCTCCTCTTGCAATTCCTGGAAAGGAATATAGGATATAGAGAGAGAGATGAACAGATATAGAAAGACTCAGTTCTGGGCAACCAGAGCTTCCACCAGCTCTGCAACTTTGTGGCCATGGGACAGACCAAAACATGGTCCCATCAACCAGTTCTGGAGGGATTTGACAGATGTGGAGGTGCCATGGTTTAATGGTGGTCTTGGATGGTTGGACTCAATGATCCAAGAGGTCTTTTCCAACCTAAATGCCTGAAATTCCATGATTCCATCAGCCAGACCACTCCCAATGCAGATTGCCCACAAGACAAACACTTTTAAACTGCTGCAAAAACCTCTTCAGGCAGCTGTGCTCATCATTCCATGCAGCACAACCTCCCCAAACCTACATTAATTTCGCTTTGATCTACAGCGATTTCAAGATACCCACATCCATTAACACTCACTCTGAGCAGCCAAGAACCGCACCCAAACAAGAAACAGCAGGTTTATTGAAGTGTTTAATAAAGCAGGGTAGAAACATTTGAGGCGTAGGTGTGGGAAGGGCAAGAGAGATAGAAGGAGATAGAGAAAGGCACAATATCCACGTTGGCTGATGCTGCTGAAAATAACAGGAGCAACAACTGGAATATCCCTGCCATAAGAAATTCTCTGAATTGAAACTGGGCTGTGAAGGTGCCAGTTGCAGCCTGTGTAAGGAGCGGTTTTTTTCCTTACTATCCTGGATTGGGTTTCATTCCAAAGGGTCTGCGCAAAGTCCTTCAGCCCAATAATGCAACGCACCTTCTTCTCACTTGGCTTGATGTTTGTGGAAAAAACCAGGAAATAATAATCCTGTTGCAGGAAAATGAGTGAAGCTAATATTTGCTTTTTCTCTGCATGGTGCACTCACTGCTCACAAAACTTCTGCAATGCGTAAGGCTGTCAGAACTTTGATTTCCCCTGGAAGAAGTCAGGTTTTCATTCCTGTGAGCAGAACCAAGCAGGGCTGGCATGGATGACAGCTCCAGCTGACAGCCCAGTGACTACCAGGCAAACACAAAACAAAACAGAGCCAGGAAAGGGCAGCTCTGAGCCTGTCTGCATCTCTCAGAGGGTTAGGGAGAGCTTATTTGCAGCTCCTGGGCCGAGGGGCAGGGGAGAGGCTCATCTGGGCAATCAGGGTTTGCTGAGCTCTGGAATTCCCAATTACAACCTGCATTTCTGGCTTTTTGTTCTCCTCTTGCAATTCCTGGAAAGGAATATAGGTGATGCCTAAAGTGGCCAACCCAGAAACAGAGACTGGGCAGGAGGAAGGGAATAAAGGTGGATATTTATTGGAAAGGCCTTCAGAGGCACACCCTGGGCAGGCCAAAGGCTGCACCCAAGATGGACCCCGAGTCACGAGTTCTTCACACTTTTATAGCTTTGGGCCATTTGCATCTCAGCATCATTTCACCAATTCAACTTGAGCTAATGATGGAATTTGCCCTCAGCTTGCCCCCCTTCTCAAGATGCTGGGTTACACATTTTGGGCCTAGGCCGGGCTGGGTGTCCTTGGAGAGCAGCCTGGAGAGGCTTTGTTCTGTCTGTCTCAGCATGAGAGAGCAGCAGCTCCCAGGCTCCAGGACACTGCAGAGTCACACACTGGGAATGCAGAGTTTGAAAAATATAAAAGTTAAAACCTAAGGCATCATAGGTTATATAGAGAGATGGACAGATATAGAAAGACTCAGAGCTGGAAGAGCCCAGAAATCAGTGAAAGCCCCCAGTGATGGAAAGTTTTCATGCTACAAGTGGCAGAACAGACCTTGTCCTGTAACTGGAAGACATTTATGTATTGTTCTGAGAATTCTTTAAAAGGTTTCTTTTCAGCAGCATAAAAGACAGTGCTTGGAGGTTGTTTTGAGGTGAAACATGCACAGAACCAATGGAAAAAAGGGTTGGGGGTGTTGCAAAAATGGTCCTGGGCTGGGATTGATGATTTATCTTAATGAACCCTCAGAGCTTTGCTTGTGGCCCATTTTCTGTGGCTCAGCTCTGGGTGTAGGTGTTGCTTTCAGAAACAGGAAGAAATAAAAAGGGAAAGTCTGAGCCAGGAGGCCACAGGGGAAAAAAATCCTAAACTGGGCAAGGGAGAGGAAGGCTTTTAGCATTTGTCAATCATTCTCGTGATTAAGAGAGCAAAGAAGAGGATCCACTGGAGGGTGTTTGTGTTTGTGGTCAAGGAGTAAATTAGTCTTGTGAACTGACACAAACACTGTCAAGGGAATCCTCTAATCCTGTCTGCAGCTGGTTTCTAATTACTATTTTGTGGTCGTTTTTTTAACTGGAGTCAAAGAGAACGAACTCGACTTTCATTAGACATAAACCAGAAAAATAAAGTGCATTTTTCCATCTCCGCCATTGACACAACGTGACCTCTCAGAGGGTCACAAGGCTTAGAGTAGCAACACACACCAGCACAGGCTCCCCACGTGAATATTTCAGTGTTCTCTCAGTGAGAAAGAGAGGAAAAAAAGAAATAAAAGTGAAAAAAACCCAAACAGCGTAAAGCCCCAGCTCTTTCTCTGGAGCCCAGCTCCTTGAGTCCCGGAGCACAAGTGTGTCTGTGAGTTAAACCACTGAATGGGGAGAACTTCAACCATAAAGATAAACAGCCAAGACATTTCCATGGCAAGGGGTTTTTTTAGGTTTTTTGCTGATCATGAAGGGCATTTTTCATAATGAAAGACTTTTCAGAGTGGAAAGGTGCAGTTGGTCTGGGTTGATAACTCAGCTAACAGCAAAGATCCCATGGACACCCCTGGGCAAACATTTCTCCACCGTTCCCAAACGTGTCCCAGTGACTCAGAGCACAGCAAAGGAGGGGAGGAGTCAATTGACATATTAAATATAATAATTAAATATTAATTTCTATTAAAACAAGGGAGGGAAGGTGGATTAGCTGTGCTCTGATTGTGGCTCTGCTGTCACAGGAGGCTCGTCCTTGTCTCAGGATGTCCCTCGTTGTCCAGCCACCACTTCTGAATGCCCAGAGTAAACAAAGCAGGATTGTCATTTTTCACTGGCTCTCAAATGTCACAGCACAATTCAGGGCTGGGGAGTGATGGAAAGGCCGTGCTGAGTGATTTTCCCACCCCACTGAGCAAATGTCAGGATTTGTCTGCAGTTTGGATAACGGGGGAGACGCTCGGCTCTTGCTGAAGGAGATAATTCCTTATTTCTAACTCCAAGCATTACAAAATCATGACAGGCGACAAACTCATGAGACAGCCTGAGACAGACCCAGCTTCTCAAACGATTCTCTGGTTGTTTTTTTTTTAATTTTTAAAGGAAAATCTTTATTTTATTGTAAGTGAATGACTTCAAGAGCGAGGGCTTCGGGGCAAATATGAAATATCTCAAAAATGTCAGCAATGGGATCCAGACCCATTCCACTGCAGTAACAGTTTGGGAGCTGGAATTGGAGTGGCAATTGCATTAATTTGGGAAACAATGTGATTATTTGGGTTTACACGGGTAACAAAACCTCAGTTTACCTTCCCATGGTTTTTTATCAGCTTTCTAAATCTGCAGCTGCCCGCAGTGAATCTGGAAATAGTTGCTTGCTGAGACATTTGCCAGAAATATCATCCATCCTAAGTGGGTACAATATGAAACAGAGCATAAATTAGGTCTGAAATAATCCAAATCATCAGAGCAACGTTCCCAGACTGACCCATTCCTGTTTCCTGACCTTTCCACCTCTCACCTGTGCCCAAACGCCCTCCTGGTGCCGCAGAGATCTGAACTCAGGGCTTTGGGAGGGAAAACAAACTTGCTCCTCCTTCTCTGTCTGTTTATTATGGATCAGGGATGGCCAAGAGCAAAGTCCCTCTCATTTTCCCTCTGGAACAGCCACAATATTCCAGGCCCTGGGGAGGAACAGCTGGAAAGTGCAGGACTTCCTCACATCACTGCTTTTTCTGTGCTGGTTGTGGTAATTGGATTGTGCAGAGTCCAGGAGCATTTCCTACTGTCCAAGGGTTCCTTGATCCCATGTCTTGTTCCATAAAAAAAGAAGGGAGCAGCGGGAGCAAATGAGACGTGCTNTTTATATAAATACTTATATTTATAAATACCCTTTCCAGAGGGTGGATTGTGTCCTGACCTGAGATGCAGTACAGAACACTTGTCTTAGGGAATAAAGTTTAGAGCTAACACTGGGCTTGGAAACACAAAATGTAGCCTATTTATCAATGTTTGTAGAGCTATGAGAGATGTAGGGAGGCCCTGGCACACAGTTCATTCCCTTTGGGTTATCAGTGCTCCTCTGTGCTTCATCCTCTGGGTCTTTATGGCTCTGGAAGAGCTGCTGCCCTCGGGCTTGACCCCTTCAGGGCAGATCCCAGGACCTGGGTTTTGAGCTTTGCTTCCCTGTAACCAGAGCTCTCTCCCTGTTCCCAGCCTGAAGGGGCTCCAGGAGCTGGAGAGGGACTGGGGACAAGGGATGGAGGGACAGGACACAGGGAATGGCTTCCCACTCCCAAAGGGATGGGTGAGATGGGATTTTGGGCAGGAATTCCTCCCTGTGAGGGTGGGGAGGGGCTGGGATGGGATTCCCAGAGGAGCTGTGGCTGCCCCTGGATCCCTGGCAGTGCCCAAGGCCAGGCTGGAGCACCCTGGGACAGTGGAAAATGTCCCTGCCCATGGCAGGGGTGGCACTGGATGGAATTTAAGGTCCTTTCCAACCCAAACCAATCTGGTATTCTCTCTGGACACAACCCTGATCTCCCCCATGCACTGAAGCAGCATCACCCCACCTGACCTCTGCTCTGCCTCAGTCACATTTGAGCTACACAAAACAAAACGAGGGGAAAAAAGCAGCAAACCTAAACAGAGGTGCAAGATTCAGCAGCAGAGATGGATTTATAGCAGAGATGGATTTGTAGCAGAGATGGATTTGTAGCAGAGATGGGTTTGTAGCTGAGATGGATTTTAACACCACGGAGGGTTCATGGGTCACACAGATACTCAGGATCTGATTCCCGTGGTGCTGGCAGCGATGATGCAGAATAAACAACACAAGTTTTAACAATCTGGCAGCTTCCAAACCCCTCTCTGCTGCCCATCAGTGAAACAACGCACGGCATCAGGGCTGCTTTTTAAACAACCCATAATCAGGCAGCTCTTGTGACAAATGACAAAGTCAAATTACATCTTTGAGAGTGAATTGGCACTTACTCACCAGGAGGGACGTGGCAAACTTATCTCTCGGAGCTGAAGAAACTTCCAGCTGACAAACAGGAAAATAAATGATGAGGGAAGAAAATGCAATCCTGATATTTCCAGGGGTGACTGATGAAATACTTAATGGCAAAAGATCTCGAGAGGCTCCTAGTACATTTTATTTTATTTAATTTTACAAGAAGCAATTGAATTGTGCTACTGAGACTTGAGTGTCCTCAACCTTTTGAAAACAAAGCAGGAATTCCAGCATCATTTATTTACTTAATCCACGACTCAAAATGCATTAAAAGACCTCTTGAAGCTTTCCTTGCTGTTCCTCCAGCACAGACTGCAGGGAGACAACGTAAGGTGAAGCCTTTAAACTTTAATCAGGTTTGCCACTATTTACCACTTAATTCCTGACAGCGTGCAAAGGAAGACATTAGGGCAGTGAACAGCACAGAGAATTCATTTCAAGGAGAACTCAGTGTCTCAGCAGCTGTTCACCCCCCAGCTCTGCTGGAGGACACCTGGATGGCACCTGGGATGCCACCTGGCCTGGAGCGAGAGGATTGGAAAAGTTTGGTGCAATAATTCTGTTTTCTCAGCCCTGGCTGATGGTGTCCAAGTGTCCAGACTTGAGGTGACACAAATTGGAGGTCACCAAATGGTCAAGGATTGCATGGAAATGCCCATCCAAGCTCCACCTGCTCTCAATGCTCTGTAGGGAACTTGTATCACATGCCCTAAAAAAGAGATCATTCACCACTCTTGTTTAATCTCATGATTCATTATGGTCGTTGTTTAAAAAAAAAAAAAAAAGAAAATCTTTGTTGTATTTCTCCTTTGGGTTTGTCTGAGCTGAGCTGTCCGTTCTGAGGGCTCAGCTCTGAAAAAACCCCTTTGTCACAGAGTTTGAAAATGCCTCCTGCTCAGCACCAGGTGCATCAGCCACTGAGATCGATCACAACACCACCACTGAATATTAAAGGTTAATATTTAAAGTTAAATATTAAAGAAAGGGACACATTCTTAGGATTCTGTGGGGAGGAACACGATTCTTCAAGGATTTGGAAAGGAAGATATTTTTCCCCTTTTCCTAGATACTCAGCCAGCCAACAGGAAAGATTAGGGAATGTTTTGGAGCTACAGAGGTAACTGGGTGGCTGCAAGAGAAGGACAGAGATTTCTGTGGCCCTGAGTGTCAAACACACCCCGCAGGGAGGCTGCAGAGGGAGTTTTTAGCAGGGTGTGCACTGATAACACAAGGGAGGAATGGCTTTGAGGTGAAGGAGGGCAGACTCGGGATAGATACTGGGAAGGAATTCCTCCCTGTGAGGGTGGGATGGAATTCCCAGAGAAGCTGTGGCTGCTCCATCCCTGGAAATGCCCAAGGCCAGGCTGGAGCACCCTGGGATAGTGGGAGGTGTCCCTGCCCATGGCAGAGAGCTGGAATTAGATGATTTTTCATGTCCTTTCCTACCCAAACCATTCCATGATTCTCTGGAAGCCAGTGGGGTCTGTACACACAAAGTCTCTGTGCTGTTAAAGCTCCTTCATTTTCTTTCACTGTGTGTTATTCCAAGGCAACCACAAGTCTCTCCACTGATGAACCAAAAAAGGCTACATTAATAAATTAACATGCAGATCCCACCCCAAAAAAAGAGCAAGGGACAGACTCTGACACTGGCTCTTTGCTATTTTTATCAGACTTTGGCACAGCCCTTGCATTCCATTTGGAGAGAGCCAGGAGTTGCAGCAAACAGGAATTGTTATTGTTTACCCGTTTTTACACTCAGCCTTACGCAGCTGATTCCCTAATCCGGGATTTGGTTCACCTTTTGTCTCGCCACAGAATGGGAAAGCAGCAGATACACTGCATTTAAATGAGGAAACGAACCAAAAAATGGAGCGTGATTTGGACATTTAGAAGCCTTTCGTTATTTTTCATCTGCCAGTGACTTCAGCCAGAAAGTTCTTTGAGAATGTTATTTAGTTGTTATTCACTAAAGGAGAGAAGCATTAATTTGCTGAGAAAAATTCTGCGTTGTGGATCCGCCTGCCCACTCGTGCTTCACTGCAAAGCAGCATCTGCAAAACCTTTTTGGTCTGAAAGCTTGGTTGATATTGAAAGTAATGATGAAACTGCTCTACCTGGGCCAGCTTGGGGCAACCAGGAGCTACCACTGAGGCAGTGAGAATCGTATCTGGGGCTAGAATCAGAGGTTCAGCTGCTCCAGCACAGAGACAGAGCTCCTGTGGCATGTTCTCCACTGCCTGGGGAGGAGAAGGCTTTGGGAAAGGCTTTGGGAAAGGCTTCGTGCCCCAAGAGAGCTGGAGAGGGACTTGGGGGACAGGGCAAGGGGGAATGGCTTCAAACTGCCAGAGGGCAGGGTTAGAGGGGATACTGGGGAGAAATTCTTCCCTGTGAGGGTGGGGAGGGGCTGGGATGGAATTCCCAGAGGAGCTGTGGCTGTTCCTGGATCCCTGGAAGTGCCCAAGGCCAGGTTGGAGCACCCTGGGACAGTGGGAGGTGTCCCGCCCATGGCAGGGGTGAAGTGGATGGGATTTATGTGGATGATTGGGATGATCCTGACCTGATGTCACTTGCCTGCTGCTGTAACTCACACAAACCACCCAGTCCCAGGTCAAATAGATATAGATACAGACATATAGATA
>VWZT01013599.1:0-11672 GCA_013397055.1 Pachycephala philippinensis | reverse complement strand
TCCCAAGGGAATCGCTGCTCCTGAACTCCTGCAGTGGCACGAGGCCGGATGGGGCCCGCAGCGTCTTCGCTGTGCGGATGCAGCTGCGCTGGGATCAGAGCTCTCACTTGGGGCAATAAGAGGATGTTCGGGTCAACTGCATTTCCCTGAAATTTGTAATTTTGTCACCTACTTGGAAGTCCCGATGGCTCCCGGCAGAGTGACCACAAGTGACCGGCAAGGGGCCAGCAAGTGACCACACCCCGAGGGCTCGGGTGGGAGCTGTGGATTTCCCGCTGGAGCTGAGTCTCTGGGACAGAGTCACTGGTACCTGTCTGTGCCCCAGACCAGGGACAGGGAACAGCCACCACACGTGGTGACAGCTGTTTGTGGCTGGCATTTATCCTGGGATGTGAGGGGATCGCCTGGGTGGACACAGCATCTTTAGAGGGTTGATGTAGAGGGTCACTGTAGGAGTAAAAATCGGGTTGGAAACCCCCAGAAGGATCTTTTTGAGCCCCACACAAGGGCTCTGTGTTTCAGGCTGCCCAGCTCAGTGCTCCCCTTTTCCCTGCAGCCACCGGGATGGCTGAGGTGACCACTGTCCCCATGGAGACACACACTGTCCCCACGGAGACACAAACTGTCCCGGGCGAGTACGGGGACTACCACAACTGGTCCGAGCTGCTCCACCTCCTGAACCACACCTACACCTACTGCGAGTTCAGCCTGGACGAGAACGTCAAGCGGGTGATTCTCTTCATCCTCTACCTGGTCATCTTCGTGGTGGGCTTGGTGGAGAACCTCCTCGTCATCTGGGTCAACTGGCAGACACGGGGCAACAAAAGCTTGGTCAACCTCTACATCATCAACATGGCCATCGCCGACCTCGGGGTGCTGCTGTCGCTGCCCATCTGGATGCTGGAGGTGATGCTGGATTACACCTGGCTCTGGGGCAGCTTCCTCTGCCGCTTCACCCACTACTTCTACTTCGCCAACATGTACGCCAGCATCTTCTTCCTCACCTGCCTGAGCGTGGATCGCTACGTGACGCTGACCAGCTCCTCCCTCTTCTGGCGCCGGCACCAGCACCGCGCGCGCCGCGCCGTCTGCGCCTGCAGCTGGGTCCTGGCCGCAGCCATCCCCTTCCTGGAGGTGGCTCACATGCAGCTGGTCAACACCGGGGAGCCCATCTGCATCTTCATGGCCCCCTTCGAGACCTACGACGAGTGGGCGCTGGCGGTCAGCTTGGCCACCACCACCATCGGCTTCCTCATCCCCTTCCCCATCATCGCCGTGTTCAACGTGCTGACGGCGCGCTTCATCCGGCGCACCAAGCCCGAGAGCCGCAAGCACTGCCTGCTCATCTACGCCTACATCGGGGTGTTCCTGCTCAGCTGGCTGCCCTTCCACGTCGTGCTGACGCTGCTCACCCTCGAGGGCAACCACATCGTCCTGCACTGCACCTTCGCCCACCTCCTCTACTTCTTCTACGACATCATAGACTGCTTCACCCTGCTGCACTGCGTCGTCAACCCCATCCTCTACAACTTCCTCAGCAAGAACTTCCGCAGCAAACTCATCTCCGCCGTGGTCAAGTACATCCCGAAGGACCACGGCGGCCAGAAGGGCGCCGGCAACTCCTCCTCCAGCACGCAGCACTCCATCGTCATCGCAAAGGACAACAGCCCTCCCAACTAAGGGGGGTTGGGCTCTCCCAGCCTCCGTCGTGGTGGCTCCCTGGGGACAGTGGGATGGGTTTTCCTGGTGCTGAGGACACAATTCGCTTGGACACAGCCCTTCTTGGCACCTCCCGTGGCAGGATGAGGTGCCAGGTTTGAGGAGAGTTGGGAGCTACGGACATCTTGCCTCTGGAGCGCTGCTGCATCCAACCTAAAGAAAGGATAAGAGAAAAAGGTATTTCCTGTTTTACAAACGAAACCCTTGCAATAATAATGCCACTCAGTTACTCCACTCAGTGGCTGACACAACGTGGCCCCCGAGATCTGATCCCCATCCTGCCCCGAGCTGTGGGGTTGGGGTGCACGATCTGCCCCATCACGGGCATTCCTGCACCCCCAAACTGTCCCTGACCCCCAGCCCTGGGCACGGCACTGCCTGGTGAGGGTCATCCCGAGTGGGAGAGGAGGAACCAACCCTCTGGAACACAAATCTCCCCTCACCGTGCCCAGCAACGTCCGGAGCCTGATTTTTTGAGAGATGAAGGCAAGGCAGCCCAAGGGGCTGAGCAGGGCACGGACCTGAGGGGAGGAACAATTCGGATTCAAGATCAGCAACTCCTTCAGAGCAATTTTGCAAACTCAGTGGTAAATTAGCGATGCTTAAACTGGGTTTCACTGGGCAGGGCTGCTCCAGACTGACTTTGGGTCCCCCATCCCGTTAACTCCAGCCTCCTCTGGAGCATCCCCTGGCAGGTTTTTACGGTCGTTGGGTGCATTTCTCAACTTCATCAGGCTCCAGCCGCCCTTGTCCTTCCACTAAAGTCCCCGTGGGAGCTTGGGCACGTGCACAAAACCTCGGAGCAGCAGCACGGGCTGGGCTTGTGCCGTGCAAGGAACTGGAGTATCTGGAGAAAGTCCATCCTTGTCTGGATCCAGATCTCCGTCACGTGCTGTGGGTCGAGCCCTCGCTGGGGGAAGGTGACAGAGCCCGGAGCCCATAAATCTCCAAAAGGCCTTGAGCTGCTCGAGGAAAAAAGCAAAAGTCGTGAAAAAAAGCAAAGCATAAGCAGTTCTGGGGACAGGATGCCGGAGCAGGGGTGGGAGCAGGATGTCCCAGGAGAAGCCCACGGCCAGGGGTTAAGGTGGATACGGGGTTATCACTGGGAAAGCTCTGCCAGCTCCAGGGGTCCTTGATGGGGTAAAACCCTAAATACCTCAGGGCTCCTTCTCCAGGACGTTCCTCTGTATCGCGGGACATGAGCACTGAGGGAACAATCCAAATCCATGTCTTACATAAAAACCCTGGGGAACACCAGCCCTCTCCTCAGAATTCCCTGTTCAGGGCAGCAGCTCAGGCCGTAGATTAATGGCTCTTTTTATCTGCTGCTTTTAAAATAATTGCCACGTCAACAAAGTTAAATGAAGGTTCCGTCTTAGAAATCTGTGTTAACCCAACCAGTTACCCATTGCTATTCTTAACAAGATCAACAGCGAGTCACAGCTATTTTTCCTCCTCAGAATTAGAAGTGGCATCCACATCCAGCACTTGTACACAGCTGGAGATCTCAGGGTCAGTTTTTAAATCTTGGTTAAATTTCTCTCTGGTGCTCAGGCCAATAAGGATATATCATTCGAATCCATACTAAGCAAACTTTAAAAGAATATGAGACTGGTTCTGGCAATCAAATGTGAAGGTGACTGTCCTTTGGATGACCTCTTTAACTCTGTTCCTCACACCTCTGAGTGCAGAGATCTGGGGGCTGCGAGACCCCCGGGCTGAGACCTGCACCCACGGGACCCCACCACCTTCCCCCCCTGATCCTGAATCCTCCCCGAGCTTCCCTTTGCTAATTCCCTCCCATTCCCAACAGAGAAACAGACGATAAACGCACAACCAACCACTCGCTGTGTGACACCACCAGGGCAAAAATATATTCGAGTTACTCAAACATGTAAAATTTGGTATTTCGCCTAATAAACTTAATTTTTAACTGTCTTAATTTCTCTGCAGTTTTGTCCAGAGTGGCCAGAGTGGCCTCAAATAATCTGTCACCCGGCCCCACGTGGTGACCTGGGCACCCTGTTCCCGTGTTCTGCCACCCTCCACGGGAAGCTTTTCCTTGTTTTGAGGTGGAACTTCTCATGGTTTCAGTCATGGCCATCGCTCCTGTCCTGTCACACCACTGAAAAGTCTGGCACCGTCCTCTTGGCACCCACCTTCGAGGTTTTGTTATGGATTGATGAGATTCCCCCTCAAATGAGATATTTATATGAATACCTGAGATATTTTTATGGATTGATGAGGTCCCCCTGAATGAGATATTTACATGGGTAACAGAGATATTTTTATGGATTGATGAGATCCCCCCTCAAATGAGATATTCATATGGGTATCTGATATTTTTATGGATTGATGAGGTCCCCCTGAATGAGATATTTATATGAATACCTGAGATATTTTTATGGATTGGTAAGATTCCCCCCGTCAAATAAGATATTTATATGGGTATCAGAGATATTTTTATGGATTGATGGGATCCCCCCTCCTGAATGAGACATTTTTATGGGTATCAGAGATATTTTTATGGATTAACAGAATCCCCTCCCAGTCTTCTCCAGACAGATCAAGCCCAGCTCCCGCAGTTTCTCCTCATCACTGAGATGCTCCAGATCCCTCAACACCTTTACATGTTCTCTGTATTTTTATTTTTTTCATGTATTTGCAGCTCTGTAGCCTCTTGTATCAGTGGCCAGTTTTCCCAGGAATTTTCCGCGGCCGTTCCCCAGGCAGAAAGACAAAATAAATTCCAGAGCTCCAAGCCCCAGAGGGTCCAAGGCCCCTGTGCTGTCTTGGTTCTTCCTGGCTCCCAAGGTTGAGAACAACTCTTGGAGAAACATTTCATGGACAAAGCACAGCCAGTGCCGAGGGGGGGCTCCAGAGAAGGGGTTTGACCTGGGGGGGGGAAATTCCATCACCATTTGTCCTCCTAATTGGTGCTTTTTTTGGTCAATTATGCTAATTTGCTAAACATATAAAAACTGTATTCACCCCGTGTGGGTTGGCTTTTGTGGACATTCCCATCGCGGCCCCTGAAGGCCTTCAATAAAGATCCACTGCTAAATTACCTCCCATATTTAATATTATCTCGAGTTTCATATCTAGGTTGAAAAAGTACAAGAGGTCAATGTTTTCCGTTTTATTATTCTAAATAAAAACCACACTTTGTGCTGAACAATGGAGTAGAAAAGAACCCGATGTACAACGATTTTAGACATCTACGATTTTGGGGGGGAGGGGGGAAGTTTACAAAATATACAAAACTTTACAGCAAATAGATAGTAAACACTTAAATAGCAGGAGGTCAGTACCTACGATTAACTTAATGAAAAGGTTAGACAGCAAATTCAACTCTTGTTCCTTCTTCTTCTGCTCAGTTACTCTGATGAGAGACCTGGATCCATTGAGAACGGGGAAAGTGAATTTTTGTGTTGGGGATGGGAACGAGCCCGGGCTGGGAGCAGGGCCCTTGGAGGGGATTCCAGGAGGGGATTCCCTTTTGGGGCTCCTCGGGAGGCTCCATGACCTGGACGCTGCTGGAATTTCCCCTCCGCGCCTCCCTCTCCCACCCCAGGATCCCAAAACACTCTGCAAACACCTCAGGCTGCCCTGGGGGAGGTAGGTCGGTGTCCCCACGGTCACCAGGGGCAGTGGGGACAGCAGGGAGCCAGGTTTGCCCGTGGGGGTGGAGCAGGAACGAAATCCGGTGTGGAGTGACCGCTCTGGCTCTCCCAACACGGAACCGGAGCTCCCAGCCAGGCTGACCAGGCACAGGGACAGGGGTGACATCCCTGCCAACCCCTCAAGGCTTGGGGACACCCAGGACCCTCCTGGGGGGAGCACTCAGGTCTCTGACCCCTCTGGGAATCACCCCCCAGAAGGAGCAGCCGCAGGTCCAGACCCATCCCTGCAGCCCCTCCGCTGCTGATTTCGGGATGTTCCATGTGGGAGTGATCTGTTTTAACCCAGGCAAACAGAAACTCCCTGGATCAGAGGCAGCAGCAAGCGGGGGGCTCCTGCTTTCCCCCCCAGGGCCAGCAGCGAGGGCTGGCTGTGCCCGGTGCTGTTTCGGTGTAAAAGCTTCTCTTTTTGGTTTACGTGCACAAAAGGCTTTTGCTTTACAGCTTAGCGACATCTGGGGCTGCGGACCCTCCCTGAAGCTCACCACGGCTTCTGGAACATTCCAGGAGGGTCTCAAGGCTCTCCCAGCCTTGTCTGTCCCTCACATCCTTCGTGGTCACCTTCAGAGCAGCGCAGGTCGTGTCCATCCCTGTCCCTGTCCCTGTCCCCAGCCGGGCACAGCCCTGAGTTCTGCACTCAAGGGGACCCTGCACGAGCAGGGGGTGGCACTGGGTGACCCCCATGGTCCCTTCCAGCCTCATCCATCCCACGATTCCACGACAGAAACCCCAGAACCCAGAGAGCAGCTCAGAGGAGCCCGCAGCGAAGCCCCCACACTTCCCAGAGCACCAGGCCATTCCCAAAATTACCCTTTCTCTCGTAAAACCTAACACAGCTCAACACAGCTCCGCAGCCATCCCGGGACCACGAAACCGGAGTTCAGAGCTCAGAGCTGCAGCAGCCAGGCCAACCCAGAGCCGACCTTGGCTCCTCCAAAGCCGGGCTCCAGGCACCCTCCCCGCTCCTGGAGGTAGGTCGGTACCACGGGAGGTACCACCCTCATTTTACAGATGAGGAAACTGAGGCAAAGAGGTGAAGTGACTTGCCCAAGGCCACGGCGGAGCCGGGGGAGAGACCCCCGGGCGCTCTGAGCTCTCCGAGTCCAGCCCCCAGCACAGGATGGCCCTTCCCGGGTGTCCCTTCCCGGGGGTCCCTTTCCCAGGTGTCCCTTCACAGGGAGGGGGCAGCGGGTGAGTTTCCAGGGTTTGCAAATCACTAGTTTAGTTTAGTTTTAGTTTAGTTTTGTAACAGCAAAACTTGACAGAAACGCAGGAGCCGATCCACGACCACCGAGGCCAGAGAGCCCCGAGCGCTTCCTGTTTGTGAGGTAGAATGAGTTACCCGAGGGCAGTCCCAGCTTGGAAAGATCTGTTCCTCCCCACCTCTGCCCCACAGCTGGATAACACGGGGAGAAGCTAATCCATGCCCTTCCCAGTGCTAACGCTGTTGGCACCAGCTGACCTGGCCAGGGTGGCCGGGTGAGACCCCCAGGAGTGCCCGGCACACGGCCGGGAGAGCCCCCCACGCTGAGGTGGACGTGACACGGGGCCGGAAGAGCCCCCCACGCTGAGGTGGATGTGACACGGGGCTGGGAGAGCCCCCCACGCTGAGGTGGATGTGACACGGGGCTGGGAGAGCCCCCCGTGCCCAGGAGAGCTCCCTGTGCCAAGGAGAGCCTGGCACATGTCCAGGAGAGCTCCCCACGCCCAGAAGAGCCTCCTGCACCAAGGCCCACCCGAAATGTAGAGGGGGAGAGCCACCCATGCCCCTCCTGAGCCCCTCCATGCTCAGGAGAACCCCCCACATCCAGGGGAGCTCCCCACACCCAGGAGAGCCCCCCATGCTCAGGAGAGCCCCCCACATCCAGGGGAGCTCCCCACACCCAGGAGAGCCCCCCATGCTCAGGAGAGCCCCCCACATCCAGGGGAACACCCAGAAGTGCCCGGCACGTGGCCGGAGAGGCCAAGCCATCGCTGTGGCTCCCACTCCATGAACAAACTCACATCGCTCCAACCACACGCGTTTGCCACCGGAACACGTCCGGGATGTGGCGATCCAGGGCACGGGAGGGGGGATCCCTTTGGCAGGAGAAGGATCCCCCGAGGTACCTTCCAGGGAGTTAAGGCAACGGCTTCATCCCGACTCGTCTGCCCCGGGGCAGAGCGGAGCCTGGAGACTCCTGGCTCTCACCACAAATCACCTCCCAGGGATCTCCCTGCTTCCCCTCCCTCTCCAGTCCCACGGGAGATCCCTGTGCTCGTGCGGCCGCCTCCGCCCGGGCTCTGTGTGGCTCCTTCATCTCCTCCTCCGGGTCTCAGGGCGTGAGCGAGTCCCAGCCACGGCAGAGAAAACACGGCCTGGGAATCTGCGAATCCCCCGCTCCTGGTTCCCTGCTGGGATCCCTCCTTGTTTACACACTCAGGTGCTTCCTGCTCCTCTCCCCAGCAACGCAGCCACGGCCGATCCCAGGGCACACCTTGCCCCTCTCCTGGCAGTAGCAGCAGAACACCAGGGATGCCCAGAATGTCTTTTTTTTTTCCTCTTTTCTTTCTCTTTTGTTCCTTTCCTTCGAGTCCAGCACCTGCTCTGGCTCCGTCCCTCTCCACTGAGGTCAGGTGTGAAAATCTTAGCAGCATCAGTTTGTGGACAAGCTCAGGGTTAGCCTGGTCAAGTGGGCTAAAAGGTTAAAAAAAAAATAGAATCTAGACTCAAAAACTAGTGAGAAATGCTAAAAGCACAGAACTCGATGGCCTCTAACAGGACCAGAGGTAAGTAAACACGACAGACTCCTTGAAACAGTGATGTACCTCACGTGCTGTTAATTTGTACAATGCCACCAATCTAAAACGCCCTAGGAAGGCGCAAAAAATAAAAAAAAAATTAAACCAAAAAAAAAAAACCCAAAAAAAAAGAACTCCATCCATGATGCCTGACCATTAAATAAAACCAAAACGACATCTTTTTTTTTCTCTTTTTTTCCTCCACAGCTTCCATCACTAACACTCACTCCTCCGCCTGCCCTGCCCCTGGCCCCATCAGCTATCCGTGTTTTTCTCGGCCTCTTTGGAATGGATGATGTACATGAAAGTCTGTTCGATGGTGAAGTCCGGCGGGAGGCTGCCCTTGTGCACCCCTATGTGCTTGCTCATCAGGTTGAGCGTGGAGCTGTAGTGGCCGCACACGGTGCAGCGGTACATGAGGGCCCCCGAGTGCGTCCGCAGGTGGCACTTGATGGTGGAGCGCCCGCGGAAGAACTTGTGGCACACCTTGCACTGGTACGGCTTCTCGCCGGTGTGGATGCGCCGGTGGTAGTTGAACTCGCTGGTGTGGGCGAACCTCTTGCCGCACACCTTGCAGCTGTACTTGCTGTTGCCCGGCTGGCTCTGCAGCGCCAGCTCTTCGCTCAGGAACTCCTCGGGCAGCTTCCTCTTGGGCAGCCCCTGAGGCTGCAGGCGCTCCCCGAAGCCCGCCCGGATGTCCAGGCTGCCGCCGCACTTGTGCTGGCTGACGTGGTAGCGATAGGCCGCTTCCAGCTTGAAGCTCTGGCTGCAGAAGTGGCACTGGAAAAGAGCCTCCTCCACGTGCTGGTGCACGGCCAGGTGCTTCTCCAGGAGCTGCCGGTCCACGAAGCTGCTGGCGCAGACGGAGCAGGAGAAGACGGAGATGCCCAGGTGGGACAGGGCGTGCCAAAGCAGGCTGCAGAGGCTCAGGTGCCGCTGGTCGCACACGCCGCACGTCTGGCTCTTCAGGTTCACGTGCTCCAGCAGGTGGTTCCTCACCGTGTGGAAATCTTTGGCCAAAGGCTTCCCGCAGGCGGCGCAGGCCAGCTCGGGGCCGGGCCCTCCCCCAAACACGGCCACCTTCCCCGGCAGGGGGTCGCTGGGGTGGACAATGATGTTGTTGTCGAAGACCCCGTCCCGCCGGTGCAGCGTCAGCTGCCACTGGGTGAAGAACTTGGTCTCGCACATGTCGCAGGAGAAGAGGAAGATGCCGATGTGGGACAGCACGTGAGTGACCCTTGAGTTGCGGTCCTGGAAGTGGGTCTCGCAGACCTTGCAGTTCCCGGTGAGCAGGTCCACGTGGTCCCTGGCGTGCTGGCGGATCAGCTGGATGTTGGGCTCCAGCACCTTCTTGCACACCTGGCAGGGCATGGCCTTGCTGTCCCGGCCGTCGCTCTCGAAGGCCAGCTCCTCCTCGCTGTCATCGCTCAGCTCAATCACTTCCTCGGACGGGACCAGCTCTTCTCCAGCATCCTCAAAATGCAGCTCGGCCTCTCCCAAATCCTCCAGCTGGAGCTCGTCCATCTGCTCGAATCCCTGCTCTTTGGAGTGGTCGCTGTTGCTGGGGCACGAGTTGCTCCCCGTGGAGACATCCAGGGAGGGGTCAGCAGGGAAGAAGCTGCCCTTGCCGTAGTCGCCGTTGCTCTGGGCCTTGTACTGAGGGCAGGAGCTGCCCGTGGTCTGCGCCACGACATTCCCTCCGGGCTGGGCCCCCAGACCCGCCACCGGAGCGAACTGCCCCGGATCCGACTCCTGCTCTGTCTTGGGAGGCTGCTGCGGGTGCATCAGGGGAAGAGCCTGGCTGGCCTCACCCACGGGATTCCTGTCATCCTCTTTGTAGCTGCCCGTCACGTCCCCGTGCAGGAGGTAATTCCGCTCGGGGCCAAAGTGCTCCGCGCCGCTCCGGATGTCCCCCAGAGAGTGGCTCTGCTCCGAGGAGGTGCTGCTCAGTGGCCCGGCCCGGCCTTCCCCCACGGACAGGGAAGGCTGCTTGGTGACGGCCGAGCTCTCCAGGTCGGGGAAGGTGGAGTGACAGGCCTGCAGCAGGTCCTCCATTCCCAGCCGCTCCGCCACCTCGTAGATAACGCCCACGTTGATGAGGTCGGTGAAGAGCTCCGAGGTGTACACGAAGCTCAGGATCTTCTCGAAGTTGGCTGGCGTGATGAAATCCACCACGTAGGTCCTGGCAGCGTCCAGCCCCGTGTTGAGGAAGAGGTTCTGGAAGTAGCCGGCGGCGCAGGCCAGCACGGCCTTGTGCGCGGCGAAGGAGCGGGAGCCCACCAGGATGGTGACGTCGCACATGGTCTCGGAGAGCCGGCACTTGTTGAGTTCCTTCAGCAGGTTGTTGGGGTGGTTGGTGCTGTGCAGCTTGATCCTCATGCCCATCTTAGCAGCTGCTTTAAAAAGTCCCTTCTCCTGGTCAGCTCGGCCTTCACGCTTTCAACCGCGGCGGGAGCAGGAGGTGTTGGGCAGCCAGGAACTGGCAGGGCAAGGGGCTCTGGAGAGGGGAAATGGAAAAATGTTATCATTTAACAACCAAAGCCACACCGTTCTGGTCATACCTCCCACTTTCCACCTTTCTGATGAGCCACGGCGCAGCTGCTCAGCTGGAGATGGACTAAACCCATCTCGTCACCTCACAGACCGACTTTTGTGGGAAGTAAAAGGCTGGATGTGCAAAGGAGCGAAGTCAAAACAAAAAGACACTGACTGTCAGAGGCAGCCTGAAGGTCCCACTGCTGTTGGGGCAGGGACAGAGATCCTGCTGACTCTGAGACCCAGCTGGAGCCTGCTCCAGACATCTCCCCTCTTCCCGAGCTGGGGATGAGGCTCCTCTCCAAAGAGATGTCACTCAGGCTGGATGCACCAGTTGGATTCTCCTCTGGGTCTCCTCCAGCCGCAGCCACTCCATTCCTTCACTTCAGATTCCACCTGTACCCACAAGGAGACTTCAGGCTCCCAGGTGGGATTCTCTGCATTCCAGCCTTGTGGATTCCCCTGGGATTTCTTGTCCGCTCCAATGCAGCCCGCGGCACCTCTCGGATTCCCCGGCTGCCACCACACCTGTCCCACAGCACCGGCCATTCCCCCCAGCGTCCTCCCAGCTTGTCCCATTGCCTCTGTCCCCCTGTCCTGCTCACGGATGCCCCAGCAGCTCTTGGGACTCCACGAATTTACCCAGGGAGCTCTACCCCTAATTCCCGTATTCCTAATTCCCTGCCTTCCCCTCCCTGGGACAGGGAACAGGGCTCCCAAAGAGCGGGAGTTCGGAGGGGGCTGGGGCCGCCCCTGCCCCAGCTCCGGGGAACACCAAAGGGGCAGAGGACGGGCTCTTCTCCCCCGGGATGCGCAGGAATGGGGGAAACACCACTGGCAGCTGGGGAGGGCGAGGAGGAGGATGAAGATGCCGGGGAAGGCTCTGGAAAGCAAACGCTCCGCAGCCCAAAAAGCACCGGGGCAATTCCTGCGGCGCGGGGATCCCTGCGGAGGGGA
>VWZT01013590.1:22219-38081 GCA_013397055.1 Pachycephala philippinensis | reverse complement strand
GGAGCAGCCTGGGACAGTGGGAGGTGTCCCTGCCCATGGCAGGGGTGGCACTGGATGAGCTTTGAGGTCCCTTCCCACCCAAACCGTTCTGGGACCTGATGATTCCAGTTCCTCAGTGACAGGACTGGATTTCCCTGACATGAGACCCTTCCTACCCACAGGCACCCCACATTAACTGGGGCCACTGTCCCCACAGATCCAGGAGGAAGGAACCTGTCCTTCACAAAAGCCTGTACAAACAGGTCAGTTCTCTCTGACAGCAGCAGCCTGATCCTACTTTCATAGGATCACAGGCAATGAAATCTAAGGCCTGCATAACCTCCCAGCCCTCAGCACGAATGTTCTGAGGAACACAAAGACAGCATAAGCACACACAAAACAAAGGTTGTCTGAGCCAAGGCTGCCAAGGAAAAGCAGGGGATGTGATTTGGAGCAGGCTGTACCTTCCTTCACCACTGCCCTGTGAGTTAAAATATTCCTAACAAAGCCTAGAAGAGAATCTGGAAACTCCTGTCCCGGGGGAGAGAGGGAGGCAGTAAAAAATCCACGACACTGACACTTGTTATTCTTCAGGGGTTCTGGGAAGATCTCCATCCTGCTGCTGTTCTCGGGAAAAAACCCATTCATTCTTTGCTGTAAGGAACAGAGTATCCCGAGGCTTTTATCCAGCACCAGACCAAACGTGGGTGGAATGCACAACCAGCAGGGATGGGGCACAGCCAGGAGGGCACTGGTAAGGTGACAGCTACAGCTCAGACCAGGCCTTGGCACCAGAAGGGAACAAAAGGAGTTACAAAGCACATCAGGGAAGCGGGAGATGGATGGATTTTACCAGCATTTAAGGGGCAATGACCCAAATATAGAGATAATCAGATGGAAATGTGGGGCTGCTGGGGACTCAATCTTACAGAGCTGGCAGTGTCCAGGTAACCCCACCTGTGACTCTGTGCACAGCCACAATTACCTCTGTGGCACCAGAAATAACAAATTTGAACACAATTGTGGCAAAAACAGGACTGGTGAAGAAAAAATAATTAGGGATAGGTTGTTTATTATGGCAGAGAAATGGAGGCATGAGGAAAACAAAGACTGTGTGTGTGTGGAATAAACAGGTCACACACAAGCTGCTGGGGAGGACACTTGCCTGCTCCAGCCCTGGACCTGCCCACCACAGTCTGTCCTACGCCCTCAGTTAAACTCTATTCCAGTTTTCCCTGTGTCCCAGCAAAGCTCAAGCAGGACTGGATGGTGTTTAGGATGTGAGGCCCATGTGCCAGATGAGTGAGAGATGAAACATCTACAGCCAGCTCCTAGAGTGGGTGTGGAACTTCAGCTCTGCTCCCCCATCCAGGAGGAGCAGCATCAATCAGCCACACTGGCCCTGCCTGTGAGTGGTTTCAGTTGAGGTTCTCCATCCCTGGCAGTGCCCAAGGCCAGGCTGGATGGGAATTGGAGCAACCTGGGATGGGGGAAGGTGTCCTGCCCATGGCAGGGGTGGAACGGGGTGAGCAGCAGGCTGTGATGAACCCTGTGTGTGGTTAAACACAGCTCCCCTGATCACACCAGTACCTGATCCCTGCCAGGATCCCCTCTCCTTACCTGGGCTTCAATGAGGTATCCAGCATCATTCCCCTGATCCAGACCAGTTTTTACGACCTAATCCAAAAGCAGTAAAGACACACCACAGCTCAGTCATGCTGCAAACACACACTTCCACAGGATTCCCTGCTGTCTCCAGTGACCCCTCCCCAACATTCAAGGCACATCTCAGACTCCCTGAGTCCTGTCCCTGCTGCTCTTAGCAGAGCTGTGTCACCCTGTCCTTCTAGCACAGCACAGGTGAGGAGTTTACCACCAGGTTTGTTTTTAGCCATCCCTTGTTGTTTTAAGAACTGTGCTCCTGTAATATCACTGCTCTCCAAATCCTTCACAGGTTTTAGAGAAGTCTTGGCAACAACTTCAATAGTGAAAAGTCATTTCACAATAAGGATTCAATCATGGAGTGTCTGTAACAGGATGTCTGTGTAACACAGGGGACTAATAAAGTATTTTGTAGTTAGTGCTATGAAAATTAGAGCAGTTTCTATTTTTAGGGTGTTGAACAGGTCCCCTGAACTCTTCAGAGACTGTATAGAAAACCTGGGAAAACTGCAGCTGAAAGCTTCATGGACAAAATACTCCAGCTAAGCCTTCCCTCAGCTGGGATTCCTGCTCCACCCCTCACTGGTACCAGTACCCATAAACTGGTGATCATATTTTGGGCAGTGATTCTGAATTCCACCCCACAGCTGGCACTCCTCAGGACTGATTTCTGTGAGGATCAGGATGTTGGCTTGATTCAGAGGAAGGATTACCTTCCCACATTATCCCAGAGATCCACCTGCCCTGCAGCTCCTCCCACCACTCAGGGGGGTTACCTCGATGATCTTCAGAGGAGCAGGGTAGAGTCCTTTGGTTTGCTTTTGAACTTTGCTCTCCACTGTCTTGTAAACTTGCTGCCTCACGAAGGGAAGAGCCATGGCATAGTCTGTTAGCCCTGCAAGGGGGGATAAAACAGGGGTCAGCACAGTGCTGGTGCACAGCCAGCCTGCCAGGATGGACTGCAAAGGTAAGGGAACACAAATGTGAATATCTGCTCTAGAAACGTGCACCTGAAACCCAGGCACAGGCAGCAGGGGCTGCGCAGAGGGTTTCCACGGAATATTCCATGGACAAGTCTCATCGATGGCTGAAGTGTCCTCCTAACACAACGGTGACAGACTGAGCCCCAGGAAACAGAATTCCCACAGAAATGTCCCCATTTGTGGGCTGTGCTATCGAGGACCAGCACTGAGCAGCCCCTTGGTGCCTCTTCCCACTTGAGTTCATGAGCTTGGTACAGAACTTGCCACTAAAACTTGGCAGATGGACAGTCCCTGGAGGTACCTGCTCCCTCTCACTCCTTGAGGCCTGGCTCCCTTTCAGCAACCTCAGGAGCCACCACGTGCAGCTCTGCCAAAGCCCACACCTGCAGAGCAATGTTTTCTCTACCACCCCACGTCACTCAAGACATGATTCCAATGTGAAATAACTTGATTTTGAAATGGAATTCAAGTAGAAGCATGAACACATCCTGGAGAAGCCAAGCTGGATTACACTCACTGCTGCCCCTTGGGATTTGTCCATGCTGACTTACTCTGCATGAGCCCTCTGGACTTCTTGGCAGACACAGTCTTGTTGGCCAGTCCCCTGGCAAAGCCAATGGCCACCTCCTCCAGGTACTCGATTGTTCTTGCTTCCGGAGTCTTCAGTCCTGGCCCTGGGGAGAGCAGAGAACACAGCACAAGTTATCCCTGAGGGATGAGGATGCAGGGAAACCAGGACCAGACCAACATGATGGGCCTTTGAACTGCTCCTGCTCCTGTTTGGCTTCTCTTGGTCATGACCAATGGTGGAAAGGCTCAGCAGGGACCACATGAAGGCCCCAAGGGGTTTATATAGAGGGCATTGTGCAGAAATGCTGGAATGCCAGCTCCCTGTGGGAGCAGGGCCAAGTTATATCCAGCTCTGCAATCAGAGCAGGTTGCTCAGGGACCTTCTGCCAGCCTCTGGACACCTCCAAGGACAGAGGTTCCATGTCCACTCTGGAGGTGTCTTCAGCTCCTGACCATCTTTTTGCCACTTGTGCCCTTTATTCCCCAAACCTTCCACTTGCCATGACTGCAGGCACCTGGAATTCCGAGGGAACTGAGGTGCTCTGCCTCCCCGCCTCTTGCTGCACCTCTCCTCTCCTTTGTGGAACAAGGGTGCCCCACCACACTGTGCCAACGCTGAGTTGTTAAACACACAGACAGCATTTTGGGAGTGCTGAATCCCTGGAAATCATCTGTGCTGGAGCCAACGTCCAACAAACCCCAACCTTTGAACCCAGTGCAGGAAACCTCTCCCTTGCTTTAGCTACTGCAATGTCCCGTAACACCTGGCCCAACTTAAAGCTGTCCCACAGTGAAGCAAGCCACCACAAAACCAGTTTTAGCAGCCTCTGAGGGTGGGTTGCACCATTTCCAAGCATGGGAATCCTCCTCATTTCCAGACAATTGTATCATCAGGAGGACACAGCACAGGGCTGAACAGGCAGCTGTGAGATGCTGCCAGAGGCAAACTCTGAGTCATTAATGACAGAGCAGTGCCTGGTGAAGCTGCACAGGGCCACCAAGCAGACCCTGGAGCTAAATGTGCAACCTTGGGCTGAACAAACCTGGTGAGATTACAACCCTGTGTCCCTGCAGCTGGGCAGGGACATCCACCTTCACACAAACTGCTCCAAACACACCCAGACGCTGCACAGAGGCCTCAGAGCTAAGGAAACACCCCACAGACACCCCAACAGAGGAGACAGGTAAAATGCAACATCAGAAACTCCCTCCTGTTTCAGCTCCCACTATTCTCCTCCTCCATAAAAGGCTGAGGTCCTCAGTTTTAAAGTTTTAATCACAGAATCTCAGAATTGTTTGGTTGGGAAGGGAATGCTAAAAGTCATATAACGCTCCCCCTGCCATGGGCAGGGACACCTCCCACTGTCCCAGGCTGCTCCAAGCCCCATCCAGCCTGGCCTTGGGCACTGCCGGGGATCCAGGGGCAGCCACAGCTGCTCTGGGCACCCTGTGCCAGGGCCTCCCCACCCTCACAGGGAACAATTCCTTCCCAATATCCCATCCATCCCTGCCCTCTGGCAGTGGGAAGCCATTCCCCGTGTCCTGTCCCTCCATCCCTTGTCCCCAGTCCCCCTCCAGCTCTCCTGGAGCCCCTTTAGGCCCTGGGAGGGGCTCTGAGCTCTCCCTGGATCCTTCTCCTCTCCAGGTGAGCACCCCCAGCTCTCCCAGCCTGGCTCCATGGCAGAGGGGCTCCAGCCCTGGGAGCATCTCTGTGGCCCCTTTGTTTCACCTCTCTCTGTGTAACAACTTGAGGGTTTTCACCCAGCAGACCCCAGAAGCTGCTCCCTGCTGGGGGATTCTCTCAGCAAGGAGGAGATAAAGCAGCACAAACGCTCTGACAGCTCAGGGAAGCTCCCTGTGGAAGTCTCCCTCCTGCCCTGGCAGAATGTCAGAGCCAGTCCAAGGAAAAACAGGCCAAACAAAACAACACAGTTGATTTTACAGGCAGCAGACAAAACACAGCTCAGAACTGCTGCATAATCTACATTTCAGCAATGCCCAGTGAGTTTCAGAGAATTCACTGGAAACCTGAGAGCATTTGGGAGTTGAGAGCTCAGACTTCACCAGCTTCCAAACTCTCTTCTCACCATTCAAGGCTGAGACCTTCAGCTTTATGACCTGATGTGCTCCAAGATGTCAATCCCTGATTTCCCATTTCCAGTAGCTTGGATTAACAAGTGCTGGATTCTCATACTCCAGCTGAAGAAAATTGCTGTTCATTTCAAAGCCTGAGCTGTGAGAACCATTCACACAAAGTGGCTGACCCCACATATGTGGGTTTACTTTACCTGCAGTTAATTCCCAGCGTTTTGCTGTGTCCTAACCCAGGAGCTCTGAGCTGTCCATTCCCATCTGCTTTCTTTTATAAATGGCACATGCCAGAATTGGACCCAGGGAATGCTGTAGAGCTCCCTGCTGAAGGAGAACTGGTTGCATGCCCTGAAATTGCCTCCTGATTGATGGTGTCTGTCTCCTTCCAAGCTTTCTGTCATCAGTTAAAGCATCACCCCAGGTAGAGCTGCTTTCCCCAGACACAGAGAGAACAGGAGCCCTCCTGGCGCTGGCTGCTGTTTGGATAACAAGGAATACATCCAATGTTTGCATATCATTCGTATTTCTGTGTTCCTCCTACGTGCTTCTCTGGGCTGAGCCAGGATTCCCAGCAGCTCCTCACAAAGCTCACGTTTCCTTTCAGCAACTTGAGGTAATAAAAAGCCACATCTGCTGGCTCTTAAAAAACAATTCACTTCTAAGCAAGTATCAAGTGGGAAAGTTTATCCAGGCAATTTTAACTCCAGTCTGAGAACCACGGATCTGTTTTACAAGCATGAATACAGCTAGAGATAAGCTAAGGATATCTGTGTATCCTGGGCTAATCCCAGAAGCAGAAACAGGGGGATTCTGCCCCTGTGCTCAGGTGAGACCCCACCTCCAGAGCTGCCCCAGCCCTGGGGCCAACAGGAGCAGGACGTGGAGCTGCTGGAGCCAGTCCAGAGGAGGCACAAGGGGATCAGAGGAACAGCTCTGCTGTGAGGAAAGGCTGAGAGAACTGGGATTGTTCAGCCTGGAGAAGAGAAGGCTCTGGGGTGACCTAATTGCAGCCTTCCAGTGCCTGGAGGAGCTGACAGGAAAGATGGAGAGAGACTATTGACAAGGGATGGAGGGACAGGACACAGGGAATGGCTTCCCACTGCCAGAGGGCAGGGATGGATGGGATATTGGGAAGGAATTGTTCCCTGGGAGGGTGGGGAGGGCCTGGCACAGGGTGCCCAGAGCAGCTGTGGCTGCCCCTGGATCCCTGACAGTGTCCAAGGCCAGGCTTGGAGCACCCTGGGCGAGTGGAAGGTGTCCCTGCCCATGGCAGGGGGTGGAATGGGATGAGCTTTAAGGTCCTTCCAACCCCAGCCATCCCATGATCCTGTGACCCAGCACTGGCCTGTGGGACAGCACAGACACCAGTGCCTCACTGGCACTGCTCAGGGTGGGCAGCAGCACCTTTTGGTTAATTTTATCTTCTCCAGCACCACCAGCGTGCTCTGGCCATGCTCTGCCTGGGGAAACCAAGCTCAGCACCCTCCAGTTCCATGGCAGTGCCAGCTGGAGCAGTGGCTTCCATTCTAACTCCTGGGTGGGGCTGATCACACCTCTCGGGAGGCTCTGGGGGGTTTAGTCCTCAAACTCCTCCATTTAGTCACCTTCCAAGAAAGCTGCCCTAGTGAAAGAACTTTGGGAGCAAGACATTATTCAGCACTTGGAATCCTGCAGTTTGAAGGGAATTTCTCCACCCAGCTGACAGCCAGCTGGCAATTCTGAGTGCCTAAGCCATGGGGGCTGCCTGCTCGCTCCACTGTCAGGGATTACCATCTGCAGGCTGCAGAAACACAGACATCAGTCATCTACTGTCCTTCCATTAGGGGCTGCAATCTGTCCTCTAACATGATAAATGAGGAATGTGGGCTCTTATCTGGATAATTAGCTTAAGGAGGAGAGCCAGCAGGCCTGCCCTCCATGCTGACCTCTCCTGTTCACTCATGCAGGCTGCAGAACTCACATTTCAAGGTCCCTGTGCTTGTAAGGCGGGAACAGGGATTCCCCTGCAGAGCAGGACAAGACCTCTGCACACATTTTGGCGAGGGGAGAGGTTCCCTGACAGGCAGCAGCACATCAGAGAACTGAGAGACACCGTGTCTGACCTAGTGGTTCCACCAGCTGGTCAACCAGCCCCATCTTCTTGGCTCTGTCGGCACGGATGTTCCTCCCAGTCAGCATCATATCAAAGGCAGCAGGAAGTCCCACCTGGAAGGGCAGAAAGAGGATTCCAGAGTGGGAGTTTGCCAGGCAGAAGGGGCTGTAGAGTCAAGTTTTCCTCTTACTCACCATCTTTGGCAGCCTCTGAGTACCCCCTGCTCCGGGCAGGAGACCCAGCAACACTTCAGGTGTTCCCAGGACTGTTTTCTTGTCCTTTGTTGCTACTCTGTAGTGACAGGCTATGGCAACCTTAAAAAAAAGGAAGAAACAAGGAGAAGATTCCCTATGAAAGACCACAGGAGAACTGGGCATCCATCACACAGCTCCCTCCCACACACTGCCTCAGCTTTCCTCATGACACTACCCCAATTCCTTAATCCAACTGCCCAAATTCCCTCTGTGCTCACTGATGGCTTCTTCTGGGGGATGACAGCAAGCAGGTATGAGATGAACATCAAACTCCCAAGCTGATTTTAAATCTCACCTAGACCATCAAGGGCTTAATTAATTCACTACACCAAGAGCACAGTCCCATCTATGGATCAGCCACAATTCCTGGTTTATCCCTGGATTGCCAAGTCCAGATGAGTCAACACAGTGGGTGTAAAAAGCTGTGGCCATTTGAGAAATCAGTACAAACTGAAGAGACTCCATTCCCAGGTTACACTGCTGTAGTAACAACTCTGCTCCAGGAATTAGCAGAGCCTTGCAGTTTACAAAATCCTAGATGGAGGTTACAAGGAGAAGATCCAGCCAAGGTGCTGGGGCGGAGTTGCCGGCAGGGTGGAGCCTGGCCGGGTCCCCACACTCACCCCTCTCACAGCAGCCCTATAAAGAATGGAAGTTGCTGGGATACAAAATTCACTTCATCTGAAAAGCAGCTATTTCCAGGCTGAACTCTGCCAGCAGCATTGATGCAGATCCAACGCCTGCTGGAAACAGCCGGTTTTCCCTGGGACACTCATCTAAATATTAGCCTGGCCCACACAGGTTCAGATTTGATTTGCTCTCTTTCCACAGCAGCAGCAGAACTCACATGGCAGAGCCCTGAAGCACAACCAAGCCATTAACTTGCCACAAACTCATTTACATGATGTAATGAGCCCTCATCAGCTCCCAAACCCCTCTTGCAGCACCAGTCCTGCCGGCATCATTTGGATAATCACAGAACCAGCAGTGTCAGCTCCCACTCCTGCTGCGAGCCCCAGCATTGTCCAGTACCTCCAGCCCTCCTCCCAGGCAGCTGCCACTGATGGCAGCAACGACAGGCTTTGGAGAGTGCTCAATCTTTTCCAGCATCTTCTGTCCGTCCTGAGAGAGCTGAGTCACTTCCTGAGCAGTCTTGCAGGCTGCAAGCATGCTGAGGGGAGGAGAGAGGTGGGATCAGGACGGGAAAAGCACTGACAAAACAGCAGGAAAATGAGAGGTTTTGACGAGTTTGTCCCTGTTTTCCCACAATTTCCAGTACCTGACAGGCAGGCAAGAGCTGCTTAGGCCCTGGTTTTGGATCAGACAACACAGGGACACCAAACCCAGCAGGGTCAGGCCCTGCACACTGACACGGGCTGTGCCTGAGGCACTGAATGGGATCCCTTGTGCCAGGGCCTTTGGGAGAGGCAGAAGGGTCATAGGAAGCCTCAAAGCACCTGCCAGAAAGAGTGGAGGGAAGAGCTCAGGATCACTTTTTAGAGGAGCAGATGGCCAGTGCTCTGATGCCACACTGGCAATTAGAGACTCCCTGTGCCAATTATTCTCCTGGAGGCTCGCAGCCTGTGCCAGGCAGGAGCAATTTGGGAGACTGGAGGTGCTGAGGCCAGGAGAGACACCTCTTAACCACAGCTTGGCCTTTGCTCTGCTCACCTCCTTCCCTCCTGCACAGGGAGTGAGTCTCTGTCCCTGAACAAGGCCAGCCAAAAATGTAACATGGCTTAAAGGATCTATTTGTAATTTACCTTCTTTCCTCAGAGCTTTCTGGCTTTTAAAGTCTTTAAGCAACTATTCTGTCCTGTCAGTGTCTGCAGTAGGAGCCAGTGGCATTCCAGGTCCCAGTGGGCACCCACAGGATCATCCCAGACCCTGGAGAAGTTACCCAGGGAGCCTGGGAGGCTGCTCAGCACAGGGCAGAGTGCCAAACCCTGCCCAAGCGAGGGGCCAGGCTGGAAGGCTGCCAGGCACTCCAACCCAGCTTAAACGAGTCCTGCATGTGAATTATCCGCTCTCGTTGTACCCCAGACCCAAGGACAATGCCCAGCCCGGAGCCAGGATGGGTTTCCTTGGCTGCACGCCAGCAGGCAGGAAGGAGTGACCAAGTGTCACAGCCAGGAGGGGTTTAAGGACCCGCCACGTCCCTCTGCCGAGGTCCTCACTTCATTCCAGCAACTTCGGCATCCTGAGCACGTGGATTTCCCTCCCAGCCTGTGCCTCACCCCAGGGAGATGTCAGGGACAAACTGCTGGACTTCAGGGACAGCTCCATCAGCTCCTGAGGCCCTGTGCTTACTTGAGATCTGCTCCAGCAATGAAAGAGCCTGGCTTGGAGGAGATGAGCACGGCGCTCTTCACAGCCTCGTTGGCCCAGATCTCGTTCATGACGTCGGTGAACTCTGCACTCAGCTGCTTGGACAGGGTGTTCACCTGGGAGCAAAGCAGCACCGTCAGCACGAGCTCAGCTGGAGCCCAGCTCTGCTGCACGTTACTTCAGCCTTGTCCTAGCACAAAACCCACTCCAGGATAAAACCCTGCAGCAGCTCATCTTTAATCAGGAAGCTCCTCCTTAACCTCCCCACCGGTGGGTTTGTGGCCCCAAACACTGATTTTATGAGCTTGCAAACTGTTTTTTTTCTATATAATCACAGAATGATTTGGGATGGAAGGGACCTTTCAAGGTCATCTCATGCAGCCCCCTGCAATGAGCAGGGACACCTTCCCCAGACCAGGATGACGACATCCCTCCAGCTTTACTGAAAGGCTGCATCAAGCAGGACAAATCCAGCCTGGGCTCTTCAGGCACCACCAAAATCGTCATGGAAAATAGGATATTTCAAACCTGATACTGCTGTTGCTCCCCAAAAGGAACGAGTATATAAAAAAACCCTTCTGGTCTGCTGCAATTAATACAAGATTTTTCATAGCAGTAGTAGTTCAATCTTTACATCCTGTATAATATCAGAGCAGCTCAACTGCTTAGCTTTAAAAACCAGGTGTTTATTGCAAGCTCTACCATTGCTCATAAAGAGCATTTCCATCTGTGAGATGCCATCTGAAATGCATTTTTAGACGTATTCCTGAGATGTCATTTACAGAGTTCCTGCCTCCTGATACCTGAACAACTGCACTGGCATTGACCTAAAAAACGAGAATTAGTTCTATTTATATTGTATTCGTGATAACAGAATCGGAAGCATTTATGGATTCCAAAGCACTGAAGTATGGACACACTCTTTAACCATCTTGAATCCAAGAATTTAATAAGATTTAGAATTTTTTTAAGATTTCTTTAAGATCTAGAACTTAATAATACCTTAATAAGTGCCTGGGAGAGAGACACACACAAAGTACTCCAAGAGGCATCTCCGGATGTCTCATTAAAATCCCAAGATCTCCTTTTCCTATTTCTCCTTTGCTCCCAACTTTGCAAAGCTGCAGGTTAGGAAAGTTCTTAGCCTTAAATGGGAATTTTCAATACCTTGGAATTTGGTGTGTTGAAGCGCACGACAGCAACATCCCCTTTGATATCACAGCTGACGTGGGTCCTGTCTGCAAACAAACACCAGGGTGGGGTCAGCTCCCGCTCCAGGGATTTTAAGGAAAAAATGGATTTATAGAAAGGCTTCACACTTACTCTGGAGGGCACTGGAGGTGGAGATGTTCCGGCAGGCATAACCTAAGGAAAAGATGTTACAGGTGTTAAAGGAATTCTCAGCAGTCTCAGCCTAACTCTCACCCAGCTCCCCTTGCCTGCCAAGGACAGCTTTTGGAAAACCCTGGGCACGAGCCAGTCCCTCCCCTCACGGCCCGACCTGTGCCCCCACCAGAGTCCAGCAGTCACACCACTGCAGTGACCTTCCCAGCTGTGCCAAACTGAGAGCAGCAAAAATGAAATCCTCCTTCCCAACCAGCTGACAAGGGATGGAGCAGGTGGCACAGGGAGGTTTGCCTTCATTATTCTCATTCCAACCTCTTCACATGCTAAACCAGGGACCTTCCTGCACTTTGGGGAGCTTCAAGGTGAATTCCCTGCAAAGCAAACACAACTGCCCAGGGTATTTCTGTAAAAACACACACTGGTGCCAGCAAATGGGGCCAGCCTAAGTGTGACCACACAGACCTCAGGGGGCACGACTGTAGGGCCACAAAGGGCTCACAAAATATTTATTCTTGCCTCCATCTATCAACAGCATACTCAGAACTGCAGATTGGTTTGGGTGGGAAGGGACCTTAAAGCTCATCCAGTGCCACCCCTGCCATGGGCAGGGACACCTCCCACTGTCCCAGGGCTCCAAGCCCTGTCCAGCCTGGCCTTGGACACTGCCAGGGATCCAGGGGCAGCCACAGCTGCTCTGGGCACCCTGTGCCAGGGCCTCCCCCTCCTCACAGACAAGAATTCCTTCCCAATACCCCATCTGGCAGTGGGAAGTCGTTCTACCTTGTTCTGTCCCTCCAGGCCCTTGTCCAGGGTCCCTCTCCAGCTCTTGGATCCACCTCTACTAATGACATACAAAGTACACAAACGTGTCTTGTTCCAGAGCCCTCAGAAAACTCAGATCACGAGATGAACAAGTTCGGCCCACAAGTTTCTGACTCGTAAATCTCCTTTTTCTGCTCAGAAATTGTGTTTGGCCCGATGATCTCCCAGCACATGAATGAACCCCAGCTCTATTCAAGCGACCTTGCTCTTGAGCCCGAGGATCCCCTAACTCAGATCCCGGTTGAATCCTTGCCAAAGCTGCTTTCAGTCTGAATTCCAGTAAAAGTGTTACTTCCACGTGTATCTACCAGCTGGCACACAGCCAATTAGGAGAAGGTTCGGTTCAACACTGATAAAACTTTTAGGAATGAAACATTCCCATTCCCAGCAGCAAGAAGGGAGAATAATCCAATACCAGGAGAATAAACTGCAAACTGTCCCTCCCCAACAGGTGTCTCCCCCTGCCACAGCCCCGTGACACGGGTCAGGGCTGGGGCCCTGCTGCACTTTGGCCTCATTTCTACCTTGTCCGGAGTGCTGGCAGTGGGGACTGACCTTTGCTCCCATTCCTGAGCCCAGGATATGCGGTGTGATGCCGTGGGGATGGAAATTCAGCGTCAGGCTGTCCCAGCAAACAGGTCTGGGGTGCGTGTGTGTGTCATGTGCCCACAGCAGCACTTTATAAACAAAGAGTGAACTGGTTCCTACTCCAAAGCTCTTCAGCAATATTTAACACCCACATGTGATTGCTGCATCCAACAATAATTTCCCTAAACTTTTTGTGTGCTCAAGTCAGGTACTTCTGAAAATAAGCACCAACATTCAATTCCCACAAACCAAGTGCGGGCTGACAACAATTCCTCTGGTGAGAGATGCTGCCCAGCAGAACACCATGCACCTTTAACAGCAGCATTTTAACCCAGTAAAAGCCACACAACCTCTTTAAAGAGAGGGCAAGGGCTGAACTATCTCCCTGAATTAATTCCTTCAATCCTTGGAGCCACCTGGGATAGTGGAAGGTGTCCCTGCCCATGGCAAGGGTGTGGAACAAGACGAGCTTTAAGATCCCTCCCAGCCAAACCAGTCCGGAATTCCATGTTTTTTGCTCTTTACATGGCCTTCCTTTTCCAAATCGGTTCCCAAACAGATTCTTTCCATGAAAACCTTCAGCCTTAAATTCCACTTTGCCTTTCCATTCTCGCAAAACAGAAGAGATGAAGCAGGAATAAAATAAATCAAGGGCATGACTGGACAAATCTCACTCCATTTGAATGTAAACTCTTTTGGGAGAGGCGCTGTCAGCAGCATAACAGCTGGGTTAACATTGGAGTGAGATTTCCGTAGCCTGACAGTGGTTTATTTTAAGTCCAGAATATTTGTGGAAAACACCTTTTGCCAGGAAATGAAAGCAGCTCCTCGGTCCTGGTCCCTGCACATCTGCTTTAGGTGTTGATCCCTTCAGCACTGCAATGGGAACGTGCCAAGACCGGAGCCAGAAAAATCCTCCAAAATGCTGCAGGAAGCAGCAGCCCGGCTGCACGCTTCCACCACGTCCTACCACTCATTCCAGAGTTAAAGCCTTGAAAATCGATTCCAGTCTCGCTCCTCCACTCACTCCAGCTCAAAGACTGTCCAACACCAGGACTCCAACACTTCAGGCGCTCTCAGGACTTTGCCAAGGACTTGGATGCACCAGAGAATGGACAACGCTCCATCCCACAGCCCAGCCTGCTCCTTCCCACTTTCTCTTGTCCCTTTTACTGCCTCAGCTGCTTTCCTGCCCAGCACTTCCCCTTCCCGCCCTTGCACTCACCCGGACGCAGCACACCGCTTGAACTGGGAATGGCCTCCATGGCTGATGGCTCAGGGAAAAAGCCTTTTTCCAGTCCTGGAGCACCCCAGGCCCCAGCAGGATGGATGGGATGAAGCTAAGGCCACCAGAGCTGTCCCTGTGAGCTGAGCACGGAGCTGTGACCCGCGAGATGGGAAGCTCCTGGCAAACTGAGCTTCCCAATCCTCTCTGGGAACCTGCCGGCACATGGATGTGGCCCAGCAGGTACAGCCAGCCCTGGAGCTCACCTGGCTCCTGCCTGCTCCCTGCCTTTGGGCTGCCCTGGAGAGCTTTGCATCCACTTCCCAAACACTTTGCAAGGCAGAACAAGGGTATTCATTAATTATGAACAGTGACAGCGTCCTCGGAGCACCTCCAGGGCTGTTTGTTGTGAAGAGTTTCACCAGTCAGAACAAGAATTCCAACAGCAACAGCCTGAGAACTCCCTGGAGTTGCCACAAGTCTCCTCATCAGCGATTGCAGCACCCGGTCACGTACAAACGTGCTGCAAGGCTGCACGTAACAGAGGTGTGATCCCAGGATCATGGAATTGCTCATGTTGGAAAAGACCTCTCAGAGCACCGAGTCCAGCTCTGAAACCAGCACTGCCGAGCCCAGGTTTGGGTTTAAATGAAACGCAGCTGGATTTTGGGTCAACATCAATACCAGACTCTGAGGCTCTTCAAAGTGCTCAAATACAAGGTTTCCAGTGCTTCCAGGCCAGGACTTTCGGCCTTCCCAGGGCTCCTGGGGACTCTCTGTTTTGGTAACCAGGAAGCACCGAGCCAGCTCTGTGAACTGGCAGGAGAGAGCCACAGCCCTGCCCGGGCTGGCAGGAGAGATGCTTCATACAAAATCATGGAGTCATTGAATCCCAGGATGGTGTAAATGGGAAGAGACATTGAAGCTCATCCAGTGCCACCCCTGCCATGGGCAGGGACACCTCCCACTGTCCCAGGCTGCTCCAAGCCCCATCCAGCCTGGCCTTGGGCACTGCCAGGGATCCAGGGGCAGCCACAGCTTCTCTGGGCACCCTGTGCCAGGGCCTCCCCACCCTCACAGGGAACAATTCCTTCCCAATATCCCATCCATCCCTGCCCTCTGGCCATTCCCTGTGTCCTGTCCCTCCATCCCTTGTCCCAAATCCCTCTCCAGCTCTCCTGGAACCCCTTTAGGCACTGCAAGGGGCTCTAAGTTCTCCCCAGAGCCTCCTCTTCCCCAGGCTGAACAATCCCAATTCCCTCAGCCGAGAGATCATGGAGCACCTGGAGACACCAACAGACCTCGGCACACCCTCCCCACCCAGGTGGGAACACAGGGACACCCCTTCCCATGGATACACCTGCGTGCCTGGAGTGCAGCCACAGGATTTGGACACCCAAGGACATGGGGACACCCTCTCCTTTCCAAGTAGGCACACAGGGCACTGCAGACAGGCACATGTGTCAGGGCACAAGGACACTCTCTCCCTGTGCATCAGCTCACGTGCAGCGATCATCCTGACTGGAGGGTGTGTCCCCCCCAGTGCCAGGTCACAGGGACCCCCCAGAGCTGCACAGAAATTCCCAAAGTGTGTCCACGTGCAAGGACTGGCACGGCAGAATGTCCCCCATGGGGGCACACACCTCCCAGAGACCCCAAGACATGGGGGGACAGACCCTGCACTGGGGAAACCTTGGGGCGGATGTTGAGGACCTGCCAGGGATCCCCCTGGGTGACTCACAGCCCATGGGGACAAACCCCTCGCATGGGGCACAGACACACGTGGGGACACCTCCCACCCCACAGCTCCCCCGGGGATCCCCCGGTCCCAGTCCCGGTCCTCACAGACCCTTCCCTGGGAACACCCCATTTCTCACAGTCCCCACGGTCACACCACCTGAAGAGCCTCCGCGACACCCCG
>VWZT01013590.1:5450-21050 GCA_013397055.1 Pachycephala philippinensis | reverse complement strand
TGGGAGTCCTGGGGGTGGGTGACAGTGCTCCGGTGTGTGAAAGTGTCGGGGGGCGTGGAGAGGGGAAGGGAGTACGGACTGTCCATGGAATTGTGGATTATCCTGGGTTGGAAGGGATCCATGAGGATCACGGAGTCCAGCTCAGCTGTGCAATCCAGGCAGATCCTGCAGGCTCTGGAAGGAGCTTTGCCCTGGTGATTTGGGCGGGCAGGGCTGAGCCGTTGGGGTGCCAGGGGAGCACTGGCTTCCGAAAATGAGGGGATCGAGCACGTTTTGGGGGGCAGGAACAGGGGTGCATCGGGAGGAGATGGCTGTGCAGCGTGGGAGGGAGGAGGAGGTTACACCTGGGAGGAACTTGTCAGCTGGGCAGGGAAAATTTAGGGAAAAGCCTCAATCAGGTGTGGGGAGGGAGCTCGGCACAGGTGCGGGAAGAGCGGGATGCCTTGGAAAGGTCTGTTTTCAGAACCTTTGTTGACAGGAGGAGCCCGGGTCTGGTTTGTGGGCTGGGAAGGGAGGAGTGCAGTGTGGCACATTCCAGGTGTGGAGCTGCAGCTGTGAGGTGTCAAAGGGGGTGACTGTCAGCTTGTGCTGACTTTTGGGGAGCTGCAGAGGGCTGGGTTTGGGACTCTGGGTGTTCCTGTGCCCCTCCATGGAAAAACTTTGTATTTGGGGAAGAAAGTGCCAGGATTTGAACCCCAAAGTGTGACAGAGAGAGATGAATGTAGGTGTGGATCAGCCAAAGACCTGGAGCTGTGAGGACCATCCTGAGCCCTGGGCAATAAAATCTGCAGATGAGGATTTGCTTATAGGGAAACCCGACTTTGGAATGAGCTTTGGGAAAGCTGCAGAGGCATTTTGGGGGGTGGAGGACGTGAAGGTGCTCTGTTTGCCGCGGGGATGCACAGCAGGAGTTTGTCAGGCTGGCACCAGGGGTTAACAAGGGGCCGGGGTGCCAAGGACTCTGCGTCAGGAGGTGCTGCTGGCAGCAAGGCTGCCTGGGCACTGGGACAATTTTCCAGTGGGAAGTGGTGGAGCAGTTCCTGGGAGGGAATTGAGGAGCTCACTGGGCAGTATTTATTCACAGGCACATTTGCAGCCCCAGTGACAAGCCAGGCTCCTCCCGGTGGGATTCCTCTCACGGAGCGTGGTGGGAAGTGATTCCCTGAGCTGCTGCTGCTGCCCCTGGAGTGTCTGCTCCTCACCTGTTTGGCTCTGTGTGAGGCAGGCAGGTCGCTTCCCTTGGGATTGTTCCGGATAGAGCAGCTTGGACTGACATCAGCCTTTCCCCAGATTCCAAAATGAGTTCCATGCTGAGCTCTGCCCTGCGGAACCTCCCCGTGTCCTCAGCCTGGGCTGCCGGGGCCCGTGAGTATCTTTAACTTTCACTGGTGGGTCATAAACTTCTGGTTGAAGGGTTGGGTTCGGAACGGGTGCCGGGATCTGAATCTGCCCTGTTCTCACCGTTAAAAGGCTGACAATGTTTATTTTTAATCCCTAATTACATTGTTGCCGTGTGTGTCCCTTCCCACATCAGAATTAACAACAGAAACTGTGTCCAGTTTCTGAACAGAGTAAACCACCCAACACTTCACAGGTGTTCAGAGGTTTTACAGCGACATTATTTGCATTTTTAACCCTTCTTACAGAGACCAGAACAGTTTCTGACATCTTTGTGGCATTTTTTCCCTTCCTTGTTTTCCAGTTGCTCGATCGCTCAGCTGCTCCTCGCAGTTCCAAGCCGCAGGTAAGGGGAAAATCAGGAATCTCAGTGGGTCTGTGCTAGACGTGGCTGTTTTGGAAGCTGCCTCCCTTTCCCAGAGCCTTGGTCCACTTAAATCTTAGCAGTGGTGCAGAGTGCCTTAGTTCAGGTGTTCCTGAAAAGCTGCAGACAAGGAAAACTTCATGCAAACCAGTGCTGGCAGCAGAGTCCTCTGATCCCCTGAGTGCCCAGGCTCCCAGCAGCCATTCCCAGTCTGCCTCCGTCTCCCAGCAGCCATTCCCAGTCTGCCCCCGTCTCCCAGCAGCCATTCCCAGTCTTTAGTCATAATCCACAGTGAGTGGTTGGGGTGATCCATGCTCTGGGGTTCACTGTGGGGGTTGCTCAGCTGACTCATGCTTTGGGATTTTGGGAACAGGCCTGGACAGCAGCTCCCTGTCATTGCCTGGGCTTTGTGAGGAGCCCGAAGGAATCCCCAGACGGTGCTGGAGTTTCATCCTGGCACTGGTCTGTTGAGCAATGCTGGATCATGACATCCCTTGTCTTGAACCTCTCCCACCAGGGGGAGAATTTCTTCCCATTAGGAAGACATTCTTGGCTGTGAGGCTGGTGAGGCACAGGCCCCATCCCTGGAAGTGTTCCAGGCCCGGTTGGATGGGGCTTGGAGCACCCTGGGACAGTGGGAGGTGTCCCTGCCCATGGCAGGGGGTGGGACTGGATGAGCTTTAAGGGGCCTTCCCACCCAAACCATTCTATGATTCCAAGATTCCAGCTCAGGTGTCCTACCTTCCCTGCCTTTCACTTGTGCACCAAAAGGGGACAATTTCCCTTGTTTTCTAGAAGTTTTTGCAGGATCTATGTTCAAATTGCTGATATTCTTGTCACCATCACTTCTCTGTTCACAGCCCAGCCCAAGACTAAGAAGACCTTGGGCAAAACTGGGGTGAAGAATGTTGTGGTGGTGGAGGGTGTCCGCATCCCCTTTCTGCAGTCTGGCACCTCGTGAGTATCAAAGAGGAGTAAAACACAGAAAACACCCCCTGACTTGGTTAATACTCGACTCTTTCTGTGAAAAACCTCACTTACTCATTTCAGTGGAGTTATTCCTGGGCCTAAAGGCTCTGGAGGGGCAGCAAGTTGGGCTGCTGCAGTTATTCCAGCTTACCTAGTGCAAAACTGTGGTTTGAAGAAGGTTGTCCATGTGTATGGATTCTGGGAAGAGCCAGGGTTTGTGGAGCATGTCTAGAGGAAGCTGTGGTGAATCTGCAGCAGATGAAGCAACAAGTTTCACAAAACTGGCAGCACAGGGGCCAAGGATCTGCTGCAGGCTCTTCTTCCTGGATTGTTGTGCCACCAAATCCACAGCTGAGTTAGAGCCACACCTGACTCTTAGGATGGGGAAGGGATTTCTTTATCTGATCACTGCTGCTTTTCTAGGGGTTTAGTGCAGTGATTGGAGCCCCTCTGCTCTGGAGCCAGGCTGGGAGAGCTGGGGGTGTTCACCTGGAGAAGAGAAGGATCCAGGGAGACCTCAGAGCCCCTTCCAGTGCCTAAACAGGCTCCAGAAGAGCTGGAGAGGGACTTGGGACAAGGGATGGAGGGACAGGACACAGGGAATGGATTCCCAGTGCCAAAGGGCAGGGCTGGATGGGATATTGGGAAGGAATTGTTCCCTGGGAGGGTGGGGAGGCCCTGGCACAGGGTGCCCAGAGCAGCTGTGGCTGCCCCTGGATCCCTGGCAGTGCCCAAGGCCAGGCTGGACGGGGCTTGGAGCAGCCTGGGGCAGGGGGAAGTGTCCCTGCCCATGACAGGGGTGGCACTGGATGAGATTTAGTGTCTCTTCCAACCCAAACCAATCTGTGACTCCTTGAAATGTTTGCTCAGAAGCGCAGTGGAGCATTTCTGGTCCATCCCCAGTTCTTGCTGCTGCTCTGTGCTCACAGGAGAGTTCTGTACTGATTCCTCACACCTCTGAGTTTCTTCCTCTCCTCTTCACCTTCCAGGTATGCTGATCTGATGCCACATGACTTAGCCAGAGCAGCACTGCAGTAAGTAAATGGAACATTGGAAGGGCTCAGAATTCTTGTTAAACTGCTGAGGTTTCAGGGTTGCAGAGCCAAGGCTCCAGGCTCGGCTCTGAACAGCTCAGGTGCTTTATTTTTCCTGGCCTCCCTCCACAGTAGTGGGTGGCTTAAGCAATGGGGTTTGTGTTGTTGTTGGGGTTTTCAATAGGTCTGTGTTGGTGCAAAGAGATGATGGTGGGGACAGATTTTAGTGAATTTGATTCCCAGCTCTAGTTTTCCAAACACAGATCAGAGCTGCTGTTGAGGTGTGCTTACAGCTGGTGGGAAAAACAACCTGGGCAACACAGAGGAAACTGTGACAAAAAGGATATTGAGCTAATTCTGTCACCCTGCCTGTCCCTTCTGTTCTGAGGGTCACTAGCAGTGGGTTTGTTTTGTTGAGAGGCAGAGCAAAGTGCTGTGGAGAAAAGAGAAGGCTTGGAGAAGCGTGGAGATGATTCCCCCTGGATCCCTGGCAGTGCCCAAGGCCAGGCTGGACGGGGCTGGGAGCACCCTGGGACAGTGGAAGTGCCCCTGCCCATGGCAGGGGTGGCACTGGATGAGCTGTGAGGTCCCTTCCCACCCAAACCACTCTGGGGTTTGATGATTCTGTGAACTATTCTGTGTAAGGAGGGGTTTGTGGGTTATAGAGTAGTTGCTTTAATGAAGTTCTGTAATAATTTATAGTGAAATGATCACCGTGATTGTTTGCAGCCCATAATCAGCTACACTTCCCACAGGCCCACGTGAGATTTCTTCTGAGCTGGGGACAGAAGTCATGGCTCTGTTGTTGCCTTGTTCTCCAGCCAAGCTGGCAGGAAGAGGATGTTGGGGAGGTTATTGCTTATGTGGTGCAAATTCCCTTTGTTTTGATCCTCTCCTCAGGGGCCTGCTGACCCGCACCAGTGTCCCAAGGGATGTTGTTGACTACATCGTTTATGGCACAGTTATCCAGGAGGTGAAAACGAGTAATGTTGCCAGAGAGGTGGGTTCTGTGCAGCACTTCCCTGGGAGTCTGATTTCTGCAGCTCTGACGATGACAAATACTCGCTGAAAATTAATTCCCAGAATTACTGTTTGTTTAAATATGATTTGAGAGTATGAAGTAGTTGTGTAGTATTGTCTGTTAAATGAGTGCCTGGGACTATAAGGAAAATGATTTTGTGATTCTCTGCCCCTGCTTCCTGTTTACATCTGCCACAGATTTCCTGTAGCATCGTTTTTTATCAGATTTTCGTATTTCAATGCTGTGAAGCCTCTGCTTAACTCTTCCTTGCAAGGGAAGGTTTTGTTAAGGATTTCTGATCCCTCAGCTCCTGAATACCAGTTGGACTTGAATGCTGCCTTGCCCAATGTCCTGGGGAGGAGCAGAGTGTGCTGTGAGGGTTTGCTTTGTTGTGGTATTTATGTATTTATTTGAGTTGGCTGGTCAGACACAGCGTTTTCAGGATTTGCGGCGGAGCAGCTTTGCTGCCCTTTGTTCCAGCAGCCAGAAAACACAATTCCTGCATTATCCACAGAGCAGCTGATCCTCTGGAGTCATGTGATAGGCAGCCTGATCTTTGCTAACCTGCAGCCTCTGCTGTGCTCTGCACCTGGATAAATCCATGATGTAACCTGGGCTCCCTGTCACTGGGGAGCCTCAGCCTCGGGAATGCGAGGCCTGGCTTTGGTCACCTGCCAGTCAGATGGGCTGCAGGGTAATTTTAACTTGGGAACAACTGCTGAACTTTCAACTAGTTGGCCACGTCCCAAGTAGGGAAGGTCTCTGGGAGCTGCTCCGGGCCGCTCAGATGAGTCACTGCTCTGCAGTTTGCTGCTCTCTGTGAAGCCATAGTGCCTTGTGCTGAGTGGTCTGAATCACCCCGTTCACGTGTTGCCTTTGCCAATAAGGTGAAGCAAAGATGATGTCAAGTAGTTGGAGGCTCTTTTGATGTGATTTTTTAAATGTGAGGGGTGTGATTAGTTTTGTCCCTTTATTAAAAAACGTGGAGGAGCTGTGACTGTTCCCAGTGTGGCCGAGAGCCTCGGCAGCGGCCTCAGCTCCTGCTCCAGAGTTTGGGGAGGGGAAGAGCTGCTGCCATAATTAACTGGATGAAAACTCCCTGTTGTTGTCTTCAGCTGCACCTGGCAAGGTGTGCTGGGCAGGGGCAGCTCTGGCCTGGGAGCAGAAGCTGTATGTTTAACAGCCACTCTCTGTTGTTGCAGGCTGCCCTGGGAGCGGGGTTCTCTGACAAAACTCCAGCCCACACCGTCACCATGGCCTGTATTTCCTCAAACCAGGCCATGACCACAGGTATGGGGGCTGGAGAACAAGCTGTGGGGTTGAGAAGGAGCTTGGGAGTTGTTTTACAGCCCTTATTCAACTTGCACTGCTTGTGAATGTAAAAAACCAACTGAAGAAATGCTGGAATGGAAGGAAAAATGGGGTTGTTTAGCCTGGAGAAAAGGNCCTGGAAAGGGTGGTCAGGCCTTGGAAGGGGCTGCCCAGGGAATGGTGGAGTTCCCATCTTGGAGGTGTCCAAAGAAGACCTGGAGGTGGCACTCAGTGCTCTGGGCTGGGGACAAGGTGGGGATTGGGCACAGGTTGGACTCCATGGGCTGGGAGGGCTTTTCCAGCCTCGGGGATTCTGTGGAAGTTTTTTAACCGACAAAATATAACATGAACTGAGTGTCTGCTGTAGGCCTGCAGCAGCATCTCTGCCCGGTGTCCATGTTTATTTGCGAGGTAAAGACTGACCATGGTGAGAAAGTTGCTCCTTTCAGGCTCCTTTTATCTTCAGCTTAGCCTAAACAGGGCTAAAAAATGGAGACCCAGCTCAAGCTGCTGGGGCCGTCCTTCCCTCCCTGCTCTGTGTGACAGGGACAAGCGGGAGCCGAGCACCAGAAGCTCACGTTGTGTCACCCGGCCGAGGCCAGGGCTGGAGGAGGGGCTGAGTGCAGGGGCAGCCAGGGCTCTGTGGGGTGGGTGGCCCTGCTCTGGCAGCGTTCCTGGCTCTCGTTGCAGGCGTGGGGATGATCGCGGCCGGGCAGTGCGATGTGGTGGTGGCCGGCGGCGTGGAGCTCATGTCCGACGTCCCCATCCGCCACAGCAGGAAGATGAGGAAGACGATGCTGACTCTGAACCGAGCCAAGACCCTGGGCCAGAAGCTCTCCCTCATTTCCAAAATTCGCCCTGACTACTTTGCTCCCGAGGTATTTTTGGTTTTTGGGCATTTAGATATTTAAGAAACTGATTTAGAAGGTGTGAACGGGTCATTTTTTTGGCCTCAGTGGAGAGGATTTAAGATGGGTGAAGTGGCTCCGGGGATTCGCCATGATCAATCTCTGTCCTCTGCTTTGGGTTAAAACACTGGTTAATGCATCTCACAGCATTTGGGACTCTGCTTTTTCTTCCCACATGTTCATCTTCAGTAAATCCAACTTAGTGCAAAACCTTCTGCAGCTCCCAGACAAACTGTGCTGCAGATGACAGAAATGGGAGGTTTTTTCCCATAAATATAAAGGTTATTCTGGAGTGTCTGAAGAATCCTAGGGTCAGAGGAATTCTACTAGATAATAGACCTAACTCCCTTAGTATTAGACAGGAATATCCTCAGTATATGAATATAATTGTCGTTTGATTAATGAATCTTAAATATGCCTTATGATTCCTGTTCCTGGCCAAATCCTGCCGGGGGCTGGGTGTGTTCAGCTCCCCTGAAGAGCATCCACAGGGCCATGTCAGGAGCAGAGTGAGCCCCTGCCCTGTCCTGGGGGTTATTGGGGGTGAATTGCAACGTGGTGAGGATGGAAAGGGGCAGCACTTCCCTCCTTCCACCCTGAGCTCTTCACAAGGAACCTGCATCCATGTCATTCCCTGTAGTGTGAGTGCAGCAAGGCCCAGGTTCAGTATGGCAGAGCTGACACCCCAAATCCACATAAGATATGAAAATTTCAGACTTTAATGCACCCAGGGATTTCCTGTGTGCTGCTGGAAGAACAAAAACTAAGCCAGAATCACCTCTGGGCTCTGCTTTTGGATGAGGAGGTGTCTGACATGGAGTTTTGGGGTCCCAGCTGAACCCAAAAGGCCTGGTCACCTTTTGTCATGGATTCCCTGTTAAATGCACAGGCAGCTGCTCTTAACATTCAGTTCTGGAACCCCTGAAGTAAGCAGCAGCCTGGATCTCATTTTCTTCCAAAATCTTGGAGAGGGATGGCTCCTCAGGCACGTTGGACTGAGTCTGTTCTGGTCCGGTTGCCGTGTGTTAATTGCGTAGCTCTGAATTAACAAAGGGAAGGGCCTCCCTCTGACGGTGGGGCCCAGCTCTGTGTGCTCCCAGGAGGGTTCTTCTCACTTGTGCTGCCTTTCCCTCCCTGCTGGCAGCTCCCAGCTGTGGCAGAGTTCTCCACCAGCGAGACCATGGGGCACTCTGCCGACCGCCTGGCCGCCGCCTTCGGCATCTCCCGCGTGGAGCAGGACGAGTACGCGCTGCGCTCCCACACGCTGGCCAAGAAAGCCCAGGACGAGGGGCTGCTGCAGGACGTGGTGCCCTTCAAAGTGCCAGGTGACAGTGCCCATGTGCCACGGCCAGCACCCGCTGCTGGGGCAGCTCCAGGGAGTTCTGTGGGTCTGAGTGGGTTGTGCCCTGTTTGTCCCTGGAAAGCTGCTGGCCTAGGGATGTGTTTGTAAACAGGATATCTGAGTGTGTAAACGCAGAGTCATGGAATGGTTTGGGTGGGAAGGGATGTTAAAGGTCACCCAGTTCCAGCCCTGACACCTTCCACTATCCCAGGGTGCTCCAAGCCCTGTCCAACCTGGCCTTGGACACTTCCAGGGATCCAGGGGCAGCCACAGCTTCTCTGGGAATTCCATCCCAGCCCCTCCCCACCCTCACAATGAAGAATTCCTTCCCAATATCCCATCTATCCCTGCCCTTTACATACCTAAATTTTTTCTTGCCCACCCCACATCTGTGCTAATGGGGTGACAGAGCAAGGAAAATCAGGACAGTTGGACCTGGAATCCCCCTGCCCTTCCAGCCAGGCAAGAGAAACCACCTTTATACCCCAGAATATCAACAACAAACACAAGCCCAATAAAATCCCAGTCTGGTAACTCAGGTGCTGGATGGGAGGAGCTGGAATGTGGCAGGTTCCAGTTCACCAGGCCTCACATTCCTCACTGGGAGGTGAAACAGTTTGGGGAGAACCTTTAAGCTGCCCTTCCCATGGCCTGTCCTGGTGTCCCCCTCGCCCCCCAGGAGCCAGTGGACACAATTTGCTGTAATACCTGTTCATTTGGGAGCTCTGATTGGTATCCTGGAGAAATTATCCTTGTAGATCCACAGTTCCATGTGGTCTCTATTATACAATTGGTACTTTTTCTCAACAGGCTTATTTAGCAGTTGGCATAGTTGCAGATGGGTATATTTGGATTTTCCCAGTGCTCTTTATTCCTCAAACTCAGCACATAAATGTAAACTGATTTAAGCCCAGTTCTCCATTTAGGCTTTTTAACCTAAATTTAAATTCTTTTCTCAACTGGGTTTCCCATGTGGTAATTTTTCTTTACACTAAACAGATGGCAGCACTTTGTTTTTGCTGTCTTCTGAGGAAAAGTGAGGTAGCTTCAATTTCTAAGTGCTGTTTTTAGCCATGTTAAATATCCTGATGCCACAAACAGATTTTCCTTTTTTCCCTCCTCGCGCTTGCCCTGAACCCCACAATTTTCTGATTTTCTTTTTCCCCTTGGACTCCTGATGATGAAATTCTTGTGTGTTGCTGATTTTTGTAGTTTGATTGTACGTTTTTCCTTCGCCAGGCAAAGACACAGTTACCAAAGATAACGGGATCCGGCCGTCCTCCATGGAGCAGATGGGAAAGCTGAAGCCGGCGTTTGTCAAGCCCTATGGAACAGTCACAGCAGCCAACTCCTCCTTCCTGGTAATTCCTGTTCCCAGCACTGTCAGCCAGAGGGGAGAACTGTCCACTGGACCCTCTGCCTCCCTTAGCTGCTATAGTCTGGGAATGAGCTTTTTGATGTCGGCTGTTTCCAGATTTTCCAGGTGTAACTTGGAACTGAGTTGTGATTTGGTGAATTCGGGTGTTGGATTGTTTCATTTTAAAATCCATAACAAAACCCCTGAAGTTTTGGGATGTCTTACCTGTTTGCTTCTCTGTAGCTGCTTCATTCATGAGGGTCAATCCTTCCAGGGCCCATGTAGGAATTCTGTCCCAGGATGGGATTGGCCACGTTGTACAACTGAAGTCAGTAGGTTTGGTCTGAGCTTCACAGAATCATGGAATGGTTTGGGTTGGAAGTGACCTTAAATCTCATCCAGTGCCACCCCCTGCCATGGGGAGGGACACCTCCCACTATCCAGGGTGCCCCAAGCCCCATCCAGCCTGGCCTTGGACACTGCCAGGGATCCAGGAGCAGCCACAGCTTCTGTGGAGGGACAGGAAAAGAGGGAATGGCTTCCCACAGCCTGGGTTAGATAGGATATTGGGAAGGAATTCCTCCCTGTGAGGCTGGGGAGGCCCTGGCACAGGTTACCCAGAGCTGTGGCTGCCCCTGGATCCCTGGCAGTGTCCAAGGCCAGGCTGGATGGGGCTTGGGATGCCTGGAAATAGAACAGAAACTTTTCCAGACAATGTTAGAATGACAATATAAAAGCAAACCTTTCCTTGAAAGCCTTCAGGTACAGAATATGACAAAAACCCACACCCCAAATTTGATTTGTACCATTTAATACAAGATGAGGCAATTAGAATACCCAGCCAATGTTGTTCAAATAGAGGAGTTGGTTAAGTAATTCCCACCTGGGTTCTGCCCCACAGGAGCTCTCCTCCCCATCTCCTACCCCACCTTTGTCATGTCTATGATTACATGGTGCAAAATAAAAAGTCCTTGGAGAAGTAACAGGCAAGACTTAACAGTATTTTAGGAATGCATCAGTAAGAGTTTGTTCACTGTGGGAGAGAAAGCTGGAAAAGTATTGGAAGTTTATACCTGGGCATTTAACAGTCTGCAAAGCTAGAAATACATGAAGAATACATAAAAGCTAAAAACTTTAGGCTTGGAGCAACCTGGGGTAGTGGGAGGTGTCCCTGGCCATGGCAGGGGCCTGGAACTGGATGAGATTTAAGGTCACTTCCAACCCAAACCATTCCATGATTTGATGTGCCAAACCCACAATGCTTATTTTTGTCATGTGGTGAACCTGTGGCTTGTGTCATCCTGGAATTATTCTTCGTCTTGGGATGGAACTGGGAGGACAGCTGAGTGTTTGGGATGAGCAACGTGTCCCAGGCCTAGCAGGGCTTTTAGGCACCTCTGTCCTGGGTGAGACCGGGGGAATTGTGCCTGTGGGCTGTAAGGAAGCGCTTCAGCAGTGTGTGTGCTGGCACCGTCAGTGATCAGCCATCCCTCCACCCACTCAATCCAGCAGCCTTTCCCCCATCACAGTGGGGTGTCCCGGAGGCTCTGGTGATGTTCAGGTCCTCTCTTTCCAAGGGCTGTGGGGCTCCTTGTGTGCAGGGAGTGTGGGTCCTTCAGCCCTCACCCAGCTTCTCCCTGCCCGTTCCAGACCGACGGAGCGTCGGCGATCCTCATCATGTCCGAGGAGAAGGCCCTGGCCATGGGATACAAACCAAAGGCCTACCTAAGGTAAGAGGGCTGCTCCAGTGGCCTCTGCTCCTGCTTCCTTCTCCTCTCCCTGGCACTGACAGCCCTTTTCCTGCACAGGGATTTCGTGTATGTGTCCCAGGATCCGAAGGACCAGCTGCTCCTGGGGTAGGTGGAGATGGAGGGTGTCCCCTCACAGCCCCTGCTCCCACAACAGCCCTCTCTTGCCACGGTGTGTTTTTGGGAAGTGTCTCAGGAGGTGGGAGAGCAGCGGTAGCAGGAACAGCCCAGGATTGCTGGGGCACCTCAGCAATAGTTCTGGGGGCTGTGCTTCCCGTGGAGAGGGGTGGGCAGAGCTGGGCCACGAGCCCAGAGAGAAAGATGTGACTCTGGAAGAGGGGGGATGATGCTGACAGGAAACACTGATGCAAGACTTGGATGTCTTCCCTCCTTCAGCCCCACCTACGCCACTCCCAAAGTGCTGGAGAAGGCCGGGCTCACCCTGGGTGACATCGATGTGTTTGAGTTCCATGAGGCTTTTGCTGTAAGTGCTCTAAACCTGGGATGCCTCCCTGTAGGCACCTGCTTTGGGTTATTATCAATGTCACCCTCCCTCCCCTGCAGGGGCAGATCCTGGCTAACCTGAAAGCCATGGATTCGGATTGGTTTGCACAGAACTACATGGGCAGGAAGTCAAAGGTAAGGCACCGTCAGGACATTTTCCTCCGTGTCCTATCCCTTGTCCCCAGTCCCTCTCCAGCTCTCCTGGAGCCCCTTTAGGCCCTGCAAGGAGCTCTGAGGTCTCCCTGGATCTTTCTCCAGGTGAACACCCCCAGCTCTCCCAGCCTGGCTCCAGAGCAGAGGGGCTGCAGCCCTGGAGCACCTCTGGGGCCTCCTCTGGACCCACTTTTCTCTCCAGTTCAGTTTAACTTTGGGGTTACTGGGATCCCTCCTGGTAGCTACCTGTGCTGGTGCTGCACGGCCAGGCTCTGGCTCTGTCCTGTGAGGAGCAGTGATGCTCCCTGAGCTTGGGTTAGCAAATCCCAATTTACACAGTTTCTTTGGGAAACGAGATTTCTTTGGCATGCTATTCCCGTTGTCGGCAGGAGGTGGAGATCCAGAGCCACACTCCTTGGAGAGGAGGGAATGAAGAACAGTGTGAGGGGCTCGGTCCTTGCACAGTGCAGGGCTTCCCTGAGGGGCTGCAGGTGATGCAGGAACACCTTTGGGTGCTTTTATCCCCTCATCAGCCACCTGGATGTGCCATCCTGAACTCCTGTAGGCTTGGTGTTGGGATGAGGTGGGATGACCTAATGGTGGCCAGGTGATGATGGGGTGTGTCCCTGCAGGTCGGAGCCCCTCCCCTGGACAAATTCAACACCTGGGGGGGCTCCCTGTCCCTGGGACACCCCTTCGGGGCCACCGGCTGCCGCCTGGTCATCACTGCTGCCCACAGGCTGAAGAAGGAGGGGGGACAGTACGGCCTGGTCGCTGCCTGTGCTGCAGGAGGGCAGGTAATGGTGCTGTGCTCCAGCGTGTTCCCTTGGGAGAGGGCAGGAATGGCAGGTCTGATCCTGCTGGGGCTCTGGAATCCTGTCTGGTTATACCAGCTTGGGGTGCTGGGTGTTCAGAGCTCCCTCAGCCACCTCTGGCTGCCCCCCATCGCCACTCAGTCCTGTCCCTGTTCCCTGGGAGCAGAGCCCGACCCCCCCGGCTGCCCCCTCCTGTCAGGGAGTTGTGCAGAGCCACAAGGTCCCCCCTGAGCCTCCTTTGCTCCAGGCTGAGCCCCTTTCCCAGCTCCCTCAGCCGCTCCTGCTGCTCCAGCCCCTTCCCAGCTGCGTTCCCTGCCCTGGACACGCTCCAGCCCCTCCAGGTCTCTCCTGTCAGGAGGGGCCCAGAGCTGCCCCCAGCACTGGAGGTGCCCCAGCAGTGCCAGCACAGGGGACGGGCACTGCCCTGGCCCTGCTGCCACCCCAGAGCTAGCACAGCCCAGGGGCCAGTGGCCTCTTGCCCACCTGGGCACCCCTGGGCTCCTGTCCAGCTGCTGTGGCTCATATTCTTGATGCCGTGCCTGGGAGCCCTGCTCCGTGGCTGTAATAATGAGTCTCATCTCTGTTAATGAGCCCTTTCTGTGATGTTCTCTCTCTCTCTGTCCCCAGGGGCACGCGATGATCGTGGAGCTTTACCCCCAGTAACGGCACTGGGAGCGATGTCCCTCTGTCCTGTGCCTGGCGATGCCATTTCAATGCACTAATAAATCCTGCACCCAATCCTTCTTGGAGAGGGGATCCGTGGCCTTTATCAATCGTTTTAGCTCCTCAGCCAGTAATTTTTATCTAATGAGCACGCTCTATTCTGCATCCAGGAGAGGAACAGTTAACGTGGCTCTGAGTCTCTGCAGGCTCCTTGTAACCTATCTGATCCCTCTGGGAACTCTTCGGGATTTCTCCCACTGGGGAACAAAAACTATTCCAAAGCTCTGTATGGACAGTTAAGTTTGGAGAGCAGGAGAACGTGAAGCAGTGGAGGTGGGTGGGCTGAGAGGGGAGGTAATGCTGAGGGGAGGAGCAGCTCTTTGGGGCAGCGGGTTCAGTCCTGGGGGCTGAGCTGGGCTCCGAGGGGGGCAGTTTGTTCCATGCTGTCCAAATGCTGTTAGCATGAGCAAATTGCATCTGACAAATGAATGTCGCTGATGGAAGCGCAATAAATCAGGACAAACCCACTTCTGGCTGTTTTCTTTCCCCCCCTTCAGCTGAAATGCTTTGAGAACTGTTCCTGTGGTGTCTGTGGTGGGGGCTGTGAGCTGACACCGGGTGTAGGCTCTCTGAAGTCATGGAATCACAACTGGTGTGGGTGGGCAGGGGCTTTTAAAGGTCACCTAATCCACCCCCTGCCATGGGCAGGGACACCTCCCACTGTCCCAGGGTGCTCCAAGCCCCGTCCAGCCTGGCCTTGGGCACTGCCAGGGACCCAGGGGCAGCCACAGCTGCTCTGGGCACCCTGTGCCAGGGCCTCCCCACCCTCCCAGGGAACAATTCCTTCCCAATATCCCATCCATCCCTGCCCTCTGGCAGTGGGAAGCCATTCCCTGTGTCCTGTCCCTCCAGCCCTTGTCCCACATCCCTCTCCAGCTCTCCTGGAGCCCCTTTAGGCACTGGAAGGGGCTCTGAGGTGTCGATAAACTTCACCTGTGCAGGGCTGTCTCTCTCCCAAGCATTGGGCAAGATGAGACACTTGGTTTTTTGTTTAATATCCTCGTTATTTTCTTCACTCGTTCCTCATGGCTTCATGATGCTGAGGGTGGCTGCTGTTACCTGCCAGGGAGCAGAGTTTCTCCTAAAGCACCTTGCAAACAACTTCGAGTCCTTTTCTATGACAGAAGCAGTTTCTGCCACCCACCAGCTGCTGCCCAGCCCCGCTCCGGAGGCTCGGCTGAGATAAGGGATGGGTGCAGCACCCGGGCTGTCCTGTTTATTCTTTGTTGGAAATCCTGCGCAAGAGCCCGGCTCCAGGGGGAGAGGGGAACTGCCAGGGCCAGAGGCGAAGGGCTGGGTTGGGTTTAGAACCGCAGTATTGTTTAGGGTGGAAAAGAAAACTCAGATCGTCATCGGGTTCAGCCACTCCCCCAGCGCTGCCAAGGCCACCACCGACCCATGTCCCCAAGTGCCACATCCTGTTAAATCCCTCCGGGATGGGCACTCCAGCGCTGCCCTGGGCAGCTGTAATTTGGGGGGTTTAACCCCCTCCAGGCTGCGGGGGCAGAGCAGCGCCCTGGGGAGCTGCAGGCGGGGGCTGGTCCGCACACGCTCGGCCGGGCAGGGCTGCAGCCCGTCGGATGTGACTCATCCCGGAGGCTCATCCCGCTCCTCCCCGTTCCGCCGGTGCCTCTCCGGTGTCCCCGCCGCCTGTGGGACCCTCGCTGCCAGCGGCACCGTCGTGGCTGAAGCCTCTCCGGTGCGTCCCGTGCCCGTGTGGCGTGAAAGGTGCTCAGGGTAGCGGGGTGGGCTGGTGGGCAGCGGTCCGGGAGGGGCTGGGAGAGCCTCGGCAGAGCTCCTGCACGGCTCCCGGAATGGATGGAGCCCACTCCAGCCCAGGCCGGCCCTTTGCCTCGGCTCCCCGGGGTGCCCAGGTGTCCCTTGTGCCCGGCAGGGCCGTTCGTGGGCAGCGCTCGGGGCTGTCGGGGCCCGCCCGGGGCTGTGCCCGGGGAG
>VWZT01013571.1:212-34872 GCA_013397055.1 Pachycephala philippinensis | reverse complement strand
TTCAAGTTCCACGGAGCTCACCGCCTGACACTCAGCTTGGCATTTCATCTNACTCAGCTTGGCATTTCATCTCCCTCACACGCGGCACCATTTGTTGGTGATTGCATCACAGACCCAGACTGGCAAGACATCTGAATCTACTTGATTCAAAGAGCAACCTGGATTTATAGACTTACACAACCTATCACACATTGCCATGTCAGCAGCACACCTTCTGAGTGTCCTTCGATTGGGTCACCCCCTGTCAGCTTCTGGCAGGCTCCTGCCCCAGGGTCCGGCACAGACAAGCCTCCCTGTAGTGCCAGCTGCTCTTTTGTGCTGCCATGTGCTTCTTTGTCTTCTCATGGCATTCTGCAGGCACATCCCACAGCCCGCAGTCCAATTCCATCCCATCATCTCTATAACAAGCTATATTCTGCAGACTCTCTCTCTGAGGAAATAATTTTTCTATAGCCTTAGCTCTCTTCTCCCTCCAGCTCTTTGAATCGCAAACCATATTTAGTGTCTATATAAGATACACTTTTTCTAGCTGTTGAAGGCTGCAGCTCACTGTTTCTCTTTCTTAGGACTACTTACTTAGCAGCTCTCTTCTGCCTACAGATTTCTTCTTTAAGATTATTCATATTTTTCACTAGGGGGAATGATTTTAAAGGAGCTGTTTTTGACAGGAGAACAAATGTTTAAGACCTGAACCCATTACTTTTACATTCCTGGCAAGAATAAGAATTCATAGTCACCTTCTGAAAAGTAAGAATTAAATCTGACTTCCAAAATGTAGAAAAGATGTTAGAAAATAAGCCAGGAAGGATGCTTCTCTCCTTATTCATTTAACTATGGTGAATCTCAGTGTTTTTGAGGTAAATTTTGGCAGCATCAAAACTTAATATCCCAGAATTCCTAATTTGCAAAACAGTGACACACTATGTGGACAAATTGGAATTATGGAGTGCCATCAGCCAGCATGGTAAGAGTTCATTTACATTATTCTAACATGACTTTAAATTAAGCAACCCCTGATTATGCACACAATATTAATGCAGTGCTATTAATAACTATGTTATAAGTGCTATATTAATTATAAGGTTTGGGCCAGCCTAATTCTAAGATCATCACAGCAAACCAGAGCATATTGAACAACCCCTGGGTACATTTGTTAAAGTACCTGAGTGAATTAATACTTGGTGGTCCATTGATTTTTCCCACAGATGTCTAAATCAGTAATGTTAATTGCCAAACACCATGTGGCTGACACACCTCGGCACTGAGTAAAATACCAGTTAGTCCTTTCAATTCACGCAACTTAGTCTGCCCAGTTCTAAATTACTTTGAGGAGAGAAGATAAATAAATACTAACAACCTTTGCTGAGCAGGGAAGCACTTTCCTGTCAGGGAGTCCCTCTGGATACGTCAAAATGAACACATAAAAGTGCTGAGTAGTGAAAGTACCCAGTCTTTTCACATTAGAACCAGTAAGCTTTTCCATAAGAGTATTCATCACATTTTCCGAATGAGCAGACCTAGTTCAGGGCTTCCACTAGTACAAAAACATATTGCAATGTAGCAACCAACCAGTCACCTCTTCCTCCACCAATATCTTTTAAACGGTAAAAACTTTTAGAACTTGCCTGACTTAGTCTGAGCAGCTTTTTTACTCACTAGAAATCTGTTACAAGATATCCTGGACTCAGTACTTCTTCATTTTATTACAGCAATGGTGAGAGAGCCATCAAAAGCCTCTTCATATCAGCAACTGTGTCAGTCTGTGTAGTTTTTATCTCCCCAGACAATAGCCACCACTAGAAAAAGAGGCTCAGCAAAGATGACATTCATTCTTTAAAGCTGACAGCTGTAAAACAAGGTTCTTAGGACTGCAAAGACACCTCAAAGATTACACCAGTAATCAAGTGAGTTGCGTGTTTCTTTTTAATTCTCAGCTATCTAGGGGCTTTTTCCTTTCCCAGGACTGCATCTCACAGCTGCCTTCTAGAGATTAGGTGCCACTCACAATTAAAACTGCAGGAAAACAATAAAGATCATGTTTCTTTTCACACCTGTCTCTCACTTTCTGAGCTTGTAATTGAAAGCCTATGTAGTAGGTTACAAATACCTAGACAATGATCTCAGCTTATCAAAAACTTCACATTGCTGGAGTTCAGGGTAAGATGAAAGTCTGCAAGTGAGAAGGATCCTTCTATATTGTACTTTACAAAATGTTCCCTCTGCAAGGGTATGGAAAGGGTACAGCTCTGCGCTTGCTCTTGCTACTGAGACACACATTTATGACTGGCAGTTGTGCCATTTCTCTTCTTTCCCGAATTTTGAGTGCCATCCAATCTCTCCCAAATCTCCGTTGCAGCAGTTCCCACTTCAGCGAGCTCATGGGAAAGTACAATCTTCATGTGAAAGTGAAGAGACTCTATGAGGCTCAGATGCTCAAAATGCTACTGCAGAGCTAGAGACAGCCCCAAGGAGGGAAAGAAAAGGAGCAAGGAGAAAACAGAGACCTGTCTGGACCTGTGCAAGCCAAGGGGAACTTTTTCCATCAACTTCCTAAAGAGCAGGCTCTGGTGGGGAAGATGAAGGACACAGAGTTGTGAAATTGGCTTGAAAATTTCCTACTTGCACTAGTTTCCTAATTGCACTGTTTTCAACTACATTTTATTAGTCACTCTTGGATGACACATCTGCATCTATTTTGTTTTGTGATTCGCTTGGGATGACCTAATCATGTAAAAAATAGGGAGGCTGTTCATGTCTAATCAGATGGCTGTGTGATTAACTCATTCACAAGCATTTTAAAGGCAATTTTATAAATGCATGTAAAGGCCTTTGTCTCCAAACTTGAAAAAGTCTATTTCAGTGTGTATACACAGTCAGGCTGAGTCACTCCCTTTCTGCTAGTCAGCAAAAAGACATTCTGTTATAGGACACTGAACTCTTATCTATTTGCTGGTTACATTTATAGTTCAGAAAGACTCAGATTATTTATTTATTTTTGTCCGCTGCACACATTTAACGCCTGGGGACAAACGAGCTAAGTGACACCAGTGTCAGGCCTGCCGAGAAACTATTTTTAAAAATGAGGCTTTTAAACCCAACTTCCTCCTGTGTAGAAGAGGCAGCATCACACAGTAATATCAAGAACTGGAGAGGCCTTTTTCCAAAGCGTAGGAGCTCGGGAACAACAGACGTAGAGCCCAGTTATGCCTTGTATCAAAAAATTCTGTGTCTCTCCTAGCAAGTGGAGAGGGCAGCAGTTTCTCTACCCATGTCCCCATGTGTGTGCTGTCCCCTGCACGTGGCATCCCAATCCTGTGAGAGGTTTTCAGGAGACTGCAAGCACTGGAACAGTTATTTTGCACCATGGCAGTGCTCACAGGTCCCAACCCCCCGTGGGACTCTTAAATATTGAGAATATGGGTTTAACACAGAAAGCCCCTCTTAAAAAAAAAGTAGTAATATAATTCTCCCTCAGAAGGAAAACATAATATTCAACAGCTTTACACTAGGTTTCCCCCCAAGTTTTACAATGTGGCTGAGACAGTGGGTGAAGAGCAGCACACAGACTCCAAAGGAAGGCTTATGAATCTCAGTAAAAAATATGTTTGATTTTTGAGAAGAATGAAAGTACTTCCTCGGTCAATAGGTCTGAGCAGAATAAAACAAATTTAAGGTATAACTCTGCTCAGGTTATAATTAACTTTTTTGTAAGAACAAGACAAAATCTACAGCCAGCAAGTAGTTCTATAACAAAACTTGACACTTAGCAGATTTAATTAAAGTAGAGATTTCCTAAATCCATTTCCTGGGATTATTGTTGTTATTCTTTAGAAGCTGATTAGGCAATAGCAGATGTCACCACTGTACAAATCTACATACACGTGCACAAATACCATAATTAGGAGGTTTCTTAGGTCTCACTAAAAGTTGCCTATAACGGAGCAAAAACAAAGTCTTGCTCCAAATATTTTTCAACATTTCAACACAAACCAAATCAACTTAACAGCAGAATTAATCTGTAGCTCTCTACCACAGGGATTATCTGTAGCAAAAACATTCAAAAAGGCCTTGACTTGGAACTTTTTTGGGTGCAGGGGGGAAGGTTGCCCTCAGTGCACTGAGGTGTGTGAACACCGTGCACCCAGATCACCATGAGCACTGCTATCTCAGCTGATGCTTCCTTCCTAAATTCAGTGACTCTGCCAGATTGCTCAGAACTATCACAGAGCTCAGACAGCTCTGTCTGGTGACCACAGTTACAGTGTTAGGCTCACTTCTGCATGGTGAACTACAACATAAGGGGCTTTCTTGAGGCCCTGCAGTCCCAGAGTCCCATTTCAGCTGGGTGTGGGACCTGACCTCTCACCTGTTGAGTTGCTCTGCTTTAAGACATTTTCTTACATTACTGAATTGCAGTAAATAAAAAATAGTTAGCAGGGAAGATGCTATTGTGTTCCATGCAAATGCCTTATAAGAGGATTTTTAAAAAGCACCTATGCAAATCTGAATACTCTCTGGTTTCCACTGAAAAATCAGGGATATTCGAACTCCTACAACAACTGTATTTACATTGAAAATCTCATCCCTCTCAGCCTATGAGTTTTTCCTACAGACTGTTAGTCTGTAGTTCTTTTTCCCACTTCAGAAGTCCTGTGTTTCCTTTTACTACCCTTAGCTAAAATCAGTTCCTGCTGAGCAGAGTAGTAGTGTTGACTTCTGATACCTGAGCTGAATCAGCTCCTGGATGTCTACAGCTGTTTTCTTTTCAAATTCCATCTCTCATTTGGCTGAGCTGCTTCATGCTGTTACTGTTATTCCGTTGAACGATGGAGGCAGGACTCTCTGTAACAATGCACAATAGGTTTAGTGTGATAATAAACAATCCTTTCTACACATCCCAGCTTCATTCAAATGAAAAGTACCCACTTCAGAAAAGACAAAACCCAAAGGTGATTATTACCTGACTTGAAATCAAAAAGAGGTGAGAGGGAAAAAAAAATTGCTCACATGGGATTCAACTAATATTTGAAAGGTAAAAATGCAGGAAGGACTGAGGCCATATAAAATTATACTGCTTCTAAATGAAGCCTTAGACATTTAAATTAAATGATGCATTTGCACACAGGAAATATCTAAGATTAATAATATGATGAAGACATCAGCTCTTGCCACAGTAATGGAAAAAAGTTTTTAAATACAAACCACTGAATTGTTATTTAACTGCTTTGAAACTTGTTTCAGTTTAAAAAGCTGGAGAAAGTATAACTGCATAGCAAATACCAGGCTGAAGTCTACAAGCAGCTCTGACCCAGGGTAATGATCAGCATTTACTGGGAAGGGAGGATGGACCACTCTATCCCGTGCTGCTGGCCAGGCTCCTTCCTGCCCAGGAGGTGTTTGTGGAGCAGGAGAGGCGATGCCCGTGCTGGAGCAGAGCCAGGGTCAGGATGCAGCTGTGAGCAGCAGCCACAGAATGAGTGCGTTTGAAAAAACAGATAATCCAGCTCAGGATTAACAACTACTGTGTAGCTGTGGAATTTATTCAACTATATAAATACAAGGCTGTCTGCCCTCAATAGAACTTTTAAACATTTTTTGGCTTTTGGCCCTTTTCCACTTAAAGGCTATTTTTAAGCTGATTTATCTTCCCTTTAATGAAGACAAGCCCATTTCCTCATCATAAAAATTTTCTTTATGTGGCCAGCAGGAATGCTCCACATACTTTCTTAGCACTCCAGAAACATCCCAGACACTTGTGGGATTCAGCAAATTCATACTAGCAAAGAAGCCAACATCCCCAAATTTGCCCTTATCTGGGACCACCAAGTCTTTAAAGAAGACTATTTGGCTCCAGACAGCAGACCCACGGGTGAGATCAATATGACCTCACACAGGCTGTTTTCTATCCTCTCCATAGGTCAGATGATGGGATGAAAAGTTTTCTATAGACAGCATGAAAGCAAAGGTTTAAACCTGTTTTCTGTCCACTCCCCACATTACCTGGAGGAAACAGAGCTGTCTGTGTCCCAGAGCACAGCCTGCCTCTGCCTGGCCAGCTGGATCCAAGTGTGTGTCCATGGAGGAAAGCCCCGAATAATGACAACAAAAAACACCTGTGAGAGGCTGGATGCTCACCTGCACTGTGAAGGTTTGTAATTTGGTCAAATTGAACAGGTATTCTCGGCAATGCCAAATAACACATTCCTGAAATCTGTGTTAACCTTCCTCTCCAAACTACCAAGTTTTTGTTTACAAAGCCGTAGTTAGACAGAATGTTTGATTTTGCATTGGTCTCAGATACGTGTGAGTTGATTGAATTTAAGTTAATTGTTCAAGGCATATTCCCCCAGAATGTGAAATTTGAGTTAAAAGGTTATATTTTACCCAAATTCAAAGAAAACCAATATTTTATAGTGGAGGATATACAACCACCTTAATAAAACAAGAGTATGAGCTCTGCTTATAAAGCACAAAGTGTACTACCACATTCTAGCACCATTTGGTGAAGACCCACAAAGCATAAGACAAATATGCTACAGCTGAAAAGATCCAGTAACAAAAGTGTAAGATTTAATGTTCAGTCACATATGGAAAAAACCAGTCCAAGACTCATTCCAGCCCTGTTGTGGGGGAATGAGAATCAATTTATTACTGACAGGTTATACTGGACAGTCCTTGTCCTGTCAAATGAGCCAGGATATACTTTTGCTCCCAAGGCTGAGTGCTGAGGAAATGAGCCATGTTCTGTAAAAACGGTTCTTTTACCCTCACAGGTCATAAACAAGTTTAACAAATTTAAAGTAATGAATTTGTCCTGGTTTGCAAATGCCAGATGTGGACTTTAACTCAGCCAGCTATGAATGTATATGTCATCTTCACTATCACTGCAAATGTTTTGATGGCATTGATATTACACCAACTGTCCGTACCACATTTGTGGAGACCAGAAAAAAACCCAACAAACCCAAACCACAGAACATGAGGGAAAATTATGAAGAGATTGTAATTTCCGTTAACAAAATATGAATCTGGGCTGCAGGAGTCACATAGAGTTGGGCTTCAGCAGACACAAAGAAATAGTTCTGAGTTGGGTAAGTCATGTTTTGAATGGTTACCTGACAGCACAAGCAATATTCCATTTGCAGTTTTTAAATAAAGGCAGATAATAAGTGATACAACTCTATATTCCTGTGAATGTGAACTGATCTGGTGTTCTGCGAGTAGAAATAGGGCTCTAGATCAGGCAGCTGCAGTATTTCTGAACAGTGTTTTAAACTTTCAAGGTCTGAAGGTATTCTCCAGCTGTAGTGTTCCCAGTGATGCTGCAATATATAGAAATAATACATCTCTGTGGCTTGGAGGTGTTTCAAAATGAAATTTCTAAACACTTTTAATCTTTCAGAGTTCTGTCTGAATAAAGCACATCAACGTGTTCTGCAACAGTGTTGACACTACCCACAAAGATGCACAAGAGTAACTTCTGCTGCTCTCTATGAAAGCAGAAATGCTGATTCCAGTGGACTTAGATGAGCTTTCCAAAAAATCTACCCAAGAGGCTCAATATATCTACAGGACTTAGTCCTCAGGCATGTTTTCCAACATCAACTGCACATACCCCTGGGGTTTTCTTGATTGAGAGTAAGCTCATATACTTACTGGTTGGATAATTACTATTTCATCTATAAGCAGTGATTAGATTTGTAAATGGGACTTGCAGCATCTAAATCACCAGGGTAAATGATTTGAAAAACAAGCAGACTATTAGTGCCATAAACCACTGAGCTGATTGGCAGATCCAGAAAGCATTTCGCATAATGCTAATTCTTTGAAAGCAGTCATTCCTACAAGAAGCTACCACTTGGCACAGTGTTAAACCCTTCTGCTTTGCCTTGGGCTGTTAGCTGACTAAATGATCATTAATTCTTTGGAAATAACACATACCTCTGAGATTACCACTTTAATGTTGAAGGGAATCTATTTTGGTACAAGGAATACAGTGAAATATGATGCCAGTTTTATGCAGTGCACTAATATTTCTAATTATCTTTAACACAAAAACTCAGTAATATCCATTCAGGCTGCAATATACTTACTCAATCATCTGCTGTGGCTAAGGCAGTGTCCAAACTCAGGTTGTTTTCACAATCTGCCACAGATCCACTCACTCTGTCTTAGGTTACAATGTAAGATGTAACCAAAAGTATGTATTCTATTACCATCTTCATAAGCTGTTAAAATAGGTAAGGCAGTGTTCTTTATCTTCTCCATGAGTCAGCCCTTATAACTCTTTGGGGGGGCTATCTCCGATAAAGGGCCATCAAGGCCCATTCTCACAGAATGACTCATAGAATTACATCATCCCATTGTGAGATGCCTTGCCCTGAGGGGAGGAGCCAAATATTCCCACCTGTATATAATCTGAGGTTTGGAGCACCATGGGCAGCACTACCACTGGATTCCCAGAGGACATGAGCTTGACAGCTGCCACTGGAGAAGGACCAGATCTTTGTACAGGATCACCACTTTGACAGAACCACATCCATCACTCCAACAAGGACTGCAGCTGCCATTTAATTGGACTGCTGCCACCACCCTGACCAACAGGGTGTCAGGTCATATTCTGACTCTGTCAGTTTAAAACAGTGTTTCTGTACTATTGCCTTTATTTTAGTTTTCCTATTAGATTGTAGTTCTGACTTGGCATCTCCAACTGGTTTGCTTTCAAACTAGTACACCCTATAAATTTTCACTTATGTGTTTGTAAGTTGGGATGTTGGAGCCCAGGTCTTTGGTGTGCTAGTTATAACCATTACCAGAAAACCAAAATCAAGACCTGTCCACTCCACGAAGCCATGAGAAGCACAGAAGTAGGAGGATCCCTTTTATGGAGAAGGCAGAGGTTTTACACAAGAGGATGGCTCAAGAGGCTGGAGTGGTTTTATGCTGCACAAAATCTCTTTCTGAAACAAGTCAAACAGACATCTCTAGCTTTGTCAACTAATGGTACTGATGACTTCCATAAATTTCACATTAAGGTAAGTACTTACAAGCATTATGGTGGGTCCAATCTGCAAGCATTTTGCACCTTGTTAAAATAAGATCAAAGTGACACAATCAGTGGTTTACCTTTGTCTTTTCTCATTATAGCCAAAACTTATTGTTACTTGTCACATCAGTGGACAACTTGCTGGAACATCAATGGTGTCAGTAGCTGGTGATTGAGATAGTTGATTCCCTGAAAGTCATTCAGCAGTCTCCTTTGATCCTTCAGGCTAATAAAGCGTGGTAGCCAAGCCACAGGCGTAATTATCCTGTGAGTTGGCTGCACTTCTACATTCACATGGTCTTTTTGTGCCTTTTCCAAAAGCCATTGTTAGAAATTTCAGATGGTTCAAAGACAGTTCTAGTGTGGGAAGAGATAGGATGGTGTTGAGCTGCAGGCTGTGGGATGTGCCTGCAGAATGCCATGACAGCACAGAGAAGCTTGTCTCCACCTGACCTCGGAGGAGGAGATGCCACACGGCAGAGCCCTGCGGAAGAGCCTGCCAGAAGCTGCCCAACGGGTGGGCAGCGTGTGATCAGCCTGCCAGACGGATGAACAGCACGTGATCACCCCCACGTAAGGACATTAAGAAAGTGTGTTGCTGACGTGGCAATGTGTGATAGGTCGCTTAGTGAAAAATAACATATAAGGAAATACTGCATCTTGAAGAAGTGTATAAAATCAGCTCATTTCTTTCAATAAACATCTCAGATTCCCTGCCGGTCTGAGTCCGTGCCTTAGTCATTACATCATTCCAGAAATCTATCATTCTCTTCTCCAAGGAATTCCATCGTCTGTGGATCCAGCTGTACCAAGCCAGAGATGAGGGCCAGGTCCTCAGCAGAAATCCCAGCTCTACCACACCACCCTTGGTAGGAATGGCAGAGCAGCAGAGTAGCAATTATGTCCTAGTTCCATTAAAATGCTCTGAATATGGATCCAAAGGTTTCTTCATCTTCTTATGGGCACCAAAAGTGCATCCAGGTAAAGGAAACCACCTCATTGGGATGTGATCTTTTGCCATTGAGTGGAGCTGCAGTTGTCTCACAACTGACAGAACTGGGGCTCCTTCAGAGTGGCCTCACCTCACTAACACTGACACCATCAATGATACTCTGTGATCTTAAAATGAACGGAGTGTAAACCTGAAAATAACCAGTGCCATGAAGCAATTATCTCCCTCTACCAGCACAACTTCTTAGAGTTTGCAAAGGACTATTAGAATTTCAACACTTGCTTGAAATCTGCAGCAATTTTCTATGAAAGCAAAACAAGTATTTTCACCAATGTCATAAGCTATTCAAAACAATATGGATTATCACCAAATCACTTTGCAACTCTGCTCTCCAAAGTGCCAAATCTCCAAGGAGGCACACATACTGTATTATCTACCACTTTCATGCAAAACACTGGAAAATAGGTGCCAGAGAAGAGAACAGGAGCTATGTAATTAACAGTCACTGTGAAGTAAATGGGAGAAGTTAAATGAGGGATGGCAGCTGCGCATACACAAAGTTTCCACTTAAGTTTTCAAATAAAGGATGAGCCTTTTATTTATAGGACAAAATTCTGAGTCATGTTGCCATAACCCGAGGGCTGACCTGAGCCCCACTGTCACCAAACGAACTGTTCTTCAGTCTGGGTATGAAAGTAGAGAGGTGCTCAGTGAAACATGTCATGTCTGAGCAGGCAAGGCACTGGCATGCCCTCAAAATGACTAACAGCTGGCACACTCTTCCACAGAGCCACGTATCCACCCCAAACCTAGCTTTTGGTATGTGCATGATCTTTTTAAGCATAATACTGTGGGATTCTGCCAGAGTAACAGTGGCAGCATCTGATTTATTACATGACAAAGTAGGGAACTACACTGTTTAAAACAGAATGGTGCAAACTAAGGTATCACCAAGTAGCTAACACCCAAGATCCCCCCTCATAAGTCTGTGTTACCAAACCCAGTAAACAGAAACATATAAACAGTCCATATGTTCAACACAATCGTCCTATCATTGTCCAGAAAATTAACTTAGAACTGCAGTTTAAATTATGACAGTACAAGAGATATCTCTCTTTCATGATCTGCTAGAGTGTAATATACATGACAAATGATATTATGTCTGTTTGTAAATGGCTTAGAAAAGAGTTAGGGGCTAAGATTATGCTGAGGGATTCTAACTTCTGCCTTTATGGAGCTTAATAGGCACCATGGCATCTCAGCCAGTCAAAACCATGACAGCAACACAATGTATGAGGTGACATCAACCCAAAAGATTTTCAGATAGAATCGAACTGGGACAACTGAAACAAAAGCAAAAAATCAGCAAACACCTGCTGAAAAGCTGCCTAACAGTGTTCTAAACTGCATGAAACAGATGTGATGAGATTCAATTTTTAAAGTATTTGCAGGAACAACATCTACATTTGAAAACAATGGGAGTCTTTCATGCAGCAGCCCATAATAATTCTCTTAGGCACGGAGGAGAATATCTGCTGTAAGTATGAGTATTCACTAGTCCAGAAGAAGAACATATCTATTTTCCAAACATCACCTGCAGCAAATCCTTATTTTTAAAGACAATGTTTATTCTCATGCTGCTAAAGTATTGAACTCAGTGATGCCAAGTTATGTAATGGGGGATTGAAAAAATCTGAAGCCTGTATTTAGAAATTCAGATAATCTTAGTACACATAATTTAAGGAGTAATAGTGCAATTCTCTAAACCATGTTTCTCAAGCCTTTAAAGACTATCAATAAACCCAATATCACTTTCTTCTACCAGGAGCTGTTCAAAGCCTCCTCGAAGGGAAAGGGAGAGCACTCAGAGCAGAGCTCAATGATGTTTGGAAACTCCTCTCCTTTTTTTGGTATATTGATGTGCTGTGGCACAGATCTCATGCCAATAGTTTTCAGAAGGTTCATTTATAGCCAGACATTTGCTTTTAAAGCCCCCTTTGCCGCTGAGAGTTGTGTCCTGGCCCAGCGCTGCCTTCGATGTAACCGCAGGGGATGGGGAAGTCAGCAGCTGATTTTGGCACAAGCTTCCCCTGAGGTGCATGGATAGATGTCACCTTTTGGGTGAAAATCAAACAATGGCCTCTGGTTAAACCCAAGTCCGGGTTAGGAGGCACCAACACTGAAGGTCCAAAATAAACGGACCAAGTTTCCAAAGCTGTTCTTCTCCTTTCCCCTATGCTGTCCTCTGGATTCTCAGCTGCTCTGGAATTATGCCTCTCCCTCAAAAAAACTTGCTCATACAGCAAAAGCCAACCAAATCCACTCTCCCTTCCCCAAGCCCTTTGAAATCTCACAGCTCAAAGCAAACTGGGAGCCACATATCCCCAATGGGCCTCTTTTCCCACAGCACCACCATTACAATGGAAATCAGAATCCTTTTCTAGAAAAGCTCATGCAGCAGCAGCCCACTTACAGCTCTGTTACTACAGAACTGAAATGGGGTGAAGCATCTTCAGAATTTTTCATTTAATTGAACATTAATATTGTTTGAGAATAACCATGCACTCGTACTACTGTGATCCCTGTCCCTTATCTGAGCTGAAGCTAAGCAAAAGCATTTGCACTTTCCACTTCTAAAGATCATGCAAGCTGACTGAGGGGAACTTTCCAATTAGTTCTGAGTGAAGATTATACAGATGAGACCATAAATAATATCAGAGCTATTGAAATGGCCTGACAGGACAGAAAGATTTATTTCGTAGTTTATCTGAACACTTTTGTGAGATGATGGAATGAAGCTTGAGAGTTCAATTTAATCCCTTCCTTGCTTTTTTATTGAGTCAGGAGATGTTTAAAGAAATTTATGTAGCTGTTTGAAAGTCAGAATTTTTAATAAGTGACACAGAAAAAGAGATTACAGTAAGAAAAAGACGCAGACAACACAATACTGTACATAAAAAAAAAAGGCTTTGCAGTGACTTTCCCTATCAAGGCTGAGGAACAGAAGATATTTTTTTGTGATTTATCCATACAGTTTCCTTAATCACTATCTGCACTTAAGGAAACGAGGAAAAAAATAAAAAAGGACAGTTGTTAACCTCACTGTAGAAATGCAATATACGAATGCAGAACTTTCCAAGGCACAGCATATATAGATGAATATATGCATGTGAGATGGTGATTAGGCTGTGTATGCTGACCTATTCTCTGCCCAAAAGCAGAATTCTGTTGCTCAGTTGTCCATAGGGATACACAGACAGTGAAATAAAATGTTTATTCCATTAGCACCAGCTTTATCTTTCCCTTCTACAGAACCAATATTTCACCTTCTACACTGAATTCTCAATCTAAATAAGGGTGAGAAGAACACCTGAGAGAGTTTCGTAAACTCTTACCCAAAATGTTTACAGGATTGTGGGCATGTCCACTTAGAAGGGCATTTCTCTGAATCTTGATTTTTTTCTACAGTTAACAGATGATTTTGAAATGGTTAAAAAGCTAAGTTCATAGTATCTCCCTCATTCACTTCAGATTTACTCTGGTAAGCTAATTAAAAACTCATCTCAGATTTTAAAAAAGCAGAATAATTTAGATTTAAATCTCATGTAACTGTTGCTTTAAACACTTACATGCAAGCAAGATATGATATATATGCAGAAATCTGTTTCCAAGTGTCTGCATGAAGCGTAAACAGCAATAATTCATCTCTAAAGAACAGCTAAAATATGCACTGCTTTGAATTCTTTCAATATTGTTCACAAGGGATTGGTGAAGAGAATCAAGTGCCTTATGCTGCCTGGTTGTATGTATCACATAGGTAACAATAAGAGAAAACAAAGTCATTTAGAACTCTTTTAAGCCCATATGCTCAACTTCACTGGGAATAATCAATGATAACTGCAATACTGCATGATTCAGGGCAAAGAACTAGAGACAGAATCTGTGCTCCTTTGGAAGGGTTACATAACCCTGTAACACAAGCGCTTGCTGCCCTGCTTTTGGCACAGTTGTGTAGTCCTGAAGATCCATGTGGATGTATAGACTTATCCCTTCACATACAGCCAGTACAGATTAACTGGAAGTCACACACACTTAACCATAAATATGCAACAGAAGTAGAGTCAGGATCTGCTGTCAGTATCCAAGCAATCCAGCAGGTTTCAGGGAGGTGCAAGCATAGATGCCAGTGAGGAATAGAATGTGAGGAAATTATTCAGAGTTTAATAAAACATACATCTGAATAAATGGCCAGGAGAAGTGATGTATCCTCGAATTTAGAACAGCTCTCCTGAGGCTGGATGCTAGGAAGAGACACTTCTTAAGTCTCTCACTTTTTCTTTTCTCTTTTCCTTTTTAAAAAGATCCTTTCTTCTCCACCAGAATGTTTTCATATTGCTTTTCTTCTTGCTGATAGATGATTGCTTTCTGTAGCTTTCTGTTTCTCTCCTTCTGTCTTTCTGACATTTCTTTTCTTTTTCCCCCAGACAGCTTTTTCCTTTCTTCCCTTCAACCTCTGGTCCACTTTTTATTGTATTTCCTCACATCTCTCCCTTTCTCTGCTGTAACCATCATTCTCATTTCCCTACCTTTCACAGGCTGTTCACAGAATAGTTAAGTGATAGGAGAGCCTGTGTGCAGAACCCTTTTAAGAGTCCCCAGAAAAGGACAAATCCCCCAACCTCATTTTCACAATTTCTAAAACATCACCATGATTTTTTTGAGACATTTAGATATAGTAACACTAGCAGTATGAATTGTTTGCATGAATCCTTCTCTGAGTAGCACATGGAAACTAATCCAGGTAAACAGAGTGGTGCAAATAGAAGTGAACAGAACAACAACTATGAAGAGCATATGGCTGAGTAGTCATTGTCTTTATGGTTGGAGCTGCAAGTTATATGAAATCTCTTTCAAGACTGTTAAACATTTGATTGTACACAACTATTAAGCGTTAGTTCCTCATCACTAACTGGTTCTTCCTTTTTTGGATAGATCGAATTCCATTAAATCATACAATTCATGGTGAATACAGAACGGATGTAGGATATTCTGGGTCTACATAACACGTAATTGCTCTAATTTATTCTTAATAACAACAACTTGGTCATAATGAATTAGACCTTTTTTCTGAATACCCAGTGACACCACATTGCAGGCAAAGGGACGAGATGTTTGAATAAGGTAATGGTTCTGCTACAGTTTCCATCATTTTCTGCCACTGATGGGACTGTTGGGAAGCAGGAGAGGGCTGGTTGGAAAAGCATAACTTGCCTTGTGGAAAGTTCACTTGAAGCCAATAAACTGGGTCATTAGCAGCCCTGGATAAAATACCACGTCCAGATTTATTATTTCCCTGGCAATTTGCAATACCTTTGAAAATTTGGCTCCTTACCTCTGAGAACTTGGGGAAAAGCACATTGCCTCCAGACACATGAAACACGCATTACACTACACTATGTTAAAAAAAGCCACAGCCTAAAACGCAACAATTAAAATTCAAGGAACTAAACAAGGAAAGAACAGATAAAAAAACTTATGAGCATCTGTTTTCATTTTATCAGGGTATCTCAGCACCTGAAGCTGCAGATTATGGTAAAACCATCAGGTACAATGAACACGTCCATTCCTGGTACAGCTATTTAGGATCTCATCTTTCAGGTAATACAGACCAAACTTGAGATTTACTCAACAGGATAAGGCTTTGCAGGCTCCTAGTCAAACTACAAGCTTTCTATATTACTTTTCTCTTGTAAGAGGCAGAATCAGACTATGCACTTCCATTTCCTTGCGAATAGGTAAATAAACTTTGGGTTTAGACTTACTCCTTCATAAAACAGAGAGCGGATGAAAAAAGCAGGTTCTTCTGAACACGAGAAACAGCTAACTTTCACAGTCTATTTTACTCTCCTACATTAACATGTTTCAAAATGGAATTTGCTAGCAGAAAAATCAGAGCTAATTGCATTACAACAATAGCTTCTGGAATCAAATCCCTCTTTTCAAGCATTTAGGCAAATGTAACAAGAGCTTAGCTCTATTGATAGAGAAATAAAACCAGAAATAGAATTGGTGCATAAAAAGTAAGCATAATCTGATATTTGTTTTGTGTAAACTCAGACTATCAAAGGGGTTTATTAAAACTATATGTTACCTCAGAATCTGCACGTACAGGCACAGACAATCAACACTAAGAACAAGAAAGTACTTTGGAATATAAGATACCTTTATATTAGCACAACTATATAGCAGGGAGTGCGCTGGCATAACTATTTCAATTTTTAAAAATCCCAAAACTTATTAAATCATGCCTTTGCCATGCAGGTGTATCTCCCAGATTCCCCACTATTACAAGTTTGCAGCAAACAAAACTGGAGGTTCAGGAGAGATTTTGGGGTGGGAGCCCTACAGTATATGAGCCCTGTTTTGTTCAGGAGCAAGACAATCCCCAGGACTCTGGAGTCTACATCTTGAACACATTCTGGCTTGACCAGTTATTAGAAATAGCGCACTTTAGCCTGATCTAAACTATTTTCTCTCATGTACTGGTCCTCTACAGAGTGTACTTGTAATAATGGTGCATTCACACATAATTAAGAATTATAGAATAGAAATTTCACTCTGTCTATGTACTAAGGCTCAGATCCTGTTGACTTTGAAAGGATTTTAAAATCAAGTCATAACTTCAGGTTCAAGAGTTTAACACTGGACATCCAGCTTTTTGGAGAGGACAGAGGCAGAAGGGCCCACTGATCTCCCACTTTGAGCTCTCATTCCACAAGCCACAGGAGGAAGTCAGACGACAGCACATCTTGAATTGGGCCAAGTCCAGTTCCTGACTGAAGAATCAACACTGATGGAAAGCCACAGGCTGATGAGCTGCTGCATTTCTTTATTACCTCCCCTGGAAAAAGCCTGTGCTGTAAGTCTGGGATACACTCCTAGCATCAACACAACGTAATCACTTCTTGTTACACAGTGCAGCTTAATAGACACAAGAGCTCTCCATCACCAATTCCAATTCCCTCTATGTGTAACTCACAGACTAAGCCATGTTGAACACAGCAGAGATTCTTTAACTCTTCACAGCTCTTGATCCTTTCTTGTGGGTGTTCCAAACTGTCCTCCTCACAGTGAGCTTCCTGAAGTGCTAATAGCCAGACCTGGAGACTGACTGCTGCAAGGATCCCATCAAGATGCCACATCCAGAAATAGCATTTCTCCAACCCCACATGAGTGTACTCCCTAGGGATTGTATTATTCCTTCTGGTCACAGCAGCTCTCCCGAAATGCTTCCCAAGCAGACTCCCTCATCGTTTTTACATCCTTTTTACAGTCTCATGGACACGGTGATTTTGCTGTACTGAAGTGTCTGTTGGCTGGTACATCCGTGTCACTATGTACTGTCCCCATTTCAATGTAACTCCAGAGCAAAGCCTTCCTGACTCTTGGCTGCTGAGCTTTTACTAAAGTGTTCTCTAACTTTCCCCAGTTCTAAGCCACAATTTTTATGGCCTAAAAGCTGCTTTACCACAGCACTGTTGTCAACACTGAATGTAGCTCCTTTAAAGCTGCAGTTTTTGATCTGAATTTTGTCACAGGCAATATAGCTGAAACTTGTCAACAAAACTGAGAAAAAAAAAAATCTCAATACAACAAAGAATCCCAGTGCTATTACCATTTGGTTGACTACAATTTGGAAAGAGCAGGGACCAGAGGCTCTCTCTTTTGTCTTTCTTGCACCCCCATGCCTGGCAATCTAGCTGCTCTTAGCAGAGTGGGGATGATTTTGTGGAGTTGACATCCACAGGGAAGTAGTGCAGAAGCTACTGGAACAAAGATGGTGATTGCTGGCACCATCTCAGTGTTGCATGAAAATCACACCAAAAATACTATGGACACTTAGCATAAATCAGGCTCTTTGGCAGTGGCAGGAGAGGGCTGGATATGGCAGCACAGACTGTGACATAGAGAGGAAACAGGCACAATTTTGTGATATCATCAGTGATAAATAAAGCTGATATCAAGCATTATTGCTCATGGTTTGGATTTAAGTTTTTTCACTCATTTGGGCTTTACATATATCATGTGGAAACAAGATTGCCAAATCATAGGCCTTCTACATCCAGTTAAACTAAACAAGCTTTTAGTGCTCTGGTCTATTCCTCTTTGCTTCTCAGGATGAAGCTGACATATAAGTCCCCTGCTAAGGATAGAGTACTTCAGGGGGAAGTTTTATTGCTGACAAAGCCTGATTTCCAATTTGCCACAATGAGGATGAAATGCAACACAATGGAACAGCTCTCCCTGTCCTCAACTAATAGTGAAAGACTTCACAATGGGTCACTTTCTTCCTCATGGCAAACCCATGCTCTGCAGAGACACCATCTCATCCCCCTTCCTGCCCTTTCATGGCTACAACACTGATGGATACACATCCATCAGAAACTGCTTCCAGGTTCTCAGAAGCTGCAAATGCCACTTCTGACAGACGGCTCCTCCTTCACTCATCTGTTCTTAAATAGGTGATAAACATGGATTTTAGCACTTCCACCATGCAAATCATTCCCACCAGATTTCTCTTCTATTGACCAGGTTGAATTTAAGCCCATAAATGTGCCATTCTCTTTCTTTTTTATTACCCAGGTTCCTTTCGTGGCTCTGTAAATGTTAAAAAAATAACCTTTATATCCCTTGATAGCTTGATTAATTTTATTCTTGACATCTTGAGTTTTTTCTAAATGAGTCCTTGTTTCTTCCCATCCCACCTTCCCTGTTTGTTGCCATTTTAATGCCTGCTAGACTGCTTCATTCATTCATCTTTGACTGGAGCTTATGAAGTCTCGGGATACGAGAAGCCCTCCGAGTCTCAAATTTCAGCTGTTGTGGGGCTGAGCTTTGAAAAGAGGTTTTTCATAAGGAAAATGCACATCTTTGGAACACGGGTACCACAGGGAACATGGAAGAACCACATAGAGACAGCTTTTCTGGATGTGCTCAAAGTGATCATGCCAGGATTTACAACAGGAGGATGTTACCTCAGAACTGGGCTGCTCCTAATTAAAAAAGACAGCAAGTTAGCATGTCTTAGAAAGTTACCCACGTGAGTGGGACATGGTAACTGGAAATATATGCACTTTCAGCATTTTGGAAATGTATTCTAAGCTATCCTTAATGGGAAAAAAACCCCAAACACCCAAACCCTCTCCCCCCAAAAATTACCAATGAAAACCACCAACATTGCAAGAGGAAATCCAAGATTACTTACTAAAATTCCCTGTATTTAGAATGGCTCAGGAATTCCACATGCCCACAAAAAGGAAAAGCCCATACCCACAAAGTTATGCAGTCCTTTTTGTAAATTATTATTTTTAAAACATATTGAATCACAAGACAGGCTGTGGAGCTCAAACACCCTCAACACAACTGAATCCTATCAGAGACAAGTAATACCAATATCAAAAGACACAGAACTGGGCAAGAGGGATGGTATCCATACTGAGGTATATACATTGACCACATAATGAAGGAATACTTGCAACTCAGGCCTGACTCTCTGGGGATTTGGCAATGTTTTATTAATGTGCATAGTGCTCTATTCTCATTTGAAACACAACTGGAAAACAAAAACACATGAAGCTTTACACATCACACCGAAGGCTTTTATTTTCCCAAGGTTAAATGTACTGAGGTTGGCTGATACAGAGAACAAGAATGAATAAACCTCAAGGAAAAAAAATAGTAAAAAGAAAAATCACTGAGTTTTTGAGGGTGCAATTGTGTTTTCTCTTTGTGAACATCTGAGAGAATCATTCATTCATATTCTGAATGAGAAAAGGCAACTGAAACAGGTGGTCTATTACTAGATCCATTAAACAAGAGATTTATGCATTACACATCCATCTTGAGGCAATTACGCTGATTTTTTTTTTCTCTTTTATGGCTTCATTGAAAATTTTTTGCAATAAAGCAATTAAAAAGTAACTATCAAAGCATTTATCTATGCTTTATCAAAGACAACCAGCCTTTCTTTTATCAGAGAAAGGCTGCTTCACTTTCCATCCTTAGAACATACAAATTTAGTGGCAACATTCACAGTTAAGACAATGACATAATGCTGCCATTGTCCCAAGCCTGAATGGTGAATGATGGGGTATGGACTAGCTAAATCATTGTTTGCTTTCTGTTTTGGAAAATGATTCTTTTAAGTTTGACTTTAATCTCATGAGACATCCAGAGAAATGAATTTGCTGTAAAATAAATCTTGAAGTAACCTTGCTGCACATGCTTTGGGTTTGTACAGACACTGTCCTAATAGGGGAGGACAAAATCCACAGGGAATAATGATTTTCAAAGCTCAGGTTGATGTGACAGCTGGAGCCAGCCAGACACTAAAACATAAAACAATGTCTACTGCAATAGGCTGCAAGTGCTACAAGGCTATTTTTTAGAGGTACTTCACATGAATAGTGGAAACCAGTCTGTGACATAGGCCCCAAAACCTCCTCCAAGAAGAGGTAACAAAAAGGGCATATGCAGAATGTAGTCCTCATAGTTCCTCCTCCACCCCCTCCCACCCCCAAAATCTCAATTTGTAGATTCTTTTCTAAACCACCAAAGAAGCCAAATTTCTGTCTGTCAGTAACCTAAACAACCCAGGGACTGGGCACACACTGACTGAAAGCAAACTACAGGGACTGATGCAATTGCTTCAGGTGTAAGAACTTGTTGTGGCTGCCAGACTGCACCTGCGCATGGCCCCATCCCTGGAAATATTCCTGGTCTGGTTGGACAGGGCTCTGAGTGACCTGATCTAGTTGAAGACATCCCTCCTCCTTGTAGGGGTGATGGACTAGATGAAATTTAAATGTCCCTTCCAACTCAAACTATTCTACAATTCTGTAATTTTGGGCACTACAGATGATCATACCTCTACAACCACACACACTGATACATTTCAATAGCAAAGATCAGAAGTGTATTTAAGAAGCTGACAAATGAAAGCTATTTTAATAATTTGGTTATGGAATTTAAATTAACTGCAATTAAGTGGTGAGCAGAAAGAGAGAAGAGGTACACTGCCAAATTCATCAACATCTTGGGATCTTACCAAGAACCTCAATCTTTTTAAAATCTCCAGCTTCTTAAATCATAACAAAATGGATGCTGAACCAGGAAAGGTCTTGAGAGATCAGTTCATCCATCCCTAGCTCCCAAGGCTGGCCAACTATTGGTAAGCTAGCAAGACTTAGCTGCATTTTTTTACTGCTGCTCTGAGTAAATTATTATACAGCCTGCTCTCTGTTGTGTGGATAGTCAGATGTGGGATGACCTGCAAAGCCATAAATCCATTACCATAACTCTATAGGATCACTGTTGGAAACGGAGAAACTGGATAGCAGTTCTTAAAGTGCAGTTCTAATGAGGTACTTACAGGTAGAGTACATTCTACGTTTACAGGAAACAAAAGGCAAAAAGCCCCTTGAGCCCTTGAGTCTGATATGTAAGTCAGTCTTGTGATTTATAAATAACCAGTTCTTGATTTCTGAAAACCAATAATTCCATGTATCCTAAAAAGCAGTGTGCACAGCCACACAATACTAAATCTATAGGATTAAACTATGCTACTAAACCCAGCAATTACAAACCACCTTATCACATTCAGTTCACAGCAGAGCACACATTGCAAATGGAGCTCTTGGTCTTATTCCACCCTACATTAGATAAGTTCAGTAGTACTGGAAATACTGCAGCATATTGTGAATGATGGGTGAAATGAGAAATCTCTGCTCAGTGCACAGCAAGTAGCCAACTCCCTCCTTTGCTGCATCATTTGCTTTCAAGGTACTCAATATGCAACTTCAGTGAGAGACATTCCGAAAATCCCAGTGAGCCCAGATGTCTCAAAAATAAAAATAGAATGTTGCAACTTTGTCCCAGGGCTTCAGTTGTTTTTATTCTATTTTAATTTTATTTCTGCCTACCTCCATCCAGTGACCTCCCTTGTCAGGATGCATTATGGACTCGAAACATAAACATCTACCACTGCTGGTTGCTCAGTTACAGAAGAGGTTTAAGGGACTGGTTGCTGCATCTCTCACTAGGCAGACAGTTTGCACTGCATGGATACTTCTTTCTGAAAATGTAACAGAAGTGAATAACCAGCTCCATCACATTTTTTTAATCAGGGGCCACAGAACCACATTGTTTTCATACCACTTTGGGCAGCTTGATTTCTATAAAATATAATTCAAGCTATGAGCAGTTTGGATTGGTTTCCACTGAGCTGATTTTCCATGAAATACAATCTGCTGGGCAGAATTACCATGGAGGACGAAAGATTTAGTCTTCTGATAACAAGCAGCACAAGTTGTCTTACAAAAAATTATGTCAAGGTTTAAGCCATGGCTTCACTTTGGCTGGGTTAGAGTTTCACTTCTCCCTGGCTATATTGTTGTACTGTTTCAGGTTATTGTATTGGGTACATGGTCAGCTGCTATGCTGCTCCTGAAAGGTTAAAATTGCCAAAATCTTGCTATGTTATTGCTTTGTCTCTCTAGTCCCTCACTCCTCCTGGACAGTTTGTATCATCAATTTATTACTTGTAATAACTGCATAGCAGCCAATATATTACTTCCTACATGCATGGGCAGAGGTCAGAAGCTGCTTTATTCCCGTCTAAGTGCAATGGCCTCTGTTGTAATCCCATTAGGAATGTTTAAATAAGAATAGCAATAAAACAGTTTAATATCTGAATTCACTTCTACTGCATGTCTATAGTTAGTAATGGGGCATGGCAGAAAGAGAAAAGGATTAGCCCTATCACCACTATTTCTCCCACAAGGTTGTTTCTTTCAAAGGAGAAGGCAGGATATTATTTAGAGATTATATAGTGTTATAGTTTTATTTACTCCTTTATTGGCACCATAAGGCTGTATGCACAGCCTTTATATACAGAATTTATTACTAGATCCAGAATTTCAGTCTAAAGATACAAAATTTTCTTGAGGAAGAACAGTAAGTCTTTCCTGTGCCCTCATGCCAGGCGCTCTTCAAAGTCCATGGGCCAAGAGTGCAAGGCACATATTTAGCACAGTGGAAGTGTGTGATCCCAGGTTTGCTTGGATCAGCTGCCCAGCCTCCTTTTAGCTGACAATGTGGTGCTGGCTTCCAGGTGTCAGGAAGGTGTTTCTGTTTCTCTCTTAGCAGCATCCAACCTCACTATAAATGTCTGGAAATTTGTTTTGAGCCATCATTAAAGCAACATCCACCGTGGGAATGCCCTGGGTGCTTCACTGGTCCATCACTAATTATCATTCAGCCAATGTGGTATTTTAATAACACCCAACTCTAAAATTGTATTTATTTTTATGTACATATCAAAGCCCTGACAGCTTTATTTGCTTGGAAAGGAGGGTGGAACCATTCCAGCAGACTTTCTATTTTCCACCAATTCCCTCAAGGATATTAAGGGCAGAGAGCAGAGTGGGTAATTCCCATCTCTGGGTGGAAAATGAGTCAGACTAGTTATGCAGCAGAGGCTTTCACTGATTAAGAAGGATGCTATATTCAGGTAGACAACTGGCCAGAAACAGATGCTATTTGTGGGCATAACTGAGCATTAGCAAATTGGCTGTTTATTAAAACAGGTGTTTGTGGGGACTCATGTGTCTGACACTGCAGATGTGACATTCTGCTAGAGAAGATTTGTTCCATTCCCAGTTACACTTATGCTTCAACTGAGTTGATGCAGGAACTAAATTAGATTCAACAGAGTCAGCATCGGCTTTGAAAACTGGTGATTTCAATCAGCGATAGAGCAAAAAAAAATTACGAGTTTTTGCTCATGCCAGCTGCTCTGCTGCCCACTTTTGATCTCATAACCATTCATTATTGTCTGGTCAAAAAAACCCCAAAAACTGCTTAAAATTTTTCTCTGGTTTCCATTAGAAAAAAAACAACAGAACCCAGCAAGCAATCTCCTCACATATATTTCCAAAATTCCCAAAGATCTAGACAAAATATATCCTATTCATACCATCAGAGACAGGAACACAAGGAGAGCAATGTCTCCTCAGATGGAAATTAAGCTCATGTCAGAGCAGGAGCACTATGTCACTATGAGGCTATGCATCCTTTCCTACAGGAGACATCATTCTCATTGACACTTGAGTTCTAGGTGTGTCTGAAGTGTCATCACTTCCGAGTGATGTCATGGGCAGCAGGCTTCATTTTGGGAGTTCACATCATTGCATCATTTCTTTAAAAGGCATGCCATGGTTGCAGTAACATATAATACCATGCCAAATATATCGGGTCATATTTTTTTGACACAACAAAAGACAACAGTTATTCTACATTTGGAACACAATAATGATGGATGCTTCTTCATATGACCGAACATACTCTTACTAGACAGAAGGTCCATTGGCTTGTACTGTAACAGAACACAGTGAACTAGACTGGGCCTGGGTGTATCAATGCTGTTTTAGCATCTCTGTTCATAATTTAGACCCTCAACTACTCTCATTTGTCACCTAATTTTTGCTGTGCCAGAAGTTAACATACACCAAACTTCTGGTAACATCTCCCTAAACACTTAAAGTGATGTTTCTGAACATGATGTACTTTTGAGATGGTTATGTAGGATAACAGAATTGTAATTCAAAAATACTGTTTGCAGCAGAAATTTGCCAAAGCTCTCTCAATCAAAAGATATTTGTAATTTTAATTAATGTGGTCTTAGAAACAAGATTAATGGAAACTCTGACAGGGATTTCAGTGCTTGAGACTGTAAGGTAAATAACTATGGAAGAGGAAACAAAACAGTGACACACGTACACCAATATTTACAAGTTAGTTACAGAAGAGTCTTGTATCACATAGAAAAAAATGAATCTGCATGGTCAGTTTTGCTGAAATGTTGGTAGAACACCTCACTACATAGCTGGCACAGAATATTGCACAAGATAGGTGGGAAACAAGGTCCTGATACAAAATTAGCACAGAAAACAAGATGCTTGCAAACTCCCAGGAAGGATTTACTGATAATCTCCTTAAAAAGCTATTCTAATAACCTAAGACAGCTACACCCGTTGTTACACACTACAGTGTTGTGATTCACTTGTGGATTTCCTGGGTTTTTTTACAGGCAAAACTATGGCTCATAACCCCCAAGTGCCGCTAAAAAATTTAGGTGTTTGGAATCACAAGTTTGTTTAAGAGTCTTCTGACTGAGGAGGTATTTCACACAAGAGAGGTCAGGCTGTGAAGGGATGAGCTGAATTGTGAGAGGCTGGGGTTTGAAATCCTGACACAGAGAAGCAGCATGCTTGCCTGCCTCTAAATAACTGCTCAAATGCAACAGATCCCCTCTCAGAGGCAATGTGCCCAAAAGGTTGTTGGGGTTTTCGGAGTTCTCCTTTTGTTCTTCTTTTTCTCTTAAAGAATTTTCCCCATACATGTAGCTAATAATTACAATAATTACCCGATACTTAAGAGAGACAAAATGACCTCCTCCTCTGGGGGAGGGGTCCACCTGGGTACTCTCTTTTACCTGGGGTTTTCTCGCATAGGGCAGAGATGCTGCGAGATCTGGACTGGGAAAAGGAGGTTGGGTGGAATCCCTAGCTCTCTTATTCTCCTGGTATTTGGAGGGGAGAGAAGTTGCTGTGTTTGTGGAAAGAATTCATTGCCGCTGCGGGACTCTGCCTTCTGCTGCCTTCCTTCTACCGTGAGTGGAGCTCTGCTTGCTGGAGCAGCCGTTTCACTGGGACCCTATTTAACACCCCACCTCACCAAAAGAGGGACTTTTTTCACCACCTGCTGGGGTGCGTCAGGGGAAAACCCCGGGATCCTAAGCCCACCTTTCCCTTCCCCGATGGGAAGCCTGGCCGCAGCTGCCCTGCCCCCGCCGTCCCTTTGCCGCTGCTGTGAGCCTTCGCTGCAGTGTAGCGCCGCACCCCCTGCCTGCCCAGACCTCNGGAGCCGCCAGCGCCCCCTGCCGGCCGGGAGCGGAACTGCACCGAGGGGCAGGGGCCTGAGCGCCGAGAGGAGGCTGGCACTGGGCTCCTGGTGCTGCTCGCTGCTGCTGCCATAGTTATTGTTGTTTGTTTGCCTTGTTTTATATAAATATATATATAAGTAAAGAACTGTTATTCCTATTTCTCATATCTTTGCCTGAAAGCCCCTTAATTTCAAAATTACAATAATTTGGAGGGAAGGGGGTTGCATTTTCCATTCCAAGGGAGGCTCCTGCCTTCCTTAGCAGACACCTGTCTTTCAAACTAAGACAGGGTGAATAACAATTTGATATCTACACACCACTCACTGTGCCAGGTGATACTTAGAAAAGTTAAGCCACAGTCCTAAATAAAAGCACTTGGTCAATGATCCTTAGTAAACCAGATTCCTTACTGCACACAGTGCAGTCTCCACAACTCAGTTTCCAAAGTGAGTTAAGCAAGAAAGGCAGGTGAGTTCAGGTAAAACTAAACCACAAGTACCCACTGCACATACAAATGAAATCCTCTGCCTACTCTACATGCATTCACTTCGTTGGGGCAGTGCATAAATGTTACAGCAAAGTAGTTTTCTGCCTGCAATGTTTATTAATATCAACAATTTGAATGACAGGCTGCAGAATATTATCTATAAATTTGATTTCAAATTCATCAATGCAGATGAGGAAATCATTAAAAAGAGTTTACAGTAATGTAATTGGGAAACAGGAATCCTGATTTGATCAGCCTGCCTAATCATAACAGTTTCACTTTTCAAACTCTGCATATTCAGGATTTAGCAATAAGCTATTCAAAATAGTGTGTCGAGAAACACTTAAAGGATGTATCCAAGGAAAGATCCACATGGACAATCTTTTCCTTCATAAAGTGAGACAAAATTCAGAGAATAGAGTATTTGCCAATATTTACTCATCTCACTAGCAATGAAAAAGCACACTTGACACACTGGTTGTTTTCCTTGTTAAAATTAAAATCACTGCATCCTAAGTATTTAAATTCTCAACTTAAACTACTGAGCTTGATCAGAGAAATTTGAAAAACACTCTGAGTTTTCCAACAGTTACATTACATTTGGCCAGGAAAGCACATGGCACCATTTACAAACTTCATCACTGACATTATAGCAGTGGCATATTCAGCTCACCTAAATTTGCAACTCTGCTGGATATAAAACAAAATTTTCTTAGGCCTTTTAATTATTGTAGTGTGCAAGACCATCAGTGAAATTTGTATTCGAGTAATATAAAGCATTGCTCAAGTAAGTGTTTAGGCTCCTGTGAGCTGAAGTAACTGCACACCTGACTGTGCATCAATGAGATCTCCATGGATGTTTTCATGACTAATTATATTCACTTATTCATGGGACTAGGGCCAAGCATGTTAAAATTAGTAAGCTTCTCACATAGTATAAGCAGATAATAAAAACATACTCAGTAGTAGAAAGTTACAGTCATCATTTACCATGTGGCTTGTTTTAAACTAAAAAATTATGGTAGAAATCAGAGTGCCTCTGCTGCCTTTCCTCAGATTACTGCTTCCTCTATTTTTTACTTTCCATCTGATGAGGGGTTTTGGGAAGTCATGTAACATGTGTCTTCAGTAGGTAATAAAAATATCTCTTAATTTCGAGAGAAATCTTGCTTTGACTGTCTTTCATTTGGTCTTCATTGGATTGTGTATTGGTTTTACATGGCCTGGTTTTTGGCAGCAGGGGCAGCCATAGAGGTGGCTTCTGTGAGAAGCTGCTGGAAGCTTCCACCATATTCGGCAGAGCCAATACCTGGTGGCTCTGAAGATGGACGTGCTGTTGGCCCAATTAGAGAAGTTGGTAACGCCTCTGTGATGACATATTTAAGAAGAAAATCAAAACAATGCAGGGGCAATTTTTCCAGGGGTGGCGAGCCACTGCCCCCGGGGCATCCCGGCGCAGTGCGTGGCAATGTGCCGCCACTGCTGCCATTTCAGTGCAGCCCGCAGCGAACTTTGCCTGCCTGGCCACCCCCAGCCAGCCACACCGCGGGCAGAAGGGCGGTAGCTTCTCCTTCCTGGCACCCCTCATGAAGAGAGGCATTAAATAGCACCAGTGCCGCCGCGGCCGCCACCACCTACATAGTGGCAACAGGGGCCACGTGGCCAGCAGCAGAAACACAGCGAGCGATTCCACGACGCAGAACCTAAGCAAAATCAATCTCTTGGCTCTGCGGGATGCTGCAAAACTCTTTGAATTAGTGGAACTTGTTGGCAATAGTACCTATGGGCAGCAGTTTTTCATCCAGATGGAGAAGAGGAGGAAGTGAAGACATGTAAGAGAAAACAACATGGCAGCACCAAGGTTAGTGGAGAAGGAGGGGGAAGAGGTGCTCCAAGAGTCAGAGCTGAAATTCTTCTGCAAGCCGTAATAAGGACCATAGTGAAACAAACTGTCCTCCTGTAATCCATTAAGTCCATGGGGGATGCAGAGATCCACTCGCAGCCCATGGGAAAAGTGCTCACACCAGAGCGAGTGGGTGCCAGAGAAATCCAGTGGGAGACCTGAAGAAAGAGAGAGGGCCCCTGCTTCCAGAGGTAAAGAAAGAGGGCCCTTGCTTCCAAACTAGAGCAGCCTATCCTTAAAAGACTACACCCGTGGATGAGTGACCCACACCACAGCAGTTCTGGGAAGACTGTTTAGCCCATGGGAGGGACTCACGGCATAGCAGAAGAAAGACTCCTCTCCTTGAGCAAATTGAAAAAGATCTCGAGTGACGAACTGACCAAACCTCCACGCCCTGTCTCCCTGCACTGTCAGTGGGAAAGAGGGAGGGGCTGGGGGGGGGAAAAGGGTGTTTTAAAGGTTTCTTTTACTTCCCATTATCATCCTCTGACTCTGTTAATAATAAATTTACTTTATACCCTTAAATTTGAACCTGTTTTGCCCTTAGAGTATTTTTCTCCCAATCCTCATCTTGACTCATTAGCCCTTTGTTAATTTTTTTTCTGAGTGAATGGCTTTCTGAGCGAATGGGTGCCTGGCTTTCGGCCAGTGTCAAACCACAACAAATTACGGTATCTAACACGAAAACTGTAACTCAACCTCATTCTAATGGTCAAAGTTCAATTACCTAATACAAATTATTTGTTTCTGTAGGATGAAGACAAACACAACAGTATTGAGGATGAAGGTAAGAGCAACATTTTTCAAACATGGATTAAATGAAACAAACATTTGGTGAGTAGAATTCCATCTCACTTCTTTTGAAGTACTATGACAGCTTTGATTTTCACAGCCTCTAAGATCATGACATTACAATATTGAAATTTTAAGAAATAAAAATTATACCATCAGTCTTCATTTTCTGCACAGCTACCTTTGGAACAGATTACAAAATACAATTTTCTATTATTTTTCAGTGAAGGAGGAAAAAATCACAAGAATGCTTAGTCTAGATTTTAATCTTCCCTTCCCACTGAACAGCAGTGCTGTGATGCATGACCCTGACCTTTCCCAGCCTCGTATATTTTGACTGTTTGCCCACTCAGCTCCATCCCTACGTTTTAGTGAGGCCGTAAACAAAAGATGTGGAATGGCATGCCTAGCAAATCACAGAATGCTGAAAAGGTCAAAATAGTAGTGACGAATGTTTCTACTCTGTAATTTACAGAATATATGAGGCATTCACAGCTTAATAACTCATTCACATGACAAACGCTGTAGAGGGAAGGTAAAATGGCAGCACATGAATTCCTTCCAGTGACAGTGTTTCCAACAAGCATGGAAAATGGTGCAAACTTTGCCCTGTGGATCTCTTTTCTGGAACATTAATATTGTCTGACTTTCAATGCACAATAGCATATATCTGTGGACTGTGCAGTTAAATGTCTTTGTGTTTGCAGTCAGGCTCAGAGCCCAAAAGGCAAGGTCCCTGAGGCAAAAATCCAGGTCAAAGCTTTCTCTATCTGTACTCCTTCTTGGCCCTTCTTGGAGCACTTCCCCAGTACCAGGTGATTTTATTGTCACAACATTCCTGAAAACTAGAGAAGTAATATCCTCACCTTAAATGAGGACAGAACCCTGGTCAAGGTCAGGAGAGTTTTAGCAGAAAAAAGCTCCACAGCTCTTACCAACAGCCCTAAGCCCCTGCTCTCCACCAAGACCATCTTTTCTACTTCCTGTCTCATGGGCTGAACGTCATTTTGGCAGAAACAAACTTGTGCCCATTTCCCAGACACCAGTCAAATGAAGTAAATTGGGAAACCAAACAAGAGATCCTTTAGCCAAGCTCAGCACAGCTGCATGTCTGTGGCAGCTGAAGTGATGGTTGCATTTTTTAATGGCAGTTTAATCCTAGTGAAGTGCTAAAGGTCCACATCTTGGACATCCCCACACTACAGTCACCACTTTCAGAGGAAGATTTACTGGAGCAAACTGATTTGAGGCATTCCTCAATCATCATAAGTTAGCTAATAACCTTGAATGAATGCCTTGGGACAACTGTAAATCAGGATATACTGGAGTGTTTCCTCTTAACCAGTTTCTTAGAACAAAAAGAAGACAGCAGATTGATATATAGTATTGCTGTTTCAAAAGTAACTGCAAGGGTGTCTATCTGACACCAATTAATCAATTTATTCTATACAGACAGTCACGTTGCCCTTTGAGTATATACTGACCCAACATCCACTGAACCCAACATAAGCAATTATAGAAAAAATACACAAAAAAATTTGGAAAGTGCTAAATCTTAATTTCTGACATATCTGCACCAGTCCCATGGATCCCAATGGGTGTAAAAACCATGGATCAGTAGTCAGAATTTGGCTTGTCTTTCCAAGTCCATTAAAACAAAAGAAAGAAGTGTGCCAATGAACTGTTCTGTTTCACAGATGAGAACCTGGATTAACCATACAAAAGGGAGAACAACTGTGGATTTACACCAGCTGAACCACAGATCCCAGCCCAAGCCTCTGAAGTGCAGCATTTCACCATTGCCCCTGAGAGAAGCAGGGATATTAACAACATACCAAATTAGCATCAAAGCATTAGCAGTAATACACTTTGGGTATTTAGGGAACTACTTCTAAATGTAAATGTCAGACAATTTGTCTCTATACTCCCTGCAGATTAGTACAGAATGATTGCAATAGATGTAAATCCTGCCTCCTTTCCTACAGGCACGTACAGCTGAAATAGCTGTAGAGCTGTATACTTTGTTCTGCAAAGGAAGGCAGGTCCTAAAGACCATCCCCCCAGTTTCTCTTCATTTGCTAGTGAAAATTGCTCCTTCATGTATTTCTGTGCAGAAACACGGAACTTTTCGTATGTGAGTCTGCACTGCTGGGAGGAGATGATTTTCCAGCACTGAGTCTGGGGTGATTCACACAGCAGGTCTGTAACCTGGTGAAGGGAGGGGAACAACATGTGAGGTTTGGTCCACCCGTGGGAAGAATAGGGATCTCCCAGCTTATCTGTGGGAGAAGGTGGATACAGTGAAGAGCCATGGATGACTGGAAGAAGGAGTGGAGGAGACAACAGTGAAGGTACCAGCTTGCTCCTCCAGACAGCAACAGTACAGGGGGATGGGGTTGTGAGATGAAGGTGCAGCGTGGGGAGAACTGGGGATGGAGGTAACCAAATTTTTGCTGGTGTTGGGGTGGAGGGGACACTACCCACAGGTCTTCTCTGCCTTAAGTGCCACCTTCCCTCTGCTCTGCCGTTCAGATCACTCAGACCTGAATTTGTGAGGTGGTATGGGTTACTCCACACAGACAGAATAAGGCAGTAGGACATGATTTGGGGCAAGACTGTCACTTATCCCACACTCCGGCCTTGCACAAGGAAAGAACAGTGAGTCTATACGGATAACTTTCAGTCTTTGCTGACTCAGGACCCATTTGGATCAGGTCACCTCTGATTCCTCAATGTTTGTCTCTTCTATGCCATCCCAGCTGAGCTGGGAGGTGCAAAGCTCTGGGTTTGACCCGGCTCACGGAAACCCAGATCTCCCTCTGAGAGCCCCTGCTAACGCCCTAGGCTGGAGAATGCCTCGGAGGAGCTGAGGAAAGAAAGGCAGCATGGAGTAACCAACATCCAGGATCCCTGTTTTTCTTACATACTCACTACATTCCTGAGCAGTTCACACATGACCCTTTAATCAAACCGCAAATCAAAAGGCACAATATCCACAACACCCAAGGGGCCTGACCACAGACGAGTATCAGTGCTCTTTCCACACTGCAAGCACACTAAAAAAGAATTTCTTCCCAAGTTCACTTTCAAATCACTTGCTCTATTTGAGGCATTTTACAGTTCAAAATTTCTGTATTGCTTTCTGTCCAAGATCACTACTCTATTCAACCGCTTATCAAATACCTGTATCTTTAAATATGAAGAATACAAGATTTAATGAGCAAATCTGTAATGAGAGACAGTGCTGGATTGTCTTGAATAAACAGGCTTGGTATGAAATGANGTAGGACTGTGGAGAGTGAAGTGGTATATTTAAAATGTCAGTAAATGCATGAATTTTCACTTCTCAAGTAATTCCTTCCAGCCAGTGCTGCAAACCAAAAGGGCTTTTTTATTCCTAACTATTTTTAGTCTATTCCTATACCTGTCAGCAGATGTAACTTTGTATATTCCCTTGCACTTGTTTTACAGTAGCTCTGTCGATCTCTATTGATCTGCCTAATAATGAGTCCCAAGGAATTGTGCTGTTAAATCTTTCAGAAACAAAATCTTTCTGAACAGTTCAGCTATATTCAGCTATATTCAGGAATAATGACAATCCTCATAAACTATGTGTTTTCTTTCCTCAGCATCTTTAGAGACAGAGAAACTACCATTACAAAAGCGAGTTAAACCCCTTGACTTCCTCCCTGTTCAGTAAATGAATTAACACAGAGGATTCTTGCTTTGTTTTGTAAGACTCCTGCTACATTTGTTAAGTAAACACCTGAAAACAAAACCAGGACATAGCTGAAAAGCAAATTATATGTATATTATATATTCAATTAATATAGATCCAAACATGCCAAATTCATTCCACTCAACTAACTCATTCATTAAAGTGTCAGAGACTGAAGAAGTTAATGCCTCAAACATTGATCTAAAGTTTTGTTCATGCCAAAGAAGCTGCAAACGAAGAAGCTTCCCTGAAGACTGGTACTTTGGACTGAAAATCAAACTGCTGATTAGATAAAGGGAAACCCATGGAAGAGATGGGATGGAGTTGGGCTGCGGGCTGTGGGATGTGCCTGCAGAATGCCATGACAGGACAAAGAAGCACATGGCAGCACAAAGGAGCACGTGGCAGCACAGAGAGGCTTGTCTCCACTGGACCCTGGGGGAGGAGCCTGTCGGAAGCTGACAGGCGGGTGACCCAATAGAAGGACATTCAGAAGGTGTGCTGCTGACATGGCAATGTATGATAGGTTGTGTAAGTGTATAAAACCAACTTTTCTGTTTGAACAAAGTGATTCAGATGTCCTGCCGGCCTGGGTCCGAGCTACAGTCACTGACAAATGGTGCTCCCGTGAGAGGAACTTATGAAACGCCTAACTGTGCGTCCATCGGTAAGCAATGTGGAACTTGAAGTGCTGCTGAAAGAAGCAGGAAAAAGCTGGCCAGCGATTAATTACCTGCAGAGTTGTAGGTGAGCCACAGAGGACACAGAGGCTGAAAAGAATTTACCTTTCTGTGGGACAGAGAGTAGCAGCCGAGAATGGGGGATGGTGTATCCCAGGAACAGAACATTGCAGAGATGAAACACAGCAGGAAAGCTGAATTTACAGATTTGATGAAACTCTTGCTCTGGGCAAAAGGCTGTAATTTAACTTTAGAAGTTTTTAACCTTCAGACATGGGACACTTTAAGAGAAGCATAGTGGCTTTTGTGTCTCTGGAGGAGTGTGTGTGAGGTGCTCATGACGCATGCAGCATCCAGAGACCGCACAAAGAAAGACGCCTGTGCCACGGTGGCAGCCATGCCGACCCCTTCCATGCAGCCAGCGAACCGTAAGTGTGTTGGGGCTGTGGGAGGAGAACCAGAAGATGGCCCCTCATCCCCCAACCCGTTTGATCCTGGAGGGGAGCTGGACAGTATCGGAGAAGAGCTTGCACCGCCCCGTGCCATGTGGCACCAGCTGGAGCCGTACCGCGGCGAGTGGCTGGAGCTGGGAAAGTCCTTCCTAAAAGCGTGTTCCCTCTCCATTTGCCCTCTGCAAGAGAGTAGTGGTGGTGGGGAGTCTGTGGGGCCACGGGGGCACGGCGCCGTAGTGGCGGCAGCGAGCGCTTGGCAGCAGTGAAAGCATGGCGGCGAGCACGTGGCAGATCCACACCGTGCCGGCGAGCACATGGCAGAGCCGAGGGGCAGTGGCGAACACCGCGCCCGTGACACAGCGGATCTGGCGGGGCAAGCGCAGCTCTCTGCGTGTGGGAAGTGAGGAGACGAGCCAGGGAGCCCAGCAGCGCCGGCAAAGGAAGCGTGGCATCCCTGCTCCCTGCACATGGCAGGATTTGCCCGGGGAGGCGCGGCCGCCATCCTGTGCGCCGGCAGAGCCCTGTGAGCCGCCCCAGCGCGGCCGCCCGACTCGCGCCTCTCCCGCTGCAGGCAGGGTCCCGTCTCCTGCAGAAGACCTGGGGGGGGACGGGTGGCCCCTTCCTCGG
>VWZT01013569.1:2449-114994 GCA_013397055.1 Pachycephala philippinensis | reverse complement strand
CCGCGGGAACCTCTCCACCAGCTCAGCTGCCCCTAAGCCACCTCCCTCCAGGTCCTCAACAGGCCACTGGATGCGATCCACTAAAAGGGTCCCTCGCTTATTCCGAACGTCACGGGCGTCTTCCTCCTCTTCAGTTCTACCACGGCTTCCTTTGTCCTTGCCAGCATCACTGCCTTCTTTTTCACTGCCAGCCACATTGCCTAGTTCATCTTCTTCCCCATCTTCATTCTTCTCTCTGTTCACATTCACATCACCCTGTTTCTCATCTCTGTTTTCAACACTGATCTCTTCATTTCCAAGGTCAGTGTTTTTTTCATCAATAGCAGCAAACCCACGGTGGTCTACTGCCTTCTCACAACCACTGTTGTCTTCCTGCCCAGTCCAATCACAGCTTCTTTGTTCACTGGCATCACTGCTTTCCTGCACCTTCACATCCGCTTTTTCTTCCTTTCCATCTACATTGTATACTCCTTCATTTCCATCATCCTTGTTGCCTGCCTTCATATACTCATCATTGGTTTTTTCTTCGTTTCCGTCTCTTTCTTCTTCCTTTCCAGCATCCTTGTCTTGCTCCACCTTCACATCCTTGTTTTCTCCTTCCTTTTCTTCATCTAGGTCTTCTGTGCCTCCAGTAGCATTGCCAGGTTCTTCTTCATTTCCTTCAGCATGGTTGTCTCCTGGCGTATTCCCATCACTCTGTCCTTCATCTTTCTTTGCATCACAGCCATCGTCAATTTTAAAATCGCTGTCTTTCTTGAACTTTATGTCTTCATTTCGTTCATTGCATTCATTGTCCTCTCTTTCAGCTGCAGCCACAGGACTGCCTTCTCCTTCACTTCCTCTGCCACTGTCGTCTGCCACCACAGGCACATCAATGTTTTTTCTGTCTTCCTTTAAATCAATATGGTCTTCCTGTTCTTTTCCTCTCTCGTCTCCCAAGGTCTCACAGGAGCTCTGGTCCTTGCCGCTGCTGTTGGCTTCACAGCTCCTTCTCCTGTGGCTAAACCACAGGCCCAAGAGGAGCAGGAGTGCAGCAAGAGCCCAGAATGGCCACTGCTGCAGGGCACCAAAGAGCAGGGCTCCCCAGCCCTCGTCCTGCTGCTCTGGGGGCCCTTGCTCCAGCTCCTGCAGCAGCCGAGCCATCTCATGGTCAAGAAGCTCCTGGCGCTCCTGCATTCGCCGGTGCGTGGCCTCATCCAGCCCATCCCCAGCTGGCTGGGGGTACTGGATCAGGCTTTGCACGAGCACGAGGATCAGTGATAATAAAGCCATGGTCTGCAGGAGGACACACAGAAGGGGTTCAGTGGGGCTGGAATGGGGCAGCCAGTGGGGGCAGGGGCCACAGGGATGGGGCAGCAGGAAGGACAGGGCCCCCGGCAGCTGGCAGGAGGCAAGGCTGCACCGCTGCCCCAGCCAGCGCCGCACCCTGAGCAAGGCGCTCCCGCCAGGGGCTGGGCCCTGCATGCAGGGGCAGAACACACGCCCCGGGTGCCAGCGCTTCTGCCCCTGCCCTCTTCCAGCCCTGCCTCCCCTCTGCTTGTGTGCACTCACCGCTTGCCCAGGCTCTACTGGGGCAACGACAACCAACGGGGCCTTTTACTGCTGCCCCCATTGTGACATGGCCCCTGTGGTGTCACAGGCCCCAGCGCACATCACAGGCCAGCCCCGCCCGCCATCCCCAGCCCGGCTCAGGGAACTCATCATGCTCCTGGGCACCCAGAGCCCGAACAGACACAAAGTGCAGACCCATCACTTGGGAACCTGGGAACCCCAGAGCTTCCCTTTACAGAGCAGGCACACACGCCCTCCCACACAAGTCTTGTCAATATAAATTTGTGTGACAAGACCCATGGATGTTCTTGGTATATAGGTGTAAGCTTTTATTTAGTCTTGGAGGGTGACATTTTTTATTATTAATATTTACACTTATTACTTTTGGGGCAGCATGTCATATAGACTAATGTTTTGTTACTGATTTAGTGAGAAATCTTTCTGAAAGAAATCCAGGCTGCTTGGATGATTCACAGGAAGATGCAACACCATCCTAAAGAGGCCAGATAACTTAATTACAAAATTTCGGTGTCTTCAATAACCTCTCAGCTCTCAAACTCTATGGTTCAACACAGTGCAAAATTCTGGGATAGCTGGTATTTTGTTCAGAAAGTAGAATGTCTGTTTTTTCAAATTTGTGGCAAAGATGTACATCTGTCACTCCCACCATCTTCAAAATTGTCTGCCTAAAACAGAGTTAGCCAATCTCTCTGACTTGTCTGAGAGTGTGCTGGTTTGTTAAAGGAAATTCTGTCTCTTTCTGCTATCTCTTTTTTTATTTATCTCCAAAGGACTGTGAGTACGGAAGAGTCATCCACTATATTCCTCAGCCCTTCTTTGGGGAACTCACTTATAAATGGAACCGCAGAAATGGGGAGGGAGGAAAAGGAAACAGGATGTGACTCGAGTACCTGCAGAGTGACCACAGATGTCCACTCCTAGACAGACACTGACGTCAGGCGGATCGTGCCCTCCAATTAGCGCTCAGAAAGAGAACAAGGTTGTGATTTCTGGAACTCCTCTGAACTGGATTTGCTTAACAGATGTCATTAGTAAAAGTAATCAAAGAAAGAGTTTTGAACCCTCATCCAAGCTGATGCCACTTATCATGTATCTTCCCCGCATTCTTCTAGGGAAGCTGTTTTTGATGTTGTCCCATCCTTCTTTTTATACGAGAGCAAAATGTCTTTGCTAAGTATGACTCTTTCAGTTTTGTTTCCTCTCATCTTCTGAGATATAATAAAGTGAACATTCAGCAGAATAGTTTTGTATTTTTTGAACACAATTCTTCTTTTATCCAACTGAGGCCCTTCTGTGATCATGAAAAAACAAAAACTGTTGTGAGCTACAGTTTACACTGTTAAGAGGTTGATATGGGTCGGTTCTCCAAGGTTATTCTTAGTTCAACGGCTATGTAAACTGTTGATGTCACTGACTGGAGGCTGCTCTCCAGGACATTATATATATGATAATTATATGACAGAAAATGCAACATATAGTTGGATCTGACCTTCAATTTCACTAGCTTAAAAAAGGAGAAAACAGTCTAGAGAAAAAAGAAATGGGCTGCTTTTCCCATTACTAAGATGTAATAAATGCCTTCAAGTTTATACTCAGTCTACAGCATACACACATGGACAGCAGTGCCCATCCATCTTCAAGCTAGGGTACATTTTAAGTCTCAATGATCACTGCCTCCCGGAAGCATTTTTGAGACAAAACAGGCAAAGTCTTTTGCGTATCTAGACAATCATCCAATACTAGGATCTTCACTCTCACATAAATACTTCATGTTTTTCTGCAAAGGAATCTGAGATAGATTTTTCTGAGAAATAACAAACCACCAAAAATTAATTAAATGACAAACAAGGGAAAAGCACCACTTCCTCACCCAGCACATTTTCCTTGATTTTCATAAGCATTCAGATTTACAGATGCTGATATTGCCACAAGAGCAGTTTTTTTCTGGTTTTACGTCCTCTTCCAGTAGAGCAAGCACAGCTGCAAAATGCAAGCTCATTTCTAGGCTCTCTTACACATCACCAGTTTACCACATTCCAACCAGTCACAGTTGTGCAACACCCCATCAGGGTACTGGGATTACTGCAGTGTCACAGACAGTTTAAGTGAGGCTCATGGAGCTGTACAATTTTAACTATATTTTATATGTATAATTAAACGATGCATGACATGGAAATAAGCCAGCTGTACTGAAACTGAACAAACTAACTGCTCTGATGCAACAGTTAAGCATCTCATCAGTTATAAAATGAAACAGGTTTAAAGCAAAAACAATATAGAGAACAGACTGCTTGACATTGTAAAATAGCATGTTCAAAGGATCGTTTTTGAACATTAAGGAAACGTACTCATCCAGACAAATTTTCAAAAGAATTCCTGGCACCAGAATGTTCTCTGTTTGCTTTTTCACCATGTTTTAAGAATGGATCACTCTTAGGGGGAAGAAAATCCTGTGTGCAAAACACTGCATGAAACTAAACAATCCTTAAACATGGCTAATTTCCATGTGGAGCTGATGATTTAGCACTGTCATCCTTCAGCAGAGGAGAAAGAACTGCCTGTCTTTAGTTTACTTATGTAAGATGAAAAAAGCGAGGAGTGTGAATTTGATCTTGCTTCAATTTACTTCAGTGGCAAAACTCTTGCCATGACTTCAGTGGGAGTGAGACTGCATCTTAATTCATTCAATGTGGAGAAAAACAAATCAGCTGAGAATAATGCTCTTGTTTATTAGATTTAAATTACTACCATAGTTGTTTTTAACAGTGCTAAGTAAATCCTGTTTTAAAAGCCAAAGGTTGCCTTCAGTCATGCTTCAACGTGTACTGTGTCACAATGCAGGGTTCCTGGTCCTGTGACCAAGTCACGGCTGTTCACAGCAAGCATGGCTTGCTCTGGGGCACGGCCACGTTCCCACACGGGAATGATATATGTTTGTGGATGTCACTGGTGACAATGTCCAACTCTGGGCTGGGGCATCCCCCCCAGCCAAGAAACCGGGGTGCACACTTTTGTAATATAGATGCATTCACTGAGAACACAGACTACACTTACTAAAATGTCCATGAAAAGCAGCAAAGTAAATCAAATCAATAGGGTTAAATTTGCAATTAGGAATCTCTATTTCTGCAGGGAAATTTTAGGATAGCCACAAATTGAGAAAAGTTTGATTTTTTTTCTTCTTTTTCTCAGAAGGCAATCAACCTTCTGGTCTGGCTATTCTTTACTTCTCCCTATGAAGTAAAATCTAGAAACACACACACAAAATATGTATGGAAGTACCTCTCAATGAATTAAGAAAAATTATTACTCAGAAGATAAACAGAAACAAGACAGTCTACACTGTATGAATTGAACATATATGAATGAGGACACAGAGTCTTCCATTCTTTAGTAACAAAACTGATGCTGTCCTGAAAATGACATTAATGAATTAGACTGGTACATGATCTAGAGGTTGGAACGAGGATGTTAAATGAGTCAGCAGACAATGAGGATGTGCTGCTCAGGGAAGCTGAATGTCACTTCTGTGCTTGTGGAGTTCTGCAGTAGGGATGAAAGTCACAGGTTATCTCCAGCTACATGAAAATGAGTGATAAATACACACTGTTGCTCTTAGACTGAAAGCAGTGCTAGACAAAAGAGTATTAAAATATGAATTTTGCTCAAAAATCATCCCCTGGTTTCCTAAAGATGGTAATCTTTTATTAGAAGACAGTTTGTTACCCTCTCCTAATATTAAAGCTGTAATAATAAAAGCACCTCAATCTTGTAAAAGTATCTAAGATACGTAGGTTAAGTAAGGTCTATGCAGTGAGAGCACCCTAAAAACATCACAAGAGGAGTGACAATTTCTGGGAGAGTAATGACATGAACCAATATCTAAAAGTTAAGTCTAAGTGAATAAAAGAATTTTTCAACTAATGGATCGGGGAAGATGTGGGAATAAAGGATGAGATACGTGATTAAAGATCATAGTGTATTACATTAGCACAGGTGGAGAATATATGACTTTGATTCTGTATTACAACATATTTTAATTGAACTGCATGTAGTTTTAGTTTTATACATGCATGGATTTTTAGAACACATCTTTAGACTGGGGCAAACAATAAAGGAAATCCATTGGATGACATGACATTGATCCCCACATCACTCACTGGAATATCTTAACATTTCCTGCACAGATTCCCACTCATTAAGATGAAAACCCTGAGAAGAAGAAAACCTGTAAGTGCCATTCAGAGAAGGCCTAAAATTTTAATTGCTGTTTGAACACAAAGGAGCTGTGACATACTGTGGTTTATTGAAGCACTCCTGCAGTTATAGACACATCTTTAACCACCCCACCCTCTCCCTCTTCCTCCATCCACCACTGATTGATGCAGCTGGAAGACTCAGTAACTGCAGAGCAAGAGTTCCAGTTCTCCTGCCCCAGAAAATGCTCAGCTCTTCTGAGAAGAGGGAGCTATGCCATAAACACTGAAGCTGTATCATTGCACCTGAAAGGAGATGAAACCTTCCCTTCAAAGACACATGTGTGACCAGGTTTTTGGAACTGCCTGATGTGGCCAGTTTTCATCTGTTTTCCATAAAGAAGGAGAAGAGCCCTGTATTCTCCCTTTCATGACAGTTCAAGTCTTAATTCCAAAGAACAGAGATGCCAGGATTTGTCAGTGACGTGACTAACAATTTTATGAGAACTGGCAAGACAGCTCATTTCTCCTACATCTTATTCTCAGAAACCTTGGAATTGTTTTGTCTGAAAGATTTGGGGGGAGGAAGGTAGACTTAATTCTAACAACTATATTAAATATTCAGTACATCTGATATCCTGTTGTCAACACACAATAATATGGTTTAATTATGATAAGCCATATTAGAATCATTTACAATACATAAGTGCGAAAAAACAGCAGTAAATTTTTTTCTTGTTCCATGTGGAAAAACATACACCTTCCAACCCCCAATAAAGGTAAGACAAGGCACAATAAATTCTGGTAATTCTCTTTCTTCTGGCTTTTCAGTTCCATCGCAGCTCTCCAAATTAAGATTTATGTGCTATTTTGCATCTGTATCTGTTGTTGATTTTCCCCCCCTACAGGGATATAGGTGGATAAGTTTGGGCAGGAAACGGCATCCCTCAAGCCAAACTGAAAGGTTTATAAAGTTGCTAATAAAAGTTTGGGTCAGGGCCTAAGTATCAATCATCTGCTCATTGTCTTTTTAAACGAGCTCAGGCATTTTCCCAACTGCTCCCAGCAGGTCTCTGCCACTATTTTAAACTAAGATTTCAGCCATTTTTTTTCCCTGTGTTGACCTCAATAATTTTTCTTTCTCCCCCTCTTTACCTGCCAAATGCATCCATCAGGATTTTGCCAAAGGCTATCTGCTTTTGAAGTTGAGAGGAATTCACTAATTGTGAGTGTCAAATCCACAATAAATGCCATCGCCATATGGTATATGCTGCTTTTGGGAATTATCTCAAAAGGCCTAGCTGTGAGAAGGCCGGCTGCATGTTAGGAGGGTTTTACTGCTGACTTTCATAACTCATGTCAGGTCTTTCAGTTTCTGTATTCATTGGCTGCAGTGAGTGCAACTGTTTCCTGAATTTATAAAAATGTTGTCAAGATCCCTTGATCTTGCTTCCTCTGTCTCTCTCACACAAACACATCCAAACACATCTATACACAGTGGAACAGCACGCACAGTGGCATTCAAATCTAGCAGAAGAGAAGCTTGTAAATAAATAGCATGTCATTCTGCTTACTCAATAAATTCCTCTGGGTGTTAAACTCATGATAAACATATCATAAGCCCCGATGAAGGCTTTACAGCCTGTCCCACCACACCATCCTGAGTGTAACTCTGCAATGCATAGGAAGACATAAGTTTGAAAAACAGAGCAGAAATAGCTCCCATAAGGGCAGGGTGCTGACACAGGTGAAACGTAACTAACTGGAGAGCATTTGTTTTCGCTAAAGAAGACAGTATCAGTGACACATCTCTGTGCCTGTGGAGATGTGCTGTACATTCAAAGCAACAAGAAACCTACCTTCTTTAGAAAACTGTCCATTAATACATAAATATGTCTGTGCTGAAACCCCTCAGACGGTACCATTCCTAGCAAGAACTACACAGAAGACGAAGAAATTCCACAGAGAAACACACTTTTGTGATCCAAAGAGGCAAGGAGAAAGAAAACCACATATGCAGAGTTTAACATACCCACTTAGTGATAGAAAAAGAATTATTACAAAAATAAATGTCAGTCCCCTTGAAACACTTGAGGCAGCTCTCTCAACTTTCTCTGATGCTCTAGGAAGATGTGAATGTCCTTCATGTCTCACATCCTCCCCACCAGCCACATAGAAATGTCTCCATTGCACCTCAGAGTACTTCAAGTACCACTCCCCCCTAATTTATGTGTATTCTGTTAACATCCTCTTGGAGCAAACAGAAATAATAGTTTTAAAAGAGTTATACTTCAGAAACATGTGCCCCTACACAACAAAAAAACCCCTGATTTTAATACTGCCCCTAGGCAGAATTCATCCATCTTTAAGGCTTCTATTACGTACTTCTGGGACAGTGTTTTGCTTTCCTGGTTAGTAATACAAATGAACTGCTGGCAGTATCACATCAAAACAAAAGTGGCAGAATCAGAAAAACTACTGAAAAGTTTACCTTTATAGGAAAGCTTCAGTCTTGGGATATTTTGTTTTGACGTTCCAGTGACTGGAAGGAACAGCATCACTAAAGACAGCAGGCTGCAGGCATGTGGCACTTGCAAAGCTCTCATTCTGCTCTCCTCTTCTGTATCTTCTTTTGCACTATGGTGAAATCTCTCCCCACTTTTCAAACAATCAAAGTTTTACCTGGAAGAAAAAAAGAAAACATCTGTAGATCTGCTTTACTGCATAAATAATTCTGTAAGCAAGCCAGACCTATCTTTAAAGAGCAGTTCATTTAATTTCTTTACTACAAAAGTATTTTTTCTTCTACTACAAGTAAAAATGTTTTGTTTCTTTAATACTAAATTTACACATTTTGACATTGGAAAAATATGTAAACTTTTCAAACACCAATGTCTAGCCTAGCTAAAGTTTAAGCACAAATTAAATTAATGCAGTATCCATAAAAAGAACATTTGCCATTCAAAAGTGACCATGCAACTTGTTAGTTCATACCAGCCCACTGGATATCTTAATGTTTTATAACTCTTTTTATCTCAGTACAACAGCTATTATATGCTTATGCTATGGCTAGAATGAACTGTAATGTCTCAGATGCCACGGGGGTACAAGCTGAGTTAACAGTGACTACATACCCATCAAAAACTTCATAAATAAACTAAGAAAACTGGATAGAGCAAGCAGTTGTGTTTAGTTTTAATAGAGAAGAAAGTCAAAGCGGATGATGGATTTAAAAGTGCTTTCAGTATGGTATTTCCAGCATAATAACTGCCTCAACTCATCCACCAAAATGTCCTATAAACTTTAATGAGTGTTTCAGGCTGGGGTCAATAGGCTGATATGGGATTTTGTTAGCACAGTGTGCAACTAAGCCAGCTTTGCGACACTTTTCACTTAATAAGAGTCATTCATATTCCATAAATCTTGAAGTGTTTTACAAATGAAAGCAATTATCACTGCCCTTATTTTCCCTATGCAAAAACGGAACCATAAAGCTGCAATGAACCTACTTCCTCAAGGTCACACAGCCAGCACAGTAGTTAAAACGAAAACAGCAACAGCAGTCCTGCTGTCCTTTGTGCCAAGCTATCAAGGATCCCCTTTCCCCAATAACTCGACTTTTGCACATGAAATTATTTGAAACGGCATCTTGAGTTCTGAAGGCAAAACTCCATGGTTAATAAATCACAGAGATCAGAGTATGAAAATATTTGTGCGACCAGATCCTTCCCCCTGCAAGTGCATGATGCTAGAGGTCAAGGGAGATGGCTGGTGAAATGACAAATGTCAGTGTTTGAGTAATGCTGTAAAACCAAGGAGTAAGGAAATGTTATGCTTAGTCGAGAGATTAATGGCTCATGACTTGCCATGAAAATTCTTTTTTGAAAGGTACTGGAACTGCCTGATTAAAAGAGCAATCCTAGTGCCCACATCAGCCAGCACTTGCACAGACATCAAAGGAGAGGTTCCTTGCAAGCCCGTGAGAGATGCAGCACAGCTTGTGGCCCCTGAGCCTTTCCACTGGTCTGGCATTTGAGCTCCTGCAGCACTGGGTCAGGCAATTCTGTGAGCTACAGCAGCACCCACAACCAATTCAGCACCTCCTGATGCAGGCAGTTCATCCTTCCTGGCATGGAAGGATAGAAACAGAACCCCTTCAGTTCTCTCTGACAGAGGAAATCTCTCTCAGATGAAACTTGGGGCTTTCTGAGCCTCCAGACTTTCTATCAAGAGCCAAAGACAAGGAAGTGTGCAAGAAGAGCACAGTGGTGAAAGAGGGAAACAATTCATCAAATGCCCAGAGTGTAGTTCCTATTGCAGAACATTGAACTTCTTTCTTCTCAGTGCCCTCTTCAACACTCACATTCAGTGTCTGAATGCACTACTCTTGGCCAAGTGTGAGTACATGTTCATGAGATGACATGGAGAGAAAACAGACAAACATGAAATGCCTGTTTCATCTTTCCCTTCCCTTTATTACAGTATCAGATACTAAGAGAATACCCTTACTACTTCTGTGCCAACACATCTATCTGAGGATGGACCACGAAGGACTGATGTGGATTAGACTATCCCAGGGTTATATCGCCTTTAAGAAATTTATTTAGGGAGGAAGAAGGGGAAAAGAAGGGGAGGGGAGGAGGGGGAAGAATATATGAAGATGAGACACCAGCCCTGTTCATCTTCAGCAGGATGATAGTGACAAACCATACTTCAAAAAGAAGCAATTAAGAGGGAGCCAGTCTCACTGCAAGTATGTTGAGAAGTCATGGCCCGAAGGTCTGGGCCTCAGCCAGCAGGGAATTCACCAAAGGATATGGGGCTTGTTTTCCTGAGGCAAATTACTGTGAAGAATCAGGACTAAATTTGACTAAAAAACCAGTTGTGTCAATGCACTGTCATTTGCTGAATTGATTGAGAATCAGCACCAAACTTGGGCCTTTGGCCATAGCTCACAACCTCACTTTTTCATGTAGGCTTTTTTTGCTAATGGGAACCTTCCTTTCTTTTGGTTGGGTTTTTTTTTCCCCTTTCCCCTTTTATTTGAATAATGTCTGTGAAAAACCATTTGCTTTCACAAGGCGGTTAGTTTACACTGGAGGCAGCTGCTCTGTGAGCTTGAGCCAACTCTGCCCTGTCTTTAGATTCACTGCAATCTGGCCAGATTGTCACATATATTTTTAGTTTATGATGATCCTCTAATACAATTCCAGCTTCCACACAGAGTCCTTCCAACAGTCTAGCTCAGGTTAATGAACTTCAGGCCAACTAACTTGCCATTAATCTTCAGGAAATATCCTTCCCCTCTGTAACACATGCAATGTCAATCAGTGCCCTGTGCTGAAAAGACCCATGGTGACACTGCTCAGTAGCAAACGATCCCATGAGCAGAAATAAAACATAAAACCTAAATGCAAATTTGACTCCTCCATTCTTTCCTCCCCTCAAAAGTAAGAAGAATTTGGTCAGAGAAGGAAAAATTACCGGTTTGTTTAGTTCTTTGATACTTCAGCTAAGGACCAACACATTCTAAAACTTCCTCACCATGAACAGATCCAAAATAAATGAGGAAAAAGAGTCTGAAATGAAAAACGCTGAGGCTAAATCTGGTTTCCCACCTTGGCTTCAGCTAGGAAATAGCACTGCACTGTGTTAATTATCACCTGCAAGACCGACCAGGGAAGGAAGCCCTGCATACACCTCGCTGAAACAGGGGCATTTCCAGTGGAATAAAGGAGCTTTTATTTGCCCTATGTAGGGGTGGGAGGCACAAGGCTGAGGAGGGGCTGAGCAGTCTGGCTCCATCCTGCTAGGACCTCCCTGCGGGGCCCATAAATTCGGAACAGGCTGTAGGTTAAACTGCCAAAAGACAGAAAGCTGCACTGCTGGTGCCCTGCCATCCTGACAGAGAGAGGGGCTGGACCCGACTGGCACATGCGTGATGCCACATCCCTAAAACGAGGTGTCACCTCCCTGCAACTGGTCAGATTTAGTGGAGCCTATAAAACAGATTGCTCTGAAGCTACTGTCTGAAACAAGAAAACCTGGAGCCAATTTACTAAACATAATTTATTCCAGGCCCTTTGTGGCAATAAACAGAGCTCTTCAGCCTTCTCAAACACAGACAGTAAGGAGCTCTGTGCTTATGGGAGCTTTTTCAGATCGTTCAGCTCAAACCTATCTAAATGCAAAATCTTGCCTTCACAAATACTGTGTAGTTTCCGACTTCTCCTGGCGTCATGAAGTCCAGAGCTGAAAGGACTGTGACCTATCTGCAAACACACACTTTTTAAACTGTATTCATGTAACTCTTGGTTAGTTCTGTAAGACCTTTATGGAATAGAAGATAATTTAAAACCTGTTTGCAGCACCAAGGTCTGAATTTTAAAATTCAGAATTTTATATTCCAATAAAGAGTTATGGCTCAGTTTTAGTGAATCTAATAGCGATGTTGCAAATTGAGACAACTGAAAATTAGAGGAACCTAGTCACTATAAGCTTATAAATTCATTATAAACTTAATGAATAAGTTTCCTAGGCCATGTATTCTCAATATGTAATTTACTATCACTGATTCCAGGGTTTTTCTTTCTTCACCTCATCTATCCTTGTTTGAGAGTTTGGGGTTTTATTTTATTTTGGTCTATGGAGTCAGAAGACAGCAAAAGATGTCCCTTCTAGACATCAACAAAATAGCATGAGTGGCCTGTCAGACAAACATATTGCTTTAAAAGGTTTAAAACTAATCAGCTACAAGAAGAAACAAAAATTACCCCACCTACAATTCAAATCAATTGAAAGGTACATTATCTCTTTATCATCTCTTCATTAACTATATGTACTTTATATATATGTGCACGAATTTAAAGCACATTACTTTAACTACAAATATGCAGATATATATGTCCAAGGCGTTATGTAGATGTCTCACCTTGAAATTATCATACATATTCCAAAAGAAAAATTACTATGGTTGTCTATTGAGTGGTTCAAAACTGTACTATAATAATGAACTGGATATTGAATTGTCTTTGTTAATAAGAGGGATAACTATAAGGATACATGACTCACATGAGTAACTTAGAAAATCAAATAGACTAAAAATAAAATTACATCTTTAGACTTACTTAACATTCTTAACTTAGTTCCGCAATAACAAAGATGACATTCATCCAGAGCACAATGAAACTATGTTCTTGTACCCCTTAGATAGATGGTCTGTTGATATATTATTTGGCAGAAGATGCTCTTCTCTTCTTTGTGAAATCTCAGTTAAAGCTAATTCCATCCAAGAACTGGTAAACAGTATTATTTATCACTATTCTCCTACTTATTAAGTAGGTTTTGTGCTGTTTATAGTCCAGAAAATGTTCTCTTTCAGGATTCAGAAAAAGACTGCTTTTTACATAAACCCCAGATCAGCATTACCTCACTTCCCAACACCAGGAAAAATTAATGAATAAAAAGGCAATGGTACAATCAAAAAACATAATGTGAGCCTACAGTAGGTGATTTTTTTTTTTTTTTCATTTTGTTTTGCTTAAATCACTGGCTTTAGTGTACCTGGTTTAGATGAGGTTTTGCCATAAAGCAGTCTTCACTATTGTTAAATACCCAAATGATTAGCAAAGAATCATAAGAAGCATAACCCAGCTTACAATATTTTACAAAACTTTAAAGGCTTTAACTTTTACTGAGCTTCTCACAGAATTTATACACTATCCATTCAACACCAATAACTTGGCAAGAAAAATCACTGCTCTGATTCCCACTTGAGAAGAACCAAGCAGAGCAAAGAAAAATGAAGGGTTTGAGAGACAATGAGGATGCAACTGAGGGAACGAAGACTCCGCAAAAAATCTGGTTTTATTGCAGAGAACCATCTGATAATAAATAAAGCTCTCCAATAGACAGAGAAAATACATTTCAGGATTACACTGTATTTTTTGTATATTGAGATGAACTCAAGCTAAAGTAAAAATGGTGACTAAGGAAGTGAAACATGAGAGAAGGAAGGAACTCCCTTATTTTTTTTATTTTTTCCTACTTTTCTGCATCTTTCTGAAGGGAATCTACTGGTGGAAGCATTTCTAACAAGCATGTAGTCTATTTGGAGATAAACACTGGTAGAAATGGGTAATCTTTACAGAGTAATCTGTGTCACACTGCTCTGAAGAGCTTATCTGACCACGAAATTTACTGTCAGGCACTAAAATTATACACATAGGAAATGAGCACTTCATCCTCAAAAGATACCAGGACATTTTTCAGGTCTGTGTCAGTGAGGTCAGGATTACACCCAAAGATTTCACACAGACACAGAAGTAATCTTTTCAGAAAGTGACAGATGGACAGCCATGCACACAGACATGTTATGTATCATTACAAACGGTGATTCTTAGAAATTTCATCTGTGGCATTAAATCTTTCGGACATATAACACAAAAATCCAAGACTGACAATAAAACAAATGCTATTCTCTAATTATTTGTATATTGTGTCTCCTCAAAAAAAAATCAGACTCATGTTTTTTTACATTCCACAGACTGTTTCTCAAACACAGTATCAATTGTTCAAGAGAAAGGATGGGATGGAAAGCAACTTGTCATCTGATGACACTGCCAAGAGAAGGTAGGCACATAAATAAAATGTCCCACCAGTCAGATGTGCAGCTGGGATCTTCGCACAGAAATATCAACATGCCTTTTGCTCTAAAGTTAGATGCATATGAATCTCTTATGGATTCTTTTTCCTCTTGTTTTTTCTTGTTTTCTTTTGGGAAAGGAACTACAACTTCAGGTATTACGTCTGAAATAACAGCTTTCCACAGGCTCTTTATTTAGGACATGAGAATGCCCTACACGCCTGANAAAAAAGAAAAACCAAAACCCAAATAGAAGCCAAAGAAGAAAGCAGTGTAAGGCACGATTTAGCAACACATAAGAATCAAAAGGAGCCCTAAGCCAAACCTCAGTGTTACATTATTTTAAGTACAGCATGTTTCCCCAGCAGACCAGAAAAACCACTAAAGCTATGCAAAGTGATTCTAAGATGACTTTTGTAACTTTGGTATCCAAGAAAAGAAAAAGGCAGTAGCACGAAAATTCCTAGAGACATTAATGAAAAGGTAGACTAGATGGAAACCACTTTCTGCCAAGTACTGTGACGTCTGAAGGGTTTCAAAGAGAGACAGAGAATTTTCCTCTGAAATGTCTGTCACCACCTGCAGCACTTGGGGTGGTTTGGCTCAGCTCTGAGTGAAGGAGACAGGGAGAGAACACTTGCAGGAAGCTTAGCCTGTGGAACAGCCTTGGCCTGCTCTTGAGAAAATACCGAAAAGCCAGAAAATTGTCATGATGGCCATCAGAGAAAATAAATGCTCATTTTCAGGAGACCTTCCTGAGCATTTAAACCCCAGCAGACTGCATTTGTCCTGCTGCAGCCTGAATTAACCCCAGGCAGCACTGTCAAGCCAGCTAAACCACTGACCCTGCAACCACCATTCTTCTGCTGGAAGAAACATAAACCTACCATGGCCAACACAAAGGAAGGATTACAGTCTCTTTTTCACCTCCAGGAATTCTTGCCAGTGTTTTGCTATGGAAAAATGGTTCTCTGTACTTCCTTTCATAGGAGACCTTCCAACATACGCAGGAGTGGAGTATGAGTCCTCTAGCAGGGACCAGAAGTCTGAACTGGCTGATATTTTTGGGGGTTACCAGTAACTAGTGGCAACAGAGTATTTTACAGATTAGTTACTTGAACTTGCCCTACCATGCAAGTAGGGCATGTTTGTATGTTTATGAAAAACCCAGCTTGATGAGAAGGTAGTGCAGCACTCTGGTGAAATCTGTGATATATCAAATCCAGACTTACTGCTCTGCACAATACAGCATAAGGTGGATAACAGTGGAAGGGTACAGCCAGCGAGCTGTCTGCATGGATACATCTACACATGCAAGGAGGTGGGGCTCTTCTGTCCTCGATCCAAGCAATCCAGACCTCAGCCAGCTCCTAGTGCTGGATGGCTCCATTAATTGTGCACTCTACAACAATATATTACACATTTCAACTATACACGCATCTGAGGCACCACCAGCCAGCCAACTCTGTGTGCAGGCTGAACCTGCAGACCACGCACACAATCAACCCAGCAGACCCTACTAAATCAAAAACTCAACCAAAACAACCCCAAAACAAACCCTCCACAAAGCAGAAAGAAATAAAGGAACAAATATTTACATTTACAGAAATATTTATAACGTTAATTTCATTTCACAGCCAATGCTTTATTGTGCTAAAATTTGTAGCTAAATTATCTGATGTAAGCATTAATGCATTGCCAAATATTTTGTAATTTTGTTTAAATGCTTGCAGGCACTCTTAGATTCCCTAGCTGCATCTAAAGTCTGTGAGACTCTCAGAGAAAAACAGAATGTTACAAATGTTAAGTAGAGGCAACTGCATGTTGTAGTTGGCATCTTAATATAATTAAACATTTTTTTGGATTATTTCTATTTTTCAAATAGGATGTTTCCTTAACTGCCAGTACTACTTAGTTTATTGTCAGCTGTGTAAAAGTCAAATCATAGTTTTCAAAAGAATTCAGGCTAGTACAGTTTAGCAATGGTTAAAAAATGTGTACTTCATATGGCAGCTGGGCTTTGATCAAATGTGTTTGCTATATATCCAATGGCATATTTTCCTAAAATTCCTTTCATCGATGTATGGCCTCATTATTTGATGCACTGTCAGTGAACTCTATACAGCACAGTCTGCAGGGCTTAATATATAAACTACACTATAGGGAAAGACATGCCGGAAGGATTTTAATTTACACTTCCAACAAATTGATTTAATAATTCATGACTCTATGCTTGAACTCTATTGGAGGAAGGGTTTTTTAATCCATTGTCCAACTAATTTTGGATCAACATTTTGTGCAGCCAGAATGTAAAATGATACATACACAAATGTGTACACTGCAGTGCAGTGATCTCTGTTGGCCCATTAACCCAGTTATTTTATTGTTAGGCTGAACACATTTGCTTTCTTCCTATTTTTTTTAAACATTTGATTTCATTTAAATTTGGAGTATGTGTGACAGGGAATCAGCAGAGCCTCTATAACAAATCCCACTTGTGAGCTTACACAAGCCACTGACTCAATGCAGACCTATTCCTCTTGATGGGTTTCCCTCAGGTACTCATCATCACAGCATCTGAGCAGTTTAAAAGCTTTAATGCCTCTATTCTCTATCCTCTATCCTTGTCATTAGGAGTTAATTGGATTTCTTTGAATGCTACCATAGGAGATGACATCCCTTGGATAAGGTCACACTAGCAGTCAGGACCAGTACCCACATCCCCTTAGTCACAGAGCCAAACTTCTCCACAGGGACAACAGACTTGTGACTCCTGCAGTGAGATCCATGACTCAAATATCACTTCTTCCAGTGTTTTATTCTTGATTTAAGTGCTTGTGCGAACTGCAGAAAATTACAAGCAATCACAGTTTCATTTTCTCTAAAGAACTTCACAGAGCTGCATAAGGAGTAACATGCTGCCAGTGTGAGTTCAGTCAGCAGGTTATCAAAGCTTTAACAGTCCTGTGTCCTCTGATCATCAGTTTTACCATCTTCAAGGGTTATAACATGCTGCTATCAGACCCTCAAAGAACTTTCTGTTTGTGTCACAGCAGAAATCAATTTATATTTGGTGCAATAGTTGTTTTGCTGGTCTATTTTTAAGCTGCTTTGTGAAGGGTGCTATCATGACAGTTCCTGGAATCTGAAACAACCATACTGAAAAAGAAACCAAGAATTCAGGCATCACCTCCTCCATTCAACACAGAAATACCTCCGCCTTAGTTTAAAACCACAATGACTTTCCTTTGTCTCGTGAGGACAAAGTGAGGACAGAGAGTATACAGATGAATCAGTATTTCACTGAAAAAAGGGCAAGATTTTAAGATGGTTAACCAGTTAGTTTCTATAACCAGAAGATCAATATAAAAAAGGTAGGATATAAAACACCACTTCTAATTTCCTTTTCCCCAGTAGTCATTTGTCCCCTAAGATGATGAGGCAATCTCAGTCTTGAGGGAGTTCTGAGGTTTCATTCCCTACAAGAAGTGTCAATACTGGAACAAGAGGTCAGAGAAGTTGTGGATTCTCCATCTTTGCAGACATTTAAAACTTGACTGGACATAGCTGAGCAATCTCATCCAAAGCTGAAGTTAACCATTCTTTGAACTACAAATGACACTGTATTACCTCCTCATGTCTCCTTCAACCTTAATTTTTCTACAACTTCCTTTAGCAGTTAATGGACAAATGAATAAATGAACTGAATCACACACCGAAGGTCTTGCTCAACATCCAACACCCTTCCACCTAAACTTAGATGCCTGACAGCCATCAAATGACTTGTTCTACTCTCTAGTGATCTTATCTTCCCAAGGACTCTTTGGTAAGGGCAACGCCTACCTGATCCACTTACAAATCAGCTACCTTACTACTAAAATCTGACTGAAAACAGGATCACTTTTCTTTTACAAAACTGTCCAAAAGCTGCAGCAATTCAAGAACTGATTCACAGGCAGATCATAAACCCCAGTATCAAGAACAGCAATGTGTGCACAGGACAAATGAAGTACACACAGCATAGGTGCAGGCACTGCATTAGCTGTGTAACTTAATTCAGTATCTCACAGCTGCCAGGTACAGTTCATCCACATGGTCCTGGTTTGCCCATCCCATGAAAACTAAACACAGAACAGAGAGTCAAAATTATTAACATGGTATGTGAAATAAGGCTTTTGCCTGCACTGATGAGACAAGAAGGGGATTTCTTCCAGGACTCCCGCACTGGAGTTAGAAGAAGCTGGATGAGAAATGCCACTGAATGAACTGCTGACACCCAAACCAAGCCAATGACTTCTGCTCACCCAGAAGACAATACCATCTGCATGTTCCAGGCTGATCTCTCTTTTCTGTCCAAATAAACAACTCCTTCCTGCCAGTGGCACCAACAAGTGGAAGCCATTGCAGCTACCACATTAAATATTTCTCAAGGTTGTGGGGAAAAAAAATTACTAGAAAGGATTTGGGCTCCATGCTGGCTTAGCTAGGAAAAGAAATGTGGTGGAGAAGATTGTGTTTCCATAGCCGCAGCTGAGCAGGTGGCAAAGACCCACCACAGGTGCTTGTTCCATAGAGGATTCCACTCCCTGGTAAAACAGCCACTCCTCAAAGAAACCAGGGCTTGAAGATATCCAGGACTCTTCCTGTCAGATGAGCCTTGTGTAAGTTTATGAAGCCTTGGGATCACCATGATTAACTGTCTTCCTTAAGCCATTCCCCACCAGGCTTTAGTGCTTTTAAACCATTGACCCCTTGAATTAAGAGGGAGCTTTCTCTTTTCACAGCTGTGACTCAACACAGGAAGGAATTCAGAGACATCTGAAAACAAAGCCAAGCAGAATTTAAAACAAAATCCTTCAATGACAGATTTAGCAAGTGATGGGCACAGCTGGAGCTTACAAATATAACTAAGCAAATGAGCATGCATTATACAACAACCTTACATGGACAGATCCTATGAAGGGCAGTTTCCTCTCAAGGAACTGGAAAACCAAACTGCTATGAATAAATCATCAGAAAAACTAGATATTGGCTGTTCAAAAGGAATCTGAGTCTTTGGGTCCTTCAGCAAACTAAATTGCAATCACCTCTAAAATGAGATATGTGACAACCAATTAAGCAACCTGAGCCTTGATTTTTAGTAATTGTCTATTTAAGTCACAATGCAAAATCAAAATTCCTGTGCCTAGAGAAGAATAAAACACTACTAAGATATAGTTTTCAAAACTTATATAATACCTTTCATACATTCATATTAAAATATACAGTAACTAGTACATACATCATTGAGTCATTGCAAAGGACATGTATCCCTACTTTTTCAGCTGGGGAAGCTGATGCTAAATGTATTCAGTAGATATTCTAGGAGGAATTGAAGTGAAAAAAAAGAGTGGAATTAGATATTAACAGCTAATTATCAGTGTCACTATCTTAAACATGACATGCTTCTTTCTACCCAGTCAAATGGGCTACATGACACAGCATATCAGTTTTAAGAAGCAAGCACAAGTTTGCAGATGAACTTTACAAAATGCAACAAATATCTTGAAGATAATCAATCATGAGGAATAAACCTATTAACCACCTTCACACAGTCCTGGAAAAGCAAAACAACAATGACTACTGAAAACTCTGCTTCCCTTGTCTGCTCAGCTGGGGTATGTGACTTGCATTAATGGCACAGGGAATAATGTACTTGCACTCAGAGCCTGGACTGACTGATGTCAAATGAAGTTCAACCATTCATATTAATGGGGATCAGCATTTGTCTGAGGGAATGGAAGCCTCTCAGACCTCAGGGTCATGAATTGACAAGCTATCGAACATTTTCTCTGTAGTGCTGACCATCCTCCATCCCACTGAGCTCAGCTGTCTAGACCCTTAGTCCCACTCCAGCTGCTTTGTGCTCCTCCTGAGGCACAGAAAGAGCTCATTACTGATTCCTTCTGTGTAATGGGCAATGCGGGCTGAGGTCTCACAACTCCCTTTCTACGAAACACAGAATAGTCACGTTTTTCTGCAACCTGAGAAAAACATAGAAACATACAGGCAAACTGTGAGTTTTGTTATTCTGGAGATCCATAAATGACTAAGCCATACGGTGACAGAAGTACCATTAATGCAAAAAAAAAAGGAAAAAAAAAAAGACACTATCTCCTCAAAAGAACACAGATGACTAATAACTTGTACCAAGAAAATGATTGTTAAATTGCTATTGTCTCACGCCACTAATAAACTGGGAGGGCACAAATAGCATTTTTTCTTACAGATGGACTTTCTGGAAAAATACCTTCTCACAGCACTTATTCTTAAAGGGTTTCAGAGTATCTATAAGCTCATGGGTTGTAGTCATGCTAATGATCAGCAAGCAGTAACTTCAGATGGCTGATGAAAGTCTGTAGCTGATATTATCTGTCAAAACATTAAAATATGCAAAGAAAAACACTGCAGCAGAGTTTTGGTCTTCTTAATATCAAGTAGAGCAATTTTGGGAGTAAGGACAGTTATAATTTTCACCACCATCATTAACCCTAATAATATTAAGAACAGCAATAATAACAACGATAACCGTAACTTTTTTCCCAAACTTTTTTGGTGAAAAAATTCTGCCAGGTGCAAATTTAATATGGATGATAAGAAAGTTGTCTCTTTCCAGTGAGATTTACAATCATAACCCAGCTCTGGTAGTCAGGACATGCAGAGTGAGTGAATTCAAAAAGCCCACTCAAGCCGTGGCATCTCTGTTTCTTAGAGGCACTTCAGCCACATTCTTGTTTTTAATAAGTGCAAGCATAAACATTGAAAAACACAAAGCAAAGAGATAAGAATCCAGCATGCAAGGCCAACCCTAACAAAGGATGAGACAAATTAAAAAAACAAGATTAAAATAAATGCCTTATGTGCGTAATAAATTTCAGTATCATGAGTCACTAGACTGACTCATGAACTCTAATTTGACCATGCCTCTTTTAATTGTTCCACATAAGGATCCCCTTTCTGAAAACGAAGAATATCTTTAGCAGACATAGTGCTACAGCTGTTTTTTTCTTCATCAATAGTATATGTGTACTGTAGTGCAAGTTATGCAACTTAAGTTCTGCTACAGGTTTAGAAAGAAGCATGTAGGATGTAGAAGATATGCAGCTGGATCAGAAAATGCCTTCTATATGTACTTGGAGAACTACCAGTGGAAATCCCCAAAAAACCAATGAAGATCTATTCCTCACAGTAATGTCAGGTGAAATATAAAAGCTAAAAGCACAAAACTGCAGACCTATGCAGTCAGTAACTGAGCAAGTAATCACATTTTATCTTCTTTCAGCATTAAAGCTGTCTCTCAATTTTCTTTCCTTAGCAATACGGATCACAAAACACTAATTTTCTACATTTAAGCAGTTCTGGGTTTTCTCCTCCTTCAACATTCATTTCCTGTTCCAGAAAAATCCTCTCATACAACTCGTTACTTATGTAAGAAAACAAAAATGTTTGTAATGGCAAGACTGAAGGCTCATCCAGTCTAGTAGTCTGTTTTCAACAGTAAGAAGAATAATTATAGAACATTTATTTATGATATTTCCCCACCCTTAGTGCTCCCCCTTCCCTCCATCTATTTTCAGCTCAGGAGATTTCCTGAGCCTATTGTAGCCTGTCTATTTCGCAGCCCTCAAGTAGATATCACTTTCAAGTACTTGTCCAGCGTCCCTTTGAGCCCTTGTAAAATTCTTGCATCTGCAACACCATCTGGCAAACAACTTTATATGTCTGCTACCCAATGTGTGAAGAACCACTTCCAATACCAACAGGGCAATGTGATAATGTATTAATTTCCCCTCATACACCACCACCTTCATAATATTAGCCAGAAAGTAGATCCCACTGGGCAATAAAAAAAAAAAAAAAGAAAATTCTGATTTAGTTGTGATGATTATCCAACTGTTTCAGCATTAGAGGCATTACACACACTACCTCAGTATTTTATTTTGCATAATCGTCTCACAGAGTGAGTGGGAAATTAAGTGAAAATTGGTCAAGACAAAGTTAAGAAGGTGCTAGTAGTCATCAGTTCTAATGAGTGTTTGCTGCCAAAGAAAAATATCTTGCTATGGTCACTGCACAAGATGAGATATAATATTTCACAACTAAATCTTTGGTGAGAATCCAGGACCAGCTTTGAACAAAGTAAGTTCAATTGAACAAAGTAAGTTTTTGCCAAGGCTGGCAAATACATGGGTGGGGCAAAACCAGAGGTGAGATCAGTGAAAGAAAAACCCTTCAGGTTTCACAGCCACCAGTGGCTCCACACTGGTAGCAGAAGGGCTCCCACACATGAACTGGTGAATACCTACAGGCAGGTAGGATGAAAAAGGCATCCCAGCACCCAGCAGTTGGGGAGCTCTGTCTTGTCTCTCCTTGACAAGACCCTTTGCCTCTCTCACACTGCAGTAAAATTCACTTTCAGTTTACTGAAATGGTCAGGTTTTCTCATATCCACAACTTTTACCCTAATAAAGGAGGCATGGGGGTGAAGAGTTTTACTTTTGCACTAGCTGATAATGTATATTTAAAATCTTCTGCTCTCAAAATTACTGAATAATTTAAGAAATGTGTTTTAAGATTTATGCTACAAACTGACTATGAGGAAACAGAGTTATAAGCTCTATTAATCTTCATGTTTCAAGGTGTGAGTGATGTAAGAAACACCATCTTGCAATATAGAACAGTAAAATTGTGAAGATTTATGCCTTCCGTTGAAACATCTGGTCTTACCCACTCTTGGTGCCAGAATGGCAGACTGGGTGAGCTGCTTGTTTATTCCAGCCAGGCGTTTCCTTGACTCCTGGACTTTATGTTAAGACATGATGAACATCTTACTCCCACTGGAGAATTTTTTACTCTCATGAAGTCAATAGGTCAGAACTTGAAATTTACAGCTCATGAAAGGGATTCCTCCTTTGAGTTTGTTAGATTCTAGTGCATCAGTAGACAAATACGAATATTAAAGCAATTGTACTTTATGTGCTCCATACCTGTGCTTTATGCAGGCATAGGCATTAATTTAAAGGCCTGTCAGAACACAACTTCTTTAGCAACAGAGTGAATCATCACCTTTAGGAAATATCCAAAAGGGGTACATCTCACAGAAATACAACAGTGAGCCCTATCAAAAAAGTTCCTTTCATTTTACAACAACAAAGTTTTCAATTCAGCATTATAAACTGTAATTATTTCAGAGGATCAAATTAGTTATATTTATTTACTTAGAATTCTGAATCATTGCATTCTTTCTATTGTATCTATCAAAAGTCAAATTTCAAGTTAAGTTCGTATCTGCAGTGGATCACGAGAATGTAAAGGCATTTTTGTCACTGCCTAACGAGTTTCAGAATTGTTTCAAAAAATACACACATTCAAAAGTTTCTCGACTTTATCAAAAACTAACATTGAAACAATAACGGAAAGCTTTCACTTTCTGAAAAAAAGTCCTCATTAGCTTTTGAAACAGAAAAGTTACACCGCTTTTTTCAATTACAGCTACTTTTAAGATTTTCCAGAGGTAGCTACAGTTTGGCTTTGACCCCACTATTGCAAAGTGCGAGAAATACCAAATTATAGTAGGGAAAATGTTGTGTGTGCACACATGTATGTGTTTGTCTACCGTCTGCATGAGCACTTGAAAAACATCCAACATATACACACAGAAAATCGCATAATTAAAATTACTCTTATGCAGAAGAAATTTGTCTTTAGAGTAGAAAATAATGGAAGGACAGCAGAGATTTCTCAGTACTAAAACATAATGCTTCATTTAATGAGTAATCCCTGGAGCATATGGATGTTTACCTCACTCTGGGCAAGCTCAAGTGCATAGACAGACAATTACAGTGCTTCAGCTGAAGTATGGTAACTTGTTATGCTGCTGTAATGCAGTGACATTCTTTCATGGGCTTATAGACTGCATTTTTGTATTTTACTCCATGCCAATATGACTTTTGTCTTCCAGATTAAATGGCTATAAAATATAAATGGCATGGTCAAAGTTAGAATGCCTGAATCTGAATACACAAAGCCCTGAAAACTTAAAAACTGGAACCTCTGTTTGCAGTCTCTCTGTGAGTTTGGCAGGTACTGTGTCTGCATCCACTCTGCCTTCAGAAAAATAAAATATTAGTAAATTAAAAAAAAAAAAAAATGGTATTTTGCCATAGGAAAATCACAATACAATTTGGTTGCATTACTTCTTACATGAATAATGGCTGGACAGCAGACTTACTTACATGACCCATTGAATACGGTTCAAAAAAAAGTTTAATATGTAGATATAGGCTGCATATTAATAGCAAATGCTGGCAAACGGCTTTAGAGAGACTCCAAGTTTTGCTTTGGGAGAATGGCAAAAGGAGGAAATATATTGCTAAAGCCTCTCTTCCCACCGCTTTTACACTGCTGCCTCTTGTCAGAGTGTAGGGTGCAAAGTTCTGAGACTGGTATTTGGCAAAAGCACAGCTTAAATTATTTAAAAAAAAAAAAAAAAAGAAAAAAGAAAACCTAAGGAAACTGCTTTGGTCAATCACACATAGCTATTGAACACCTCCTTTACTGTGGTGAGTCTTCACTTCTCCACGAAATTTGTGAAAACTGAAGGCAGTACTTCAAACTATTAATTTTCTAGGCTTTTAGACACTATATAATAATCTTATTTTTCTATTCCATATTACTGGACAAGGAAGGTTAAAATACAGCAATTGTAAACTCTACTGCTTGGTAATATGTGAACTCTAGAATCTCAGAAATGCCCACACTTCTGTATGTCTTTCAATGTATTTGATCCAAAATTCTGGCTGTCAGTATAAAAGGAATTTTAAAGTGGTTTTAATGTTCTAGTCATAACAATCTAAAGATATAAAAGATGCAAGATTCACAGAAAAGCAACCCATGCACACTCAGATACAGACATACACAGTATAGATAGGTCTGCTTTGTTCCACAAGAAACTCTTGTGATTCACAGCACCCGAGTATGAGTTTCCAGGTTATTATGATCCTATTTCTTAAATATTAAAAATAGAGCGCACTTAAGAAGTTTTTTTCATTGTTGTTTTTTGGTTTTTTGGGTTTTTTGTTTTGTTGGGTTTTTTTAAATGAAGCCAAAAGTAGCAATCAATGGTCATCTATGTTTTGGTTGGCATATTTCACACAAGAGACCCTTGGTATTAAACCACAGCTGAAATATCAAAATCCATTCAAATACTTATCTCTGTTAATGATAACTACAGCTGCACTCAAAATCTGCTGCCCTTGATATCACTTACATTCCCACAGGAATATAAATCTCCAGGTTTAAAAAAAGGTATTCATCTCAGGGTTCTGGAGAAACACACAGCTTTATTCTTTTGATGCTGCATAATTTTATTATGGGGTTAATATTATGAAATAAGACTTTTTTTTTTCCCTGAAGCTTATCTAGTCTCACATTATTAATCTGAAAACAGGCCAAAAGAAAAAACAGGGAGATACAACAAATTCAGAGCTCAAATATGGTCATTTGGGCCATTGCACATCTTCAATAGAAGCAATTTAGTCCAAGACATGAGAATATTGAAAAAGAAACATTATGAAGGGAGACTACTGAAGGCTGTTTCCTATCTGTTAGAGATCAAAGAGGATCAGACCAAATATGAAATTATCTTGTAGCTGAGGTAATAATGTACCTAGTGATCTTGAAATGAAATGTTTAAAAATCTGTATTTCTACCTTTCATTTTAAAAGATGTGCATTTTAATCCCATGAGTAATCCAACAATGATAATCACTAAATTGTAACATATAATTAAATTTAAAAGCAAGATCTATTCCATCCTTGAATCAATATCCTTTCATCACAGTAAAGCCGTATTGTTTTTTAAACCTAGTGACTATATTTATTTTATTTAATTCATAAGCCCCTGGTTATCACTGTAATTTTACTCATACGTAGGTTATCTAATGTGCACTGCTATAGCTGTTTGAAGTGTATTTCCAAAACCAGAAAAGAACTAAGACCCAGAGACACATCAGCACCTCTTGCAGAAATGTCAGTCACGCTATGAATAAAGCATAAGCTTAGAAAAACATCATCACCCAGCAAACAAACAGCATTTGCTGAACCAAACACATGTGTCTGGAGCTGTGCTCCCGAGCTAATTGGAGGCAGATCCTTGTACCGTGCCACAGGACGCCACAGTTGAGAAATCCCTCGAGCTGGTCATGGAGAGTTCAGCACGCTGTGCAAGGGCAATTGCCAAACTCTGGGGCAGGAGGCACGGCCAGAAATCCCAGAAACCAGGCTAGGAAACAACGCTGTCATCTGTCACGGACACCCCTGACAGGGCGAGGAAGGCAGCAAGGACAGGGACCAGGTGACGCCACCCGGGAAGCTGCCATGAGCCATTGCAAGGCTGAGCCCTGGTCTGGGGGATGGCTGGGGCTGAGTACAGGGAGATGAAGGGTAGGTGACATCAAGGAAGGATGACAAGGAGCCAAATGAGCAAATGAGGCCAGTACCTGTTCCTGCAAGTGATGGCCCAAACCACCACTGCACCTGTGTTTGGCTGTGTCCAGCCAGCCTGGCACAAGGCTACGCCAGGGATACCATGGAGATTGGGATGGGAGGGATTATTGCCTCCTGTTAGTCTTCTTAAAAACTGGAGGCACACTTAGATTACACTGAAACTATTCAGTATCTAAACAGCAAAAGCTGAATGGGAATAGGCATACCTGCAGCTGGCAGACTGCCTTATCCAGACACACTATCAACTCAGTCACAGGAGACCCAAAACGTCTGTGCTCACATTAAGCACCTAACTCTAAAGTGATGTTGAATTAGAATGCTGGATAGTTAGCTATGACTCCCTGGTATATCCAAAGACAGAGGGGAAAAAAACCAAAAAAGCCAACAACAAAAAAACAACTGAACTCTTGAAGAGCCTGTTCTAGAAGCAAGTAATGAACTGATGGGTACATTCACTGGGATCTGGCCCAGCCTCATCTCCAAGTTGGAGCACAGAAAATTTCCAAACTCTGCAACAACCCTTCTCTTCTTTCCTGTGTGTCAGACTAACCCTGACCTGGAGTGTATCTTCTAGTTCAGCGTTGTCCAACATATGGTTCCAGGCAGGATGTTGCCTTGTAAAATGCTTATGTACTAATTCCACTAATTAAGAGCATCCAAAATAAAAGCAGAGCTTTGCGAGGGGGACCAAAAGGCAGCGCAGAAACGTGCCATCAGCCACAGCCAAGGCTGGGAACTCCTGCGTGACTGAGGTACTGAGCTAATGTGTCACCAAAAAAACTATGAGACCCCATCAGCCAAGCTGTGGATCTTGATTTACCCACCTGACAGCCCTGTTCAGCCCTGCTGGGCTGGACTTTGCAGAGCATCCCCACGAGAACCACCTGCAAAAGAAGGGGAAGGGAGGAACACTTTGGGCTTGGAAAAATAGGTTTAATAGAGTTGGAGGTGGCTGAGGTGATGACCCTGTGTGAACCAACTAAGGAACAATACCCAAACAAAAGACAGTCTGACAGAACTGTCACAACAAAGTCAGTTCAGAAAGACATCTGACAAGGCAACATCTATTTTAAAAATCCTCAGGATATTAACTGCATATTTATGTTTTGTATTAAGAAGACTAAACATCATGAAAACAGCTGAATTTAGCACAAACAATAGGCCAATAAATACAATACTAGTGCTTTAAAATAATTAAATAACCATTTGTTCTTGCATTTATGTTGCTTCCAAATACTGGCAAAATTCCTTCAAATAAACAAACTGCTAGTTTTTTTGTTTTGTTTTTAATTTTTAAAGATTACACGTTGGCAGTAATTCAGCCAAATCTGGACATTTGTTCCATTCATCTGAAGTGAAAAAAAGTGACACATCTATCACGTTGCATTTTCACTCTCAGGAAGCCAAAACTGGGGCCCTCCAGGGAATAAGAAGTTTAATTATAAACTATCACTGCACAACAAGATAGATTCTCGGACATATCTCTGGGAACACATTCAGTACAATAAGCCAATATAATCTGATATGCCATTTTTTTATTTTTTTAATGCAAGACCATGGTTCTTTTTTGGTGTAAAAGGAAGAAGTCAGCAAAACAGTGATCAATTAAAGACCCGCAAAGTTTGTTGCGAAATAATGTTCATAATACAGTTAGTGATTCTTCAGAATCAAAAGAACAGAAAAACAAAACCAGTGTCACTAACTAGCAATCTATTTGTTGTTTAAACGGTGCCTAAATTTGTGCTAATACTGAGAAAATACAAAGTTAAGAGTCACAATGCAAAACCACATTGTAGTTTCCAGTTTCTATAGAGCTTTTTATATTTTTGTATCAATTGTGAAAGCAGAAGTGTCTGAATAAAAAACAGAATTACCTCCACATTACTTTCTCCCTTTTCACCCTCCTCATCAAGGAAAGTAGGGAATTTATTCCAGAATCTCCAGTTAGAAATATTTCTTAATTGCACGTGATAGTTGGTTCATTTCTTTCCACAGAAAATTACTGTAATAGGAATTTTGTTAATAAATGACATTTAAATTAAAAAAAAAAAATGAAAGTAGTTGTAACCATTGTATAACTCAGTGAGACTATTTAATAAGGCTGCATTTTAGATTTCCGTTGTGCAACAGAGAAGAAAATGAGTTATGTCAATAACACTGTCACCAAGGTCAAGCCCCATAGGAATCCCTATGAATTCCTTCTAAAATCCCGTGCAGATCTGTAAACTATGATCTTACCCACCACATCGGTGAAGTGTGGAGCTTATTTTAAACAACTGCACACTGACAGCCTCACTCTGTTTTCACAAAGATGAACTGGATCTCTAGAAAGGCACAGAGCTGTGGCATCACACAAGAGGTGTCCATCAGGTAAATTGATTCTCCTGAGCAAATGAGTTGCAGAAGTAAACATGAAAGCTTTGTACTGAATCTAATTTAGATAAATAAATTCTGAAGACCCACACATGACACTAAAAATGAAGACTAATTTATCTTCTCTAAGAAGACAGATGTCTACTTAGACCATATATATAAACTGGTATGAATACTATTACCTATGGTAATAACACTTTCCATGTTTGGTATCTTTGAAGGTTTTCAAGCCTCTTGAGATCGTGCAATTTCTAAACACGGTAAAATGAAAATGCAATTATTTTGCCTCAATAATGATGTTCAGTACTTTAGAAAAGCTTACAGTTGCAAATAGCAATTATCTAATTACTCATTCTCATTTTCCTTCTTCTCTCTTCTCCCGGCAGTTAACTTCCTTGTGAATATTTTCACATTTTTTAATGAAAGTAGAAGTGATTTATCATAAAGATTTATAATGAAGTCTCCAGTATGGAGCTGTATCAGAGTAATGCAGAGAGGAATCAAGGCGTGTGTTGGTGTGTGTCCACTGATTTCACTATAGTTGCACTAATTAGGTAGAAAAGGATCATGACCATCATGACCCTATAATATTGGTGACATTTGTGGTCACTAGTACACAAATACTCGATTTCTTGTCTTAGTTCCAGCTGTAAATTCCTTTGACAGAACAATTAGCGAGCACAGTCATTCCAATAATTGGAATAGAAGTAGAGTTTGTCTTTAATCACTTCAGTGCAAAAATATTTGATAATATCACTAAGGCTCAGACTCACCTCCATTCAATTCAGGTACCTGAAAAATGGAAGGTGGCAGCCTGGTCACTTGAAGCTACACACATAACCAACAGAGAGGAACAGTAACCACCGGGAAGTGAAACTACCGACCTGAGCTGCTCACTGCCTTCTCATTACTCTATTTAAGGTTCAGATTCTATATGGGAGGGAAAACGTAGGTCTAGGCTGACACTTGCTTATACATTTCCCTATACCCGGACCAAATAAATGCTCCCAAAGCCAACAAAGACATTACTAGAACAATTTCTTCTGTTTCTCCAGTTCCAAATCTACAGGTAGTTACTCCCTACATAATGCCTTTTGCTAACAATCACGAACACCCCTGACATTTCTGAGCATGATCCTCTGCTGTAGGAGGTAAAGAATCCCTCCAATAATTGTGTGATAGGTTCTTATCCTCCTGCTACTAAGACAGAAGAGTATTATCAGTGATGTTAGGTGTACATGTCCTTACTGTAGTAGCATTCTCACTTGAGAGGAAATGAACGAAAATGTCAGTTTGCACAACATGGATTTCATCACAAATGAATTGAGAACATTACATGGCCAAGAACTGAAAAGCTGCAAAAATTACAGCTTGAATGCATATGATGGGAAACAAAGCGATCCTGCCCCTTACAGTAAAACTGTGAAGCAAAGAAAAAATGAAGGCAATGTTTAACTCAGCTCATTTAAAAATAACAAGACAATGTTTCTCCTTCCTTGGTGTCTTTCTCAATCAGTGTCCATCCTGTGCAGGAATGATTCAGGAGTCCTGAGGAAGACATGCTTTCTGATTTGCACGATTGCATGATCAAAAAATGCATCCTAGTGCATATACATTAGCGAGTGTGAAGGGATGGAAGTGCAGACAGTGATCTTTTGGGATGCTGATAATGAAAGCACTTTCAAGTTATTTCCAATTGTTTCCAATGGAAGGGAGCATGGCTGCAAATGACTGAAACCTGATAGATCTACATGTCTAGTGATTTGTTATTACTATTGAAAATAAAAACCGTTTTATTCAAGTGTCTATGCAGATATACCCTCTGTATTCAAGTAGTTAAAAGAGGCATGATTAGTCCTGTATACTATTGGGGGTTCTATCCCTGCCTACTCTTGTCTTCCAAAGCATCAAAGTGTTCTGAGCAGTGGTTGTCCAAGAACCAGACTAGACAACAGAATTGCCACATCAGGTACCAGAAGTCTTCTGAAAAAGAGGTAGAATATTGCTGTCCTGGATATACAGGAAATGGAATGGGGAACATGTCCCAGTCCTAGATTAGAAATTGAACGTAAAAAAAGAAAAGTCTCATTTTTTTTTTCCCTCAAGCTTTTTCATTTACAAGATTTGTCGTTCTGTTCTTTTTATATATATAAATTTGCAAATGTAACTGAAATAAACTGATTCAAGGAACTGAAAACATATCACTACTGTTTTTTTTTAAAAGCTCATATTAGTCAAACCATCTGACTAGCTTGTGATACTACGTCTGTCACTGAGGTTTGGGTAAAGAGCAGAGCAGCTTTCTGCTGGAAGGTCCCAGGACATTTCACTTAATCTTCTGCCTCCCACCCTGGGTCTCACTCACATATTTCAGTTTGTCTCCCTGTGTGGCCGTACTGGGAGCATTCTCAAGATAAACCCACAGGAAAGAAACAGAGAAGAACAGGAACCGTGCAAGAGCCTGCCTGGGCAGATTGAATAATGCTCCCAATTTGTTAAGATGACTGAACTTCCTCAGTGTTATTGTTTTATCATTCCTTTGAAATCATAACTTAATACTTTCATTCTCTGTGAAGTAGTACACTAAACACAGTTACTTAATGGTGAAGTATTAGAAAAACATTAATGTAAATATATAATAATAATATAAATGTACTGACATATGCTTATGATTATTGTTATAAATACCTTTTGGGAAAGCCATATCAAATTTACAAAATTTAGCTTTAACCATGGCCCAAAATTCAGGGTTCTGTTAAACACATTCGGCCTGAATCTTTTTGAGTCTCCATGTGAAGACAGTATAGGCTTTCAAAACAGCCTGAGCCTGGCCATAACACAACAGGATCAGAGACACAGTTCTCCCGCAAGGAAAAGCACTTCAAACACCAGGGTGCCAGTCTGTCAGCACTTATCACTCAGTGTGTTATACTATCTTTCCAGCAGATTCCCCTTCCAAACTTATACTTCATCACACTCCTGACCTTGCTGCATGTGGCCCCTTCAGCAGAGTTCAAGTCTGCCCCATGTAAGACATGGAAAGTTTATCCACCACGTCTCATCATCATCTCAGAGACTTGTTCATTGTAAGCCAAAATTATTTACTCTGCTGCTTTGGGGGCATTCCTGGAGGAGGAAGAGTCTAACGAAGGAGGAAGTCTAACCAAGAAAATGTTATGCTGCAAAGAAAACGAGCAAAAATCTGCCCTTTCAGAATAAATGATTGCTTCTGCTCTTGTTTGGTGAGCAACTTTCCATCCAAAAATGGGATGGAAACTGAGGTGGCCAGACCATTTTGTGCTCCAGCTAATACAGTGTTTCAGATCAAGAAAAACAGGCAAGGCTGCATCCCTCTGGCCTGCCTCGTATGGACTAGTTTTGTTTTTCCTTTGAAACATTCCATTTGCTGTTCAAGCCAAGACAAGAGAAGAAACATTTTTAACCTTAAGGGTCTGACATAAGCCTACAAAATTAAATAGCCAGGACTGAAGTGAGGCAGGTTTTACAGTTCTTAAGAGGCTATCCTTTGTTCCTTCATTAACAGTACATTATAGCCAGGGAAAACTTTGCAAGCTGAAAGCAAACAGGCAAGAGCAGATTCAACTGCCTTTATTTGAACTGAAATCTATGCAGGTCAGGACCACATGGTACTAAACACTCTACAAATAAAGAGCAAGTATCAATACCTTCCCCCATGAGCTTACATCTAGGAAGATAAAACAAACAGAGGATGGGTGGAGGAAAACTCTGTGTAATGACAGGAATATGGTACAGTCACCCCTAGAGCTGCTCGAACTTGAGCTTCCAGACCCCAAGTCTAAGTTTGGAGCAATAAATAAAATGTGCCAGACAGTATTTGCAGACTCTGAGACAAAGCAGCCTGGCGCAGCTTCTGTCTATACAGCTAAACACTCATTCCCTTCAAAACCAAGTGGTTTCATCCATATTGTCTCCTGGGAGCCCTCGCATCCCCCCAGATTACAGTCATGCAGTTTGGAAATGTGCTAGTTGACAAGAGCAAAAACCAGTCCAGTGAACACACTAACAAACATCACAGGCCCCTGCAGGCCAACGCAGGCTGACCTTGTTTAACTTGCAAATACAGATGTGACTCATCTGTCTCCCCTGTGATCGGCTTCAGAGTCCCTGCACCCACAAGGGAAATGTGCCACTAAAGCCATCAGCCAGTGAAAAGAGCCAGCAAAACATCCCATCAAGTTTTGGCACTTAAAAAATACTGCCTTTCATTGTGTAATTCCTGTGGAAAATACAAGACGTGGCAAAACCTTGCAAAATATTCCAACAGTGTGAACAGACGTCAGAATCAGACTAATACAGCCATCAGGTAGAAATCAAAATAGGAAGGGGATTCTAGGTTTTATTAGCATGTAGACAGATAAATTACAGGTGAACTCTTGAAATTTAACTTTTTTTTTTTTAAAGGCAGTGCTAGGCTAAAATATCAGCTGTTTTTTTATGATCACTGAGGCCAGTTTCAGAAAAGCTTTGACAAAACTGGAATGAAACAGCAGAGAGCTGATATCCACTACAGTGCACACAAGTGTCCTCCTACAAGATGCTGCTGTTTTAGAGCAGAAGTTCACCGACTTCTTCACAGATGTGCTTATTTCACCTTCCATGAGATACCAGCCACAAAAGGCAGGGGATAAAAGCCATGCAGACAGCACTGTGACAGGGGGACACTACTGATCTGCAGCGCTTGTCACAGCCCTCATGCCACATGTCAGCACCTCCTCCCTCCTGCCAGAGGACCCATTCAAGGAGTCTGTCTCAGCTGCAGTCAGCACTGGCTGAATTATTATAAACACCTAACATTCAGTGCTGCTGTGCGTGGTGGAAATGGATCTGCAAGCCTGAGGACAGAAGACTTATGATGAAATGACAGTGGAAATGGGAAATAACCTTTTGAGATGGCAGGGTTACAGATAAAGAGGGATATGTGGTGTCTCGTTCTCTTCCACCACATGCTCAGAAGATGGGATTAATGAGTTAAGAAACTAGAAAAATTATTGCCAGCATCATCTTGTCATATTCAGATGAGGTGCCTAATTTTTTTTTAAATTAATTCATGTGAAAGAAAAACTAAAACAAAAAAATAATCAGCATGGATCTTGGAAGAAAGAATTTCAGGAAGTATTTTATGTCAAAGAACAGCCCTTCTGCCAACCAGCTGTTGGGGTTTTCTTAAAAATTTGTGAGAGTTGAGCTTGTGCAGCTTCTTTTCTTTTTTCTAGTCCAGAAGCCTTGGGGATTGTTTCTCTTCTAATTTCGAGCCCACTCATGAGCTGGGAATTCTTTTCCCAACGTGTGAGTGTGAATGATATGAATGGAGACTGCACAATTGCTTACCTTTTCTCTTGCTGCTTGCTATTTGCCTAACTCTTCCTGAGAGCAATGGTAGAAAATTTTTCATGGGTTTATTTGGATCTGTGGAAACCAAAGACTCAGTCTCCCTACATGTATTTATAAGGTCTTCTGCAGAACAGGAAGACTTTGTTTAGTATGAAGAAACTGAAATTGGGAGCCACCAGTTTGTCTGAAACAGAAGGAATTAGGAGTCTCACTTGCACAGTTCTTGGCACTCGCATCTCCAGGGATGCTTTAAATAGAAAAGGACTTATACAGGATGATCTTTAAAATTTAAGTGGATCAACAGTTGGAAAATGCTCTCAGTTTCTCTTGAAAAGCATCTGAGAATTGGTGCTACAGGCTTTGCTCTCACAAGAAATACATCCTTAGTGGCCATGGACTTGTCCATATCTTTGGTGTCTAACATACTTGCTAATTTCTTTAATCAGTTTCAACCAATTAAAGATTTCGTGCTCTTTGTACACAGCAAGTAGTCTAGTGAGGCTCTGAGTGCAGATGAACTTTAGTAGTGCAGGTGGTAGTAATACCTATTTTTGTTATGTATTGCACTTGCATACCTCACAAGCTGTCTGCATTACTTAGTTAAGTTGTTTTGCTTAATGTAACCCTACCTGGTGCAACATGACCAGTTAGTGCTGTGTCACAAGAGAAGAAACTTTTGCAAATGCCCTAGCTATTGCAGTTACTGCTGCAGCTGAAGTTTGATCTGATTGCCTCACTTCCAAATTTTTGGTTGCTTTTTTGCTATAAAATCTTGGAAAGCCTCCAAAGTAAAAATGATAAAATCCTGAACATCACAAAAGATGCATTCTTCCACATACTTTAGGATCATCTTTGGCACACTTCCTGATTTTAGCAATTACAGCTTTCCCCCAAGCTCCCTGCGCACTGCCCATAGACACAAGGCTTTGTATGATCTGTCATTTAATTCAGAAAACTACAGCAAGCTAGTGCAGGAATGCTATGGTAGACAGTAGAGCAATTCAATACTAAACTGTTAGGTCTCTGTATGGTTTTCTTGATCGATGTTACACTGCTGATCTATTTTTATGTATTATTTACACTGGGACAGTGCCTAGAGGCCCCAGCCAGGGCGGGACCCCACAGTGCTGCACACACTATCAAGGAGGATACAAGGGCCTCTCCTCACTGCAGCTTGTAGTCTAAATACATACTGAATGAGACCAGATGGAGAAAACAGTCAGAGGAAAAAGTGAGACAATTGTTAAAAAGAGTAACAGGCAGAGCACAACATTGCCTATATTTATTGCAATATATAGGCAATGTACAGTTCCTGTCACTGTTGTCTGTTTTCTCTCTGCCCTCAGTATCATGTTGTACAATGCCGTCACCGATGGACAAACATTCATAGACAGAGGTGTCCTCTGCATGCCTGAAGCTCTGGGCACTTGTAAACATCTTTCACTGCCCACTGAAGTAGGGCACAGAGTGGGTGATGTGAAATCAGAGGTTTGCAGTGACCCATGGGAGGATTACGACTTTGGGGTGTCAAGGGAGCCCAAAAGGCATCTGATCTCAGTGCAATTCACATAATCTCTGTCTTTATTCCCTTACACATTGGGAATGTAGAATATTGCCTGCAGCAGGAACAGCCAAGAGTCCTTATGATGTCCAGGAACACAAGCCTTAATTCAAGCCCAGGCTCTCTGGGGAACCAGCAATGGGTGCACCTCTCACCTAACTCACTAAGTCTCACTTTGGCTGAAGACGGGCTTTTAAGCTCATAGCCTTGTGATCCAAATACATGTCTTAAATTAGGGAGTACTTATTTCACATCCTGATCCAAGTAAGGACTGCTTTACACAGAGATAAAATCCCCACTGTGTTTAGGTCCTCTGTGCAAACCCTAAATCTCCCTCTAAGTTCTCAGGACTGTTCAGCTCTGATTTCCAAAGCAATAGTGTTGGGTCTGCAAGGTCAAGTAAAAACAATAAACATAAATTCCTGCAAACACTTCCGAATTGATCATATTTTAGACATTCCCAAGCACAGGTCTAGTCCAGTATCACACTGGAAATCCACGGGCTCTCTGACACCAGGTCCCTGTCCCTGATGAGACTGATTGCTCACACATTCCTGTCTCTTCATCACTAGATGAGCCAGAAGACAAGGGCTAGAATAGCAAAGGGAATCTCCCCTTCCCTGCAGAGCCAGTGAAGTAGGGAAGTGAAAAGCAATTGTGAGGGAAGTTGGATTCCACAAACTACTCACAAAGTCACTGCAGGGTAATGAATGTAATAGTACAAGGGGGAAGGACTCTGACACCGAGTCACACCAACAACAGGATTAACTAATTAAGCTCCTCTTTCTTTGACGTGAGAACTTGTGCCACTGCATGGGTCAGCAGAGACCTCAGATAGGTCACCTTGGTCTTCCTCATGGATCTGTATTGCTTAACTTTCCCTCAGATCCCCAGCATCCTACAGCTGCTTTACACATGGACCTCCAGCGGCACCCATAGAAGCTCTCAAAATTTTTGTAACTCTTCTCTGAGTAGCTTTAATTTTCCCACTTTTTTTTTTTTCCTTAAATTCACAATGTCCATAACTGCATTTCCTCTGAGGATCAGTCCTTTTCAAGGGGACAGCTACCACCCAGAGCTAACACGGTATTTCCAACTACTTTGGCTGTTGTATGAAAGCAAGAGACATCAGAAGTAGGTTGCCAGAAGAGCTCAGCTCCCATTTAATTATTAAGGTGTGGATTTTCAAGTACAGTGTTAGGTAACGTGGGACGTGTAGACTGTACCTGATACAAAATTTGTTAGTAATACATAGCACAGTAGCACTTCTTGGGATGTTGCTAGTCTGTGTAAGGATTGCTTCAAGGCAACAGGAGAAGTGGGAGCTCTATCGAGTAGTTAGATTTTAATAAAACATTTCCTGAATGTTTTACAAGAAGTAACAGGAAGAAAACACAAGTTCTTTGAGGTGGTTTCTGTAATTCTTTTAAAAGAACATTTCAGCAAACACTGAAATTCTTTATTGAATAAGACTTTATTTTCCCCCCTTAATATCAAGCTGAGTTGATTTCATTTGATTCTTTTATTCGTCAGATAACATTCATCTTGCCTAATTTCAACGATCTAAAATTCAGGCATTGTCTTGGCTCCCTCCAGAGAGAGTGGAGACAGGCACTGCCAGGGTGAATTCATCCCCTGGCTCAGATACTGCGTTGCCCCTTGAGAGCACCTCATCCCTGCACAGAAAACAGAGGAAGATTAGGTGACCGTCTTACACTTCAGACAAGTGAAATAAATCACATCTTAATTAGCTTTTCCACTCACTGTACTTGCATTGTTACAGTATCTGAACATCCATACTTTCCAAACCTGTAATTAATTCTCACACTCTACGATAAATGGTAATTTTTACTCATTTACAGACACATACAGCTGAGACAGGTAGAGGCCAAGTTCTAGACCTGCAAAAGGTATTTAGCAAGTTAATTGTCTAAATTAGGTGTTTTTCAGTCAGCTGACAAATAGTCAGTGATGTAGACAAAGAAGTGGTAGTTGGGTGTCCTTAGGAATTTGCTAGGATCTAAGCAGAAATGACTTGCCTAAGGTTGTATGTCATGGACTTAACCCCAGGTCTCCTGAGCTGCTGTCCTAACCTTTGGAATGTCCTTAACATCAAGCAAATCCTCTGCCATTTTTTGAATAAAACTTTTTTGCAGTATTTACAATTATGTCTTCTTCTTTGTCAAACTCTAACAATCTATGCACACTCAAAGCCTTTCATTCTTCCTCATAAATCAAACCTGACTCAAAGCCTCCCTTCTCACTTTTATTGGTCTTCTCTAAGCTATCCTTAGATCTTAACTTAGCAGTAAGAGCACAGTGAGGCCAAAATTCCAGGATTTTTTAGGTGTTATTGTGATACAACTAAACACAGGAACACCAGCACAAAGTTGGATTTTCCACTAAAATCACTGAAAATACTACATTTGCTTCAGAGTTCTACTCTGGTATGCAGCATCTGAGCACTCTGCATCACAGCACAGTGCATTGACATCATGTCTCCTGCACTCAGAGAAGTAATTGACCGAGACCTTAACATTTAAATACTTAGGGCATGTCAACAGAAGAGTCCAGACACAGTAAGATGTGAATTAGCAGCACACTGGCTGCTCTGCAATCACATCACACAGACGTGTGTATTAGAAGGAAGCAACTTACTTAATTCGAACAGCAGCCTTAGGGCAGACACCCTGAGCCAGGCCAATGCAGAGTCAGCGTGAGGAAGATACCACTCTGCACGCTGTTACTCCAGTCGAACAGCAGCTGACTCCCACATGCAGACAAACTTTATCAGTCCAGAGCAGGCTTCAGCACTGGGTGATACGTGCCTCTCAGAGTAATCTTGGGGAGAACTGCTGAATGCTGAGCATGTCCTCTGACTTGCCTGGAACTTGCACCTGGGCTGCAATATGGGTCAATTTATAAAACAGGCTCTGTTCCTTTCATCCGGGAAGATTTTTTTCGGAAATTATCTCCTTAAAGTGAAACAGAAAAGCAAGTTTCTGTAGAGAGGGAAGTGTCAGCCCCATATAGTTCAAACAAATGACAAGATAAAAACATTATTTCTGGTACTATCTAAGTGCAGTTCTCTCTTTCTAGGATAGCTGCCTTGATCCCTAACTAATCAAAACAATCCTGTATCAACCTTGAATTATCATCAAAGCCTAACCATGTTTTGTTCTCAGAAACCACATGCATAGAGTATGGACAGCTTGTGGGAAACATACAGGTAAAGTATCATGCATCTTTCAAGAAAGGTATTTGAATAATTGTAAAAGCTTTTCCAGCTTCATATTATTAGAGGGATATTTGATCATCTCCTGTATTAACTAAACCACCGAAACCTTACACTGTTACCCTTATACTGAATGCAGTAGCTTGTTTATGGCCTAGCTCTTACTGTCCAAATAGGATTCAGTTTCTGGGGACATCAAGAAAACAAGATTCTCCAACATCCTTTACACGGAACTGCCTTGCCCATCTTCTGAAACAGAAAAAGTTAAAACTCTTACACCAGCATGAGAAAGTTCTGCCCAATCACCCAGCTTCAGAACAAGGAAACATGTTTGTTCTGTGTCAGGGTTTCCAACCTGTGTCTTGCAAACCACCAGAGGAACAAATTACTTCAGAGTTTTACACACACCAGAGGAACCCACACACCACCCTATCTCTGTAGGGGAATAAAGAATAAGTGCTTTGGCAGCAAACACTGCCAAAAACTCAAATGCCTATTTCAGGACTTTCCCCCAGCCTAACAGAAAAGCAGGAGGTGGAAATGACAGCTACACAAGAAAAGATACCCACGGGACTGAGGTCACATCTTCAACTTGAGATATCCAAAAAGAGCTCTGAGCAATTGCTGCAGCCTCCACAGCACAGCTGGGTTTTCCTTCTGAGTGGTGGCACACACAGGCTAAGCCTAGGATGATTTCCATAATATTCTGGCAGCTCAGTCCAGATCCCATCAGTGACATTTGGTAAAACAAGCTGGAAAAAAAGCTACTGATCTTCTAGGAGAAAACACTGGAGCCACTGACAGAGGATCCTGAGTCCTGAACACAAGACCCACAGAGTCTTGGTGGCTCTTCAGAACAAACTCTTTCCTCATTGTCAATCACTAATTTCTCCATCCTCCATCAGCACCTTTTCAAGTTTTCTAACTGCTGTGCTCATACTTCTCCCGTGTGGCTCAAAGCAGAATGAAAAGAGCACAATTTAAACAGGATCATGCTTTCCAAGCATCAAACCAGTATTTTGCTGAGAGAAGAATGAAAACAAATTGTACACTGCCTACTGCAAGGCCTTGTGAGATTCCCCCAGGGCCACCACAACAGGCCACTGTAATCTCTGCTGATGCTTGCACCAAAGATAACAATGCTGCTTGTTATCAAAGCCACTGTGTCCCAGTTATTCTGGTCTTACACACTATTTCTCTTATAAAGATGAGTGCAGCACTTTATAGATTGTCTAACAGTTTATCTTGGAGATGTCAAATCCCGCTTTCCATTGTGTCATGTTGAATTCCTGGATGGAAAATAAAACACAATGAATCCACACACATTCCAAAATGCTATTCTCACATCACTTCAGTGGCATTGACGTTTGTAGGGAAAGGAAGGAAGGAGAGCACAGAAAGGATGGAAAGTACTTTTTTTTTTTTAACACCATTTACTAGAGCAGATTTTATTACCCATAAATAATGGTGGTAACCTAGGATAAAAATAGAAATAAAGTCTGTCTTCACTAAGAAAATGACTATCCATATTTCATCACTGACCAACTGCAGAACAGCTGTGCCTGTGATATCAATGTTATCACAAAGGCATTTCTACCATTGTCATGAAAACCTGGCACAAGACCTGAAATCTGTCTGAATTCTCTCCCTTTAAAAGTTTAACACTCCACATGTAAGATTGCTACAGTAGAGTACCCCTGGGGACTGAGAGATTTTCATCATGTCGGGACCATTGCTGGGAATTGACAGGACACAGGAAAACTATGCCTGAAGCTTTTACAAAAGCACAACAGAGAGTTTAACTGTAGGAAGGAGATGAAATTTCAGAGGGGAGTTTGGAAGCAGGAGCTTGAAACCACCTGGAGAACTGCTGCAGCAAAAAGGTGAGGATGGTCAATTCCTGTTAGGAAAGACCAAGCCCTTGTGCCACAGGACATGCTGGCAGTAGCACACACCCAGCACAATGGAAGAAACAAGGATAAACCACGCAGAATCTCACTCTGGCTTTTAAACTCAATACAACAACTGCATTCTGCTTTTTGTTTTTTTTTCCCTTCCTTTGAAAACAGATGTTTGGGATTGAGACAAACGCCCTGCACTGTTTGCTGCACACACCTTCTGCTTTTCTGTCAGGCTGTGAAAAGCTAGAGAAATTGGCATTGCAGCTTTCAGTAGTGTATTGTGCCTCAGTATTCATTCTTCATCCTTACACATCAATGTACAACAGCAACAAATTGAGAAAAAACCCAATCCTTCCATCATTCCATCACTTTAAGAGCCAAAGCACAGTAACTCGTCTTTCACCACGTAGGAAGGATTTGATTTTAAGTACCATTGAGGAGATAACTGTCTGTGTTATGAGTTTCATAATGGTGCTCACGTTGCCATTTAGAAAAGTAATGAGCTGTAGCAAAGTCACTGGAAGCAAAGGACACAGGAGCTTCAGTCTCCTGAGGACAGCATAGTAATTTATCTGTACTTAAAAGTGTAAAACTCTTTAGGGAAAGAAAAAAAATAACAACCTAAAAACCAAATCACAGACATGTGAATTTGCAGACAGATACCTTAAGAAAATCAGCCCATTTCCCCCTTCACATAGATTTTATTATGCAAGTTTAATCACTCTTCAGCCTAAGCACTTTGTAATTATTTTATCTATGGACAACAAATCTTTCCACGTGAAAACTCCCTTAACTTCACTGAAAGTTGCACAGGTTGTTGGGATGTTGTACTGGGGAAAAGATTTCTTTGCCATAAATCCATTTTTTACTTTTCTTCAGTCTGAGTTATCTTTATGAGGTGAAATATATCCGCTTTTTGTAGATGTCACTAGAGGACTCTAAACACCGACTCGTAACTCCAAAGCAAACCTGTACACTGAAAATGCTATTACCCAGGACATTCATCTTAAAAAGACAGACAGCACAGAGCAGCACAGCTAAATGCACCTTTTTTTCCTAGAAAGAGCATCTAAAAGACCCTTGGACCTAAACAATGTTAGTAACTCCCTTAAATGCACCAATTCTCTTACTTTTTCCTCAGTTAGGTGAGGGTGACATTCCAAAAATTACATCAAGTCAGCTTTTCCTTAAAGCCTTTAAAGCTTTAAGTTCAATTTGCAAAATAATAAATTGAGTCTTAAAATAAACACCTTGGATTTCATGAGGTCTGAGAAAACCTCACTTCTGACAAGATTACAGATTGCATAAAACATCAGATCAACTGACCACAATGATTCAGGCCGTAGTTATGTAAAGCATCCTTGCCTATTAAAATAGTTTTAGGCAAAAGATCAGATTAATAACAGAGATTTACAATATTAACTGACTCTTCTCAGCCAAGTTCAGCCTTAAGGACCAGGATAAAACCTGTGTTCTGCTTTTACCAGGCTTCACGTGTAGCCAAACCTGCCCACAGCACCCGGGCCATGGGGTGCACACACAACAGAGCTGGGACTGCTCAGAGCCCGTGGTGCTCAGGAACAGGCACTGCTCTGCCCACCTCACCTGCAAAGCTGGGCTGGGCTCCACGTGTGCCCCGTTCTCCCACAGACTGAAAGGAGAAGGATCCACCTCTCCCAACACTTTTCATCCAGCAGCACCAGGCTCAGCACGCTCCTTCAGGAACAGGTAGGATCGGCCTCCTTATGATTAATTCAATGGGGTAGCTTAGTATCAAGTAGGAAATACCAACACTGACACCAAAACGTTAATTGGGGCAGATCCAGTAAAAGAAGTCTTCTCCCTGGAGGATGGTGCAGCAGCTATGCAAAGCCAGTCTCTTTCTGCTGGGCCTGACAACAGAGCACTGGCAAAACAGTGGAACTGCGGTGGCTGAGAAAGCCACGCTCCCAAACACCACCACCACCACTGCTCTGACCCACAGCTGGAAAACTGCCCTTCCAGGTCACCTCAGCACCTGAGCCACTGAAATATGTGCTAGAGATTTCCTTTACAATTTAGTTTTTATTTTAAATATTGGCAGAAGTAAAAGACTGACCCTACGTAGTTACAGACAGACCTACTGACTCTACTCGTACCTGTATGCTGGGAGAGCTCGCGGCTGAGCATCCCAAATGAGCCCATGGAAGGGGGCTTTGGAACGTGATGGTCTTCCAGGTCCCTTCCAACCCAAACCATTTTATGATTCCATGATGTCTGACAGGCCCCTCCCAATGCTACTGAAACACAGCTAATAAATTAATGAAAGCTTCTTTTATGAGAAAAGGTCCACTGCTTGTAACTAATGACTATATAAACACAAGTGACAGATTTGTTCCTCTGTCTTCTCTGATTTCTATTGAACATAAATGGATCTTCAGAGAGATATGACATGCAATCACTCTATTAGTAGGACATAGTATAGTAGCAGCTTTGAAGATTTATTTATGTTTTTAATAAAAGTTTTTAAGCACCTGCTTAGGAAAGTGAAATAAGACATTAAATTAAGTAAAGGATTTATTTAAAGGTAATTTATATGCAGGGGGAACCTTTCTTTCACAAGTCCAAAGAATGGATATGGGAATGCTAAATCCTGCAAAGCTAACAGATTATGATAGTGCAGAGAACTTTACAGTTAGACCTGGTTCTTACCATAAATCTTGGAGAAAAGGAACTGCATTGGCAACAGCCTATTACTACTTGTCATTGCTCTTTATTTTATTTCCCTCTCTCTAAGTGGAGCTCTCTAGATACCCAAGGACACTATGAACATTTTTCCTTTATTACACTGTTCTAAAGCCTTTTAGTATAAGCCTTCATAAAACCTCACATATATGCATTATAAAATTACAGGGAATAAGTTCCATATGAAAAATTCATCATATTTCTTCTTACCGTTTTTTAGCAGAGATTCTGACATTAAGCATGAGAGCAACAGACATTGTTTTACTTCTTCATTGTGGAAGGGGAAAAAAATATCAACTTTTTGCTTTTGGTTAAGACAGAATTTTTTACATACTCCCTCTTTGCAGTCTCTCCCTTGCAAAACCAAAAAAGGATTTTAGACAGACAAAAAGTAACCGCAATTATATGGAGTGTGTCATTGATAAATTCCAGGGGAAAACAACAAGCTAGGTAGGCACATACCATTACATCTAGCTGTTAAAAATCTTAAAATTCTAGCCAAGATTAAGCTGGAACATTTGGCCACATCAGCCCTCAGGACTGCACTTAACTTTTAAAAGGCTTGATCTCACTCTAGGCTTAGACTTTAGGAAAGTAACTCTTCCAAGAGAACATTTTACACAGCAGCCTATCTTTAAACATGTGCTTAAGTCTCTTGAAGTCACTAAGGATAGACAGACTGAGAACAGGCCCAAGTCTTTCATTTTATGACAGCCTTAGTTTTGTATAATTTTAGTTAATCCTAGGCTTTCTGTTCCCAGTGCATTTAGTCGTGAGTTATGCTGACACAAGATGAGATCAGACTTGGTGCTGCAGTGTCTTCAGGAATTTTGGAAGAGGATGTTCCAGGAAAATTGGTAACTTCTCTTCTGCCCATCCCCTTGGAGAAAAAAAAATAAGAAAGCAACAACAACCGAGCACGTCACTGGAGTATGTTTAGATGGTACAGAGGTTTTAGCCTCTCTTCTGCTGCATGACATCTGCTTCCTGCAAGTCTCCTGATTCCCTGACCAACTAAATTGGAAACAGTTTAATTATGGTTATTTATTTTGCTTTTAAACTGACCACATTATAAGAAAAAGCTCACACAACTCTTCTGTTTATAGTAGCACACGAAGAAAAATATGCAAAGATGTACAAAAAAGGGTAAGTGTTACTGAAAGCTGAGTAATACGCACAGTGTGAAATTCATGCAGTGCAGAAAGTCCTCACGAGTTACAGGTCTCCATGTACACATAAGCTCTAAAGCATGAATTTGTCTTTAGCCATATATAGTCTGAGCCCTTTAGGATTTGTCCTGAAAAATTAAGTTTGAAAAGAAATGCCTCTAATGTCCTGTGCTTAGTCTGACCAGGGAAACTATAAGGTAAACTCTCAGGTACCAGCAGAGCTCTGAACATTAATCACATTTTCCAGTTACGTTGTGGGGATGTGCAATGACTTAGTTAAGGCCAGTATAATGTCCCAGGCTTAAACTACCACACCCATCACACTGATAGTCAATTGAGTCAATGATTCAACCCAGATGGGAATCCAGGTTCTTCTTGGCTTACTGTTATCTCTTCTGCCCATTAGGTTATATGACTTCCATAAATTATTTTGCAGTTCCCGTTAAAAGAAAATAAATCCACATGATGCTAAATGCTGCCTCCCAGCTGTAATGCAAAGTGGAATTTTGGACCACAGTGCTGCTTCCTGACTCATCCTGGATCCCCTCCATGTGACGTTGGATCCATCTAAGCTGGAGACAGCTGAATAGAAGGGCTGTGTTTTTTTGCTTTTTTCTCTTTTTCTATCACCCACTGTCAGATAACACGTGCATGTTCTCGCAGCATGTCTCTGGAACGTGGAAAAAAAACAACAATACCAGAGAGGGGCCTTTCTGAATACAAAAGGATAGAAAGGAGATGATAAAAGGGCTAAAGATATATACAGGGATTATTTAAATAATGACTCACTGCCATTGCTAAGTTTATAAAATATATAAAACCCAGACAGAAGTGTTGGGGCAGCGGGAAACTGTGTTAAGAAGTGCGACAGAGGTGCAGCTCTATGAAGTTAAAAATAGCACACCCATGGAGCAAAATTTCCTTCACACATAAATACAGCTTCACATCTCATGCACATGGCTTTACTGTGAGCTTCTCTGTTGCTTGTTTGCAGCTGGAGAAAATCCAGAAAGCAAGGAAAACAAACACATCACACGTTCCCTGCGTCCATCTGATTTGATGACATTTAGCACACACCTTTCGCTCTTTCCAGGGGTTAAAAAGACAAAGGACCGAATATAGCTCCGGCAATCCCGCAGGCTGCTGTGCCAGGAGAGCGCGGTGGGAAACCCTGCTTAACCAGCCCCGAAGGATTCCCTCACAGAGGAAACCTCAAAGAGCACAGAGGTGGCTCAGTGGCCAACTCCAGCACCAGGGGTTTTAGCCAAAGAAATCCTGGCATGTGCTGGGAATTCAGCTGATTCCCAGCTGATGAATCAGCCTCTCTGGATCCACAGGTGACCAGCATGTCTACACTGCAGTGGGGCACGGTGAAGAGACATCTGAGATGACAGCTGCGGGATTTTTAACAGCAAGAAGAATGAGAGGAAAAGCAAAACAGGGATTAAGAAAGAATCCAGAAATACATCATTATTTTGGCCACCCTGAGCTAACAGCAGGCTCACAGGGTGACTCCAGTGATTATGGCTTTCTGCCAGTTAAACTGTAAAGATCCTGACTGTGTGGGACATTTGCTCCTCTGCTTTTGTGACATGGAAGAGAGGCTGAGCATATCCCTTCTGCTAGGATCAAAATAAGGACAGGTGCTGTTGGGAGTGTTTCATCCTTTGCCTTTGCTTTTGAATACCTTGCAGTTTACATGGTTAGCTGCTTAATTATCATTACTTGATCTCCGAGTAATAAAGATGCAGTATCCTCAAACACTTTAAAGGGTCTTTCCCAATGAACAACATCTATTTCCACTTAATATTCTAGCTTAATTAAAACTTTCCCCCCTCCCCCAGGGCCTTGTTTCATTTAATTCAATTGCAAAATCCCAGTAGAATGTCCAGGCTGCAGCACAATTTGCGTAATGAACACAGTGGTATCTGCAGCGAAAACATCACTTCTCAGAAAACAAAAAAAAAAATTGGGAAGCAGAGTAAGATCAGAGCTACAGTGTTTTGGAAGGTTGGCTGATGGCACAACCTGCAGCTGGGAGAGAAGCAGGCAGAGGCCAGTACTTGGGAGTGGGGTCCAAAAGAGGTATCAGTCTTCTGGGGATCTGACAGTAGCTACTCGCCAAGACAAAGCTGAGGGCAGGAATACAACTCGAAATTATATCTTTCTGATATTAGTCACCTTACGCAGTACTACTGAAAGGCACTTCTCCCTTCTTGGGATTATTACCCTGAAAGCACCTACCAGCTCTTGTAATAGAAGTCATACTTGTATTTTGAGACACAGCAGAGACTGGTGAAGCTGCTATTTCCATTTCTGGTTAAAGCACTCCTTGGGCAGAGCCCACATAATGACTGTAGGAGACTTTGATTCACAACTCTCGGTGCTTCAGCACTGCATCTAATGGCAGCCTGCTCTGTTGCCCACACCCTGAGAATCCCTGCTGGATCGATCCAGTCTTAAGGAGAGGGAAAGCAAATTTCGTTCCTGGATCTCAGGCTAGTCTGGATGTCTAAGCCAAAATAAAGTTCAACTAAAAGTGAAGCCAAGCTGCTCAGCCTGATCAAGACCAAAATGCTTCAATTTATGAGACATCTCAGAGCAGGACTTGTCTTGGAAATTTTAAGAAAAAGAGGTGTGGCACCTGCAGAATTTGGATATCTCTGTTTGACAGTAGGTTTACAATTATGGGTTAAAATACCCCAATTCCTCTTTAGAAAGCTATTTAGACACCCAATTTTCACAGAAGACCTTGGCCCTTACACACTTCGCAGGAGATGATGTACTTTTCTGGACCAAACTCATAATAACCTAAATAAACTAATGAAAAAGCAAAAATGAAAAATCACACCAATTATACTAATGAGGACTTGGAAAACAGTATTGAAGTGATGTGCCATTAGCACTAAACACCTCTAAACGGCAAACAGCAAAATCAAGACTCTTTACTTGTCCCCCAGATTTGCAAGTGAAAGAAAGTGACATGCTACAATTCAAGTTCTTGCCTGCATCTTCCTGGTCTCTGTCACAGACACAGACACAGTGCGAGCTGCTGCTTTCTCAGCTTCTGGTCCCATTTATCTCTATTATTCTTGGACAAGCTGTCCCAACTCAAATCAAAGTGAAGCTCTTTCTGAGGAAACATAAGTGGGGGCTTTGCGCTTCTGCAGTACAGTCACCGATTACCTAACGCGCCCAGGAATGTTCCCCTTCTACAAGTAACAACTTTCATTTTGCAATATTCGCCGCAAAACAAGGAGCTTTCCCACCCGGGGAGTTCCTTCACAAAGTGAAGCGGAGGTGGTCCCTGTGAGCAGGCGAATGATCTCCTTTCAGCGAGCGCCCCGGGCCAGCCAGGTGCTCTGCGCTCCCGGGGATGGACGCGCTCAGCAGTCCCGCTCACGGCGATGCTGGAAGACTGTGTGGAAAGGAAGGAATTCTACCACCGCTCCAGCAAGCAACAGTTCTGCTGAGGAGCATGGGCTGATCATGCCCTGCTGCCTTCCCAGAGTCCGGAGCCACCTCTGCGGAGCAGGAGCAGCCACAGGGGTACCGGGCTGAGCGCACCAACTCCTCTCACATCTCACAGCCTGTAATCCCCGCTCCTCAAAACTGCCTCCTTCTCTTCCTTCACTCCCAAGCCCACCTCTGGCAGAGCCTAACCCTTTCCTAAGCCAGCCCCATCTCCCCGCTGACAGCGAGGCAGGTGGCCCGGGGGCCGCCAGGTGCCGGCACCGCTCCGCTCCTGCCGGGGCAGCTCCGGCGGCGCCCGGGGCAGAGGCGAGCGGAGGGTCCGGGACAGGCAGAGGGGACCCCCCGCACCTTCCCACACCGCCCTCCACCNAGCGGCGGCTCCTCCCCGGCGGCGGCGGCGGCGGCGGCAGCGGAGGGTCTCGCTCCTTCTGCGCCGAGTGTCAGACTTTCCCTCGGCCGCCCTCCCTCCATCCCGCCACCCCTTTCCACTCCCTCGCACGCACATGCACACCCCTCCAGCAAATGGGCTGCCGCCTGAGAGTGCGCCTGTGTGTCCGGGTGTCTGTCAGCCGGCGCAGGCACACCCCCGCCGCTCCGCCGCAGGTCCCGCACCCGGCCCGCCGGACGGCGGTGCTGGCAGGGGCCGGAGTGCGCTCACCAGCACCCGCCGTGGCAGCGATGTGCCCACCCTGGGACCCTGTGTGCCTTCCCTGGACCACAGCCCCCTCCTGCACTGCCAGATCACGCACCTGCGAGCTCGCACAGGAGCATCCCGACCTAGCGCTGGGATCGGCGTGCGCGGCTGCTGCTGCTCATCCACATGGCTAAAGCAGCCTCACGGTGTTCCCATGACACATTCCCACTGGGACAGAACTGCGGGACACTGGCTTGTAGACTGAGTGAGAACAAAAAAGCCAGCTCGCCACGTTCACTGATAAATAGCCCGGAGCTCGGGGCTGGTGTGCATTTAAGAGTTTTCCCGTGTACAGAACTATAGCTGCCAGGGACACATCTGCCTTGACATTTATTTGTTTTGCCCCCGGAATGTGCGACATTGGTGGTTCTCCGGCTTTCGCATGCTGCAGACCACTTCCTAAGAGAGAATTTCTCTCCTAGGCCAACCCACTCCCACACCAAACCATTCTCTCCAACATATTTCCTTCCGTGGCTGCCCGAGGAAGAGCCTTCCTGCCCACAGGCTGAGAGCCACTGCACACATGGCACAGACAGTATCAGACACTTCCAGACAAGACACACTGGGGTTCTTTCAAGAGCTGTGTTTCCCTCAGTGAAGGGCTCAGATTGAAAGTCTTCAGCTGGCAGCTCAGTTGTGGAACAGACCCCGACTGTTGCTCCCATGAAATAACAGCAGAACCAAAGAAGTCCAGAGAAATATATTGGAGTTTCCACCATGTAACTCACCTCAGCAGAACTTCATCCTCACCCACCATTCACACAGAAGTCAGATGGGTGGTCTGGGTGTACAGGACAGGAGCTAAATAAGAGAAGTCTTTTAAGTTCACCAAAAGTCAACTTTACACCTTTTTAACCTAAGTTTTTTTAACAGTTTGTTATTACAGTACCAAACTGACGTTGTTTTTATAAATTCTACACACACAAATACAGACTGTACTTATCTACATGTGTTTTATATTCCCACAAGACAAAGGGAGGAATTTGGAGACAGGTTGACTGTTGACTAATGCTGTCTAAGGCCTTCAAAAAAGGAAAGGATATTTTATACCTGAATTTCCACATTCATTTAATTATCACTGATAAAACTTTCCATTGTTTTAATCCCTACATGGCACTGCTTAATTCAAATGTAGTTGGGATGAGTATGATGCAGATTTGAGCCCAGTTTGTGTTTTGAATTTCTGTAGAATAATTCTTGCACTTGATTTTGTTCCCAGTCACTGAAGGTCACAGGCACTCTGCTCATAACCACATTCTGCAACTGAAGAAGCTCAACAAGTAGAAAATGAGGAGCAGGTTGATGGCAGAAAAATCCTTGTGGGTTTTTTTTAAGCTTTTATTAGAACTACAGAATAGGGGTTTGAGGTACTGTGTGAACACGAATTCTGATAAAAAGTGCTGGAAAGTTCTGTTTGTTTCATGTTCTGGAGATGTTCCAGACTCCTGGGTAAAAGAAATCAGCATTTCTTTCTTTCTTCTTTTCTCATTTGTGGAACAAGCCTACAGTCTGTGTGAAATGGAGTGGGGGGGGAGGGCGGGCTGGGGGGGGCGGTAGAGTTTTGGAAATGGTTTTATTTTAGCAGCTACTTCTTGAAAATCATGACAACACTGTTTTGGGGCAGGGGGGCGGTGGAATAAATAGCAGAAGATTAGTCTTTCAAGAGTTACAAAACCGAATTTGTGAAATAGTTAAGCTCTTCATGAAGTGGAAGAAAGCAGGAAAAAATCCGCCCTCTTGTGGCTGCTGGCTGAAGGAAAGCTGATAAAGTAACATTTCTGTGCGGACAGCAGGGAACGAGCGCGCTTTTGTGTGCCTCGCTACGAGGGCTCTCAGAAAAGGTTGCACGAGGTCATGCCATGGACACAGGCTGAGCAGGCATTGGGTATCTGCACAGTATCATTGTAAATGATCACTGGATGCATTCCTGGGCATTGTATTTTAAACCACTGCTCAGAAATTCCCACAGCAGACAAGTACAGCTTCACAGGGAGATGTCAGAAGGAATTTTACCTTTCTCAGCGTCTACATTAATGCCATCTCTTTGAGTGACTTTTTTGGTGGGGACTGCATTTCCTCTTAACAGGGTGTTGGAAATGCCCCCCAAAATAGGAATTTCTGCCAAATTTACAGATATAGTCTAAAGTTTTCAGAGGAAGAGAAAGGTTCCTTCCCATGTGTTGAAGATGTGATGATTATATTGATGGTGAGGATGATGCCATTACTTTTCATGCAGAAAGGTCACTGACTATTGGATGGGAGAAGTATTCAACAGGTCCTTTAAAACACAAATTTGAAAAGTGCAAGGGCTTTTTTCTTTTTTTTTCTTTTTTTTCTTTTTTTTCTTTTTTTTTTTAGTAGCTAGTTTGAGGCTTCCCTAAGGCCAAATTCCACACCCAGTGCCCAGAGCAACTGTTCAAATTTCCTGTAAAGTTGAGTGGCTCATGAAAGAGCAGAAGTTGAACATCAGATATCTGCATTTTTGTTTTCTCATTGAGCAGTAACACAAGCATTAATTAAATGACCAAGTAGATATTTCACAAATAACTAAAATGAGGAAGAATGGTCAGCTATTTTTGTTACTTTCCATTCCCTTCCTTTTGTGCTTGATCATAAGTCTGAACAGTGTCCAGACACCGTAATGGCATATTTCAGGCAAAACTATTTTCATGTGAAATTAATCGTCATGGTAGAATAGATGGTCCTTTAGTAAAGACTTCGGGAGAAACATGAGACAGCAGCCTGCTGCCATGCTGTCAGTGTTTATCTTTATGCTGAGCATTATTATTCCTTCTGTAAGCAGTGACAGAAATGCCTGCGGCATGATGCAATGCAATGGTGTTGCTTAAGTCTCTTAAGGAGAGGGATTGTCTTCCAAATGTTGGGCTAAGTTGTGCCTAGTGATTCACTTCCAGTTGAACAACTATGCATTTAGTGATTCTGAGGTCCTTCATGAGAAGGTCCTGTAATTCATGCCCAGCTGTGATAATTTTCAAAGGAACCTCCCACTGTTTACTGACAAGCCCAAGAAACAAGGTGTCGATTTACACTGCTTGTTCCCAGCCATCTATACCTGTGTTTGCTTCCAGCAGCAGACAAGAAAATGTAAAACATGATAAATAAAGCCACTGAAACCAGAACTGATTTACCTTCATGTACTGGAAAGCCAGCTGGAGCAGTGAAGGATCCACAAGTAGGTAAGCCTTTTTAAGGATGAGGAGGGAGCAATCATCTTGGCACAGAAACCACCTCATCCAGTCAGCCTCAAGTGCCTGTGTTTGTGACTCAGCCACCAAGTTTGCTTCCTTGGGGAGGCCTGGGTCACTAAATTCCTACAGTTCCTGTGCAAGTACATTGGCAGACTGAATTCCACTTGCAGTAAAGTCAAATTCAGATCAAACACTGTCCAAGAATCTGGGTCAATATTCTCTGAAGACATAAGTCATATTTCCATTTCCAATAATGGCACCTACAGTGGTTAAAGGACTGTACAGAGAAGGTATTTTGTCTCTCTCTCTTTATATATATACACACACACATTAGACAGTTAGTAGAAGTCGGGTGTTTTTATTAAAGAGGATGAGTAAGAAACAGAACAGTAAGGCATGGAATTTCCACCTGCAGTCCATCAGGATAAAGGCTCTTTTTTTGCGCTCTTTGCATGGGAATAGCCAGAGTTTGTCCATTGCCCTGTGCTGATGCAGCTAGGCTGACCCTTGGGGGTCTCCAAAGCAAGACAAAGGACTCTGCTCTCTCCCTCTCCCACCACTTTGGGAAGAGGAGAATCTGTTTTACTCTGGTGTTGGTAATCATAATGCAGCACCTGCACAGTAGTGCACACTGATTTTATGTCCCTGGAAAAAAAGCTGGAAAAAAACCCCACCTATCTCAGAGCACGGCTGTAATCCCAGGGTCCTGGCCATGTCCCTCCTGGCTGCTGCAAAAATTAACCCTGTTCTGACCAGGACCAGGACAGGCATACAGTGAATGTGGGATCTGGCCCAAAAATGGTGAAAAGAACAAAAATTTTGTCTACAGATCACGTCTGGGATATTAATTCAGTCTCTTTAAAATAAATACTCTGTCAAGAAAAGAGTTTGTTGTATTTTCACGTATGTCTGGGATAGGAAAGAAAATCAGCTTCTGAGAGCCCACAGTTCTATGTATTTTATGAGTCAGACTAGAAATTAATTTCTGTGAAAAATTAACTGAAGCTCATTTTCCTACTTTGTATAAATTAGATTTCTATATTTCTACTTCCAGTTAAATCAGCCGTTGAACTAATTGGTTTAAGGCATTATCCTGCTCTCCCTAAATGGCAGTGACTGCTGTATTGATTTATGGGCTTCAGCACCAAGCAGGGGAGGGTAAGAATAAAATCAACTCTGAGCTGTGTCCAGAGAACTCCACTTCCCCTCGGTGGTGGCTGTAGAAATAATAAAAAAACCCTCATTTTAATAAAACATGAGTGCTATTACATGAAATGGTACCATGTATTTTCTTATCTCAGAACACAGGATATCTAGTTCTATTTATCCTTAGCATGAACAAATCTTTGTGAATGCCTGAAAGTCACATTTTTCCAGTGAAAGTATGTACTTGTGGTTAACAGAAGACAAACATCCAAGCAATGGTTCTATAGATAGAAATGTTCTTTCCTCTAAATGCCTCTACAAGATAGCTTTGTCCAAAACACACCCTATTTATTATTTATTCTTGCGTATTTTTGTTTCCTACCCAGCTTTGGGCAAACCTTATCCTCTAAGTGATCACTTTTCAAGCAAAATAGTGTTAAATGGAACCACATGCCTTAGTGATTTACAGCATACATTACGTGGGCTCATGTTCACTGTCCTCAATAAATAACTATTTTGATTGTATTATAAGTTCGCCTCCCTTAAACTCTTAAATTTGTTATGGCCTCCTCGGTGAGAACAAATTGTTGTCAGTGGCTTAAGACAGTATGCTACTGGCCAAGTCAGTATGAAATTTGTCTGGATGATGGGAGTTTTCAGCACTGTCAGTAGGATGAAAACACTAAGTTGGTGTAGCAGGTTTGTTTCCATGCTTCCTCTGTTCTGTGTTGGTATTCTGTTTAAAACCTTTCAAGATTTGATTACCTGTTGAATACCTGCAACAGTTTTGAAGGAAAGGAGCTCTGAACTTGAAGATCACCCCTTCTAATGCAGACAGGCATATATTTATACAAGTTGTGGATTTTGAGAGCTTTAGAAGAGAACTTCAAAGGTTTGAGTTTCTCTATACAAGAAACCTAGCCTAGCCAAAAGAGGTTACTGAGGCATCTGAATCCCAGTGAATGGAAGCCAAATCCCAAAAGCTTAGCAAAATCCCTGCATCATCGTATTTTGAGTATCTCAGCAATCCACAGCAAGCTACATTTTGAATTAAAAGAATGTTTTGTGGGGAGCTGTTGGGAAAACACCAATACTATTTTTTTTCCTCTTCTATTTCTAATTTATTTACATTTCAATAGAACTTTTTACAGGAGCACAACTCATTCTTCCCACATGGCCAGATGTAGATTTATAGTAGATGAGCCCCTCACCCCATCAACCATGGTTCTGGTCCATTTGATGAAGGGGATCCTTGCCCAGCTGCATCCAGGTCTGATTGTCCTGCAGCATCCATGGCCTGTAGACTCCCACTTTCCAGCCACAGGAGACATCAGTCATTACTAACACATGCTCTGCACTGAATAAAGTGATGAATGTTGCAGTGATTTGGTCTCTCCACAAGTAGCTCAGCTGACTGCTGTAAGGGTCCCAGACTTTGCTCAACAAAAACAGACGCACTCAAATTTTCAAATAAGTTTATTTCATAAAACTGAGGTTTGGAATTGTAGCTGCCCCTTATGCAGTCAACAGAGATTGGTGCTGATCTCCCTCTGTGATGAGGTACCCTGTCATTTAAAAAAAATTAATTAAAAATACTTCAGACAAGGAACACAACTTGTTCCTTAGTGCTTTCCACATCTCTCCCTTGACTGCAGAGGGAGCCTCCATGTCTGCTTCAAAATGTCTAATGTTAAATGAGTGAAACCCACCCTGAAGTAGTACAGCTGAAGCCAACATAATTACATACAGAGTGTTTTCAGGATCAAGTCCAGAGGTTATTGAGGACTCTGTTATGAAAGGTGCTATTCATCTCAGCATTACAACCTGGAAACAGAGCTGCCACATGTTGGTGTTCCTCGTTGAACCAAATTGCCATCAGAGTCTGACAGAAAGTTATTTTATTCAAACTAAACTAACAGATTGTTAATTGATTTTGTATATTTCTGCTTTCAGTAGAAATAATTTATTCGACTTCATACTAAATTTTTCGGTTACATCAGCAACATTTCTAGATGTGGCTATGCCTGGCTGCCATTCAGTCTTCAGGGCTAGGGCTTAAAAAATTCAAAAAAACAACAACAAAAAAACCCCAATCTTAAAAGTTTAGCATCATTGAAACCATGTGCATTTATATAAAATGCTGATATATTCAGCAGCTCTATCAGCTGAGAAGACTGTAACTTGACCCGAAATGGGAAGCATCCCAGTGCATTCAAGAGCCAGCATTTGATACTTTGGTTTGGGGAGATAACTTCTGCCTTAGCAAACTGCAGATACGAAGTGCAATGTGGAATATAGATTGGTTTGGTTTGCTGGATTTTAACATTATCTCTTTCAAATTTTCTTCTTTCAGTGAATGAAGACTTGGGACATTGATTGCAATGACAGCAGAACCTGAAGCCATAGAAAGGAAGCAACACTGCAGTCGCTGCACTCACAAAATGCTTTAGAAAACAGACATTTACACCAGGGGAATTTACATGTGGAAAGATGCTGCATCTACCAAGTCAATGCAAACCTCCAGGTGCTTTCAGCTCACTAAGAAACTTAAGTAAACCAGAGCTTTATATTAAAAAGGAAGACTGCAAATTCTACAAATCGGGTACTTTTCAACAATTTTGTTCAGCACAGAAAAATATTATCAGCTTAATTTGTTCCTAGTTAAAAATTGATTATATTGGAAGCAGGAAAAAAAAGGGAAATTAAGCTGTCATCTTAACTTATATATTCTTTCATCGGTACCACTAGACATATTTCCATAATATACTATTATTTATTAATTATTCCAGTCTCAGCTACTTGGCAGCTACACATCAGTTTCAGTTAGATGAGAAGACTTCACTTATGTAGGGAAGTACTTTAAGGCCAAAATTGTGATTTGATCACTTATCTCTGACTTGACTCAGGAATTTCAGTGTGTGATCCCTGAGTTCAACCTTCAACCTCAGACTGAGCTAGAACAGATACATAAGAAAAAGTGCCAGTCCTGAGCATAGTAACTGGGAAGAAGAAAAATAGCCAAGTAACTAGAAAGAAGATAAATCTCTGGAGAAATCGTTCCAATAGCTAACAACTGTGATTGTTATCAAGATAACTGATCTTTAGGTAGTGTTAGAGCAAATCCCATTGTAGCAGTATGTTTCATCATCCTGATTTTTGGAAGGCAAAGGTACAACAGCAAATTATTTTGGCACATGAAGGTCTCTGAATAGATGAGACCCAATAGACTATTTACCAGACGTAAATGTATTGTTGGCAAAACTGAAAAGCAGAGCAGATCCAGATGTATGTTAGGGATTTCTGGGTTATGTCTAAACAGGCTAAAAATACCTGATAACTTTAGAGTTTACCTGGGAGTAATTACATGAGAGCACTTACATCTATTCTATATTTGGATGTCAAAAGGGATCAAAGAATCACACTGTTCTATTTGTGAAGCTCTTGGTTGAGAAATAAAAAATACCCCCATGATTAAAAATGTATTTCAATAGAAGATAATAAAACATAAATAAAATAGAATGAGGGAGACAAATGAAGTGACTGGTCACAATAGAAGCATCTGCAAGGCCATAAAAAGCTCAAATATATAACTGAGCTGTAACTTATGTGACCGAAGGACAGAGACTGATCCAGCTTCCTACATTCTTCCAAGATGTATCTTGTAACACTGAGGACTGCTGCCAGAATCCCTCTGTATTACAGCAGCCCTCCTCTAGAAAAGACCAAAAATAAGATAAAGGAGGAATATTCTCATTAAATAAGGCATTTTAAAAAATACTGATGAAAGTACACTTTTGTTTCCTCACTGCCTGTTTTTCAGCTTGTGACCTCTTCTGTTCGTCTCTTTGGGATACTCTTTGGTCATGCAGAAAGATCAACCATGCAAGTACAAGCCAAAAGTAAGACATTAATTATGATCCAGTCACCTGAGACTCCCAATTAGTCCAAGAAGGGAAACAGGCACCGCCAAAGAATACGTGATCCTGCTCTAGAAAGGTCAGATGACTTCTTCTTTGGGGAAGCCCCCCAAAGGCAGTGCATGGTGACTGGTTCATTGTCTGAACTTTAATCTGCAGATATGTCAAGTCAGGTGAGGTGACTCTCACCCATAACTAACCCACAGGGGATGTCTGTCTGCATAATGCCATTCTTCTTTCCATCTTTGATGGTCGGTTCCTAGTTTCTGGTTAAAATCTGATGTAGCCTAGGAAAAGAATGGATTTTCCTGTGCATTTATATAATATCTGGTAAGTAGATCTAACTCCTTCTGAGGTCTTTAGTTATGGTACCAATATTTATGTTTTACATATAAATCAGTGAAAGCAGATTGAACTGGCAATTGCTTTGAAGAACAGAGAGGAAATTTTCACCTGTGTATTTTACTGGCATGAGAAAGTTTAAAAGCAGTTTGTGCCTTTGTTGATTAATGTTGGGTTCAATTCTTTCATTTACATAAATTAGGGATTGTTTTTATTTAAATTTTACGCTGATATATAACTAGAGATCACTGAGGAATTATATTCATGCTGTTGAATTATTAGGTGCAAACTCAAGCTTAAGTTGGGGTTTTAATGCATTTCTATAATTTAAATTGTGAAGGCTGTCAGTCTGAATTATCAAAACCTTTCTTCTGGTTTTAGTCAGAATGAAATCCCGGTCTTCTAACATCGATGGCAAAAGGTTCCTCCAAAATTCAAAAACCAGAATACAACAGCATGACTCTGAATACTGTCAAAGAGCAATAAGAATACCCACTTACCAAAAAACTTTCATAAACCATAGGCTCACACCTTTATTATCAATGAACAAACCCAGTGTAGTAATGTGCCTAAAACCTGAGGAAATTCCACTGCAAAAAGAGGGATCAATCTGCATCAGGAATATTCACAAGCCTTTAGTTTCTGGAGCGGAACTAAATGCCCAGGTTGGTCCCAATGTTATTTGCTTTTATTTTCTATGGAATGAATTTTAATACAGTTTTCTTGGCCTGAAAAGCCTGTTTGGAACTTCAGTCTTGGATATTTTTATTCATCTCTTGCACATAACATCATTCATCTGCCTGGTTTTGTAAGATGTTGGCTGTCTGAAAGCACAAAAGCTGTTTCTTTTGGCAACATTGTTCAGGATCTCAGTTTCAAAAAAGGACCATAGCTAAGGAATATGTACTTTGTGTACATATAATGCAGTATTTTACTTTTCTAAAAATCCAGTGAATTTATATTGCAGGTGCAAGTTGTCAAAACTTGTGGTTCTTTCCATTCAACCCAGAGACATAACTGTATCCATATTTTTATGATATACCAGTTGCATGCTCTAATTGTAAATTACATACATGCTGTTCATTTGATGGCCTTTTCTTTGTGTTTATTGACTCTAGAATTAAACTATAAAAGCAAACAGACTTGGCAAGGATCTAGGTGGTTTTTGGAGTGATCTGAAGCAACTCACTCCCGGTTTTTGTGGTGCTTGTGGCAGAAATGGGTTCTGTGCTCATGGCTTTATGGCATATCTTTGGATGCCTATGCAGGCACACATTCTTCATATTCCAAAACTGTTAGCTTGGACTTCACTGAAAAATACCTAAGCCTGGTTTTGTGATACCACACCACTGACAAGGCAAAATACAAACCATGTATCAAAATGTTATTTTTGTAAGGGACAATGCCCATTAGTTCCGCTCCTTTCATATGTGGCCATCAGAATCAAGTCCTGTGCATCAAGAGAAGCAGTTCATCCACGTCAGACTTATTTCTGGGATAGAACAATGAGAGGTTTTGCAAACCCTATGCACAAAAAAAAAAAAAAGTAGTAGCAGAAGTCATTATAACAATATTTCAATGCAAAACCAAACATGCACAAAAATAACAAAGGAAGATCCCTCTGGCAACAGAATTTTATATTTTACTTTCATCTGGAGACAATCAGGAGATGCAAATTTTCATTCTAATCCACAGAAAAAACCACCAGAAAACCAGCACAATTACAGAGATGCAATCTTTAGCACTCTATAGTTTTTCAGTCTAGGACTTTTTTTCCCTTAACTCCATTTCTGAAAGATCTACGCTGTAGCAGGGGCTGCAATGGGAAAAGTGACAAACAGCAGTGAAGGTGAGGAAGGAGGATGTGTGGGAGAACAAACTCTGTGATAAAGAGATAAGTTGGGGATGCACAAACACCTCAGCCAAATTTAGAAGGACAGGCTGAAGAGCACAGCTGAGGGAAGGAGCAGCTGGACAGAGATGAAGGTGGGAATTTCTGCCTGCAGTCACTGTGAGCCCCTCTCAAGGCTGCTGCAGAAATTTGTCTGTGTCAAGGCCTCTCCATGGCACTCACTCACCAAAGGGCCTCAAGATTTTATTTCTTTTTAAGCAGGAAAGGCCATAGCCCCAGAATGTCACTGTTATTCCTGTGCAGTCCAAATGGGAATATGGGCGGGTTAGAAGTCTGCAAAGCAATTAAGGCAAGATAGAAACCACCAGGGAAAATTCCCAGAGCCAGCCAAATTTCACTACTCCCCTGCAAAACAAGGGAGGTTTAAGACTTGTGAATCTCAGATCCCATGAGTCACAGGATGGATTCTTCAACTGCTAATCTCAACTTTGGGGAATAACTCTTAAAGTTTTGAGTAGTCACATCCTCAGGTTAGGAGAAACAGCAGATTCTTTTCTCAGGATCAGCCACTTAATTAAATATAGAATATCTACTCAGTTGCAGTCATCCAGACCCATTGACCTCAAATTTTTAGTCTCACAGTATTCCTTTAAAGGGCAGCATCCTGTCCGTGAACACTCAAGAAGAAAAATGTGATAGAATTTACAACTGTCATATTACATGTGTTCTCCAAAGAACAGATAATCTTCTGGCAGACAAAAACCCACCAATTTGTGAAGGAAACTGTAGTACAAAAACCTCCTGTATTTTTCTTAANTATATAAAACATGATATATATATGTAACATGATATATTTTCACATATATATATGAAGATAATGTGTGAAAGTAGACTTAAAGGTTCAGTTCTACCATTTTTCAGTGGGGGCACCATCCAAAATTGGCATATATTTTTCTAAGCAGATCTCTTCTAGCAGATTATTTTGCATGTGTCCTTTAGAGGAATCTTTGCACCTTCCTCCAGTACTGGAAAAAAAGTGGCATTTGCTGGAGCAAGGAAAGGAAATGATTTGGTTTTGCTTTGAATGGTTGTGCTCTTTTTTCATTTCTGGAACCAGGAAGAGGGATTTTAAGTAGGTGCTTTAGATTCTCATATATGATTAAAGCAAATATACTTTTTCATTTTAAAAAGAAAGGTAAATATTTGTAATTTGCTGCTCTTTTTTCATCTCAAGTCTTTCTGCTGACGTAAACAGTAGACTTCTTGGAGAGGGTTTTTTGGTTGTATTTTTGGTGTCCCAGGTATCTCTGCTGATTTCTCTGTGTTTCATTGTGTCACTTTGCCCCATCCATGACCTTTAAGCTGTGTTTTTTTCTGTATCTGGTATAGCAAAAGACCCCAAAACAAATACTAGTATGGCTTAGTGAAGAGTGAATTGTGAGTCATTGGAATTAAGAATAACTGTAAAATTTTTTGGTTACGGGAGGTTTTTTGACTAAGGACTCAAGCCTTTGTTCCTGCTTTTTCATTATGAATAGGGCTTTTCCTGTCTCTGTATGTTACACAGTAAATTTGCAGCTCAGTTCAATAGCAGATCCTTGGCTGATGCAGCAGCCCTGACCTCGGTGAAGCTGTGCTGAAACATTGCAATGGACTGAAAATATGAACTCAGTTGTGTATTGCACAATATCCTACCACTTAAGCCAAGCAATACAGTCTGTTTTCTCAAAAAAGAACAAGTGGTGATATAATTTATTAACATAAAATTATAAATTACTCATTTTCCATTGCAGGAGTGGGTTAGAGCTAAAGTATATTAAACATGTTGGTCTTCTATGTGTAGCAGCCATAACTTGAGAAACTCGGTTTCAATACAGAATGGCTAATTTGTGCTAGGTGTAGGCAGACCCTGCTTGACATGTCAAGTGAACACAGTAAAATCCATTAAAAGTGTCAGCATTTTGCAGTGAGAGGGGTTTTGGCTGGTGTTCGTTCAGGGTTTGTTTTCAGCACAAATTAAAACATGAACTTCAAAAGCATTTTTACCTTGACAAACATTAATTTCCCCAGGATGATTTTCGCCTTTGGCTTTTCATCCTCATTATTGAGTTGGAATTCTACACAGATCCTCATCAAGCTATGAGCAGAGACAATCAATTGTGAAATATCAGCAGTGTTTAAAACATACTACTTTCTCATATAAAAGCATTTCTGAAGTGTTCACAGACATCATGGTTTTTGTTCCATACCAGTTTTATCCTATCTGAGCTTTATTTTGCTTGTTTGTCAGACAAACCCACACCATCATCTCAGTTTTGCCTTTTGTCATTTTAGTTTTCTACTATCAAACACTCACATGTGTGTAAGTCTCAGAATTTCTGCTGTACATCGTCACATAAAAAGAGACCATTAATGAGAATAAAACTCTATGTAATACACACAGTTTTCTAAAATATTTTATGACACTTAAACCGCTGTCCTGATTGATAATCCTGATTGGACTCAGCAGCTGTGAGAGGGAAAGACACACACCATGCACGTTATGGTCATCATAACCAGGTTTTATCAGCTGCTGACCTGCCTGCATAAAGGAATTGCACCAAGCACTTTTCATAGATATATATGACTCCATTCCACTGTCTGTCTCCATTACTTAAAGGGTGAAAGAAACACTGCATATATTTTTCCTGCTGTGCATTACCAAAACACAGAAATTCAAGTAGAGACTTGCTGAGAAGCCTTGCAAACTCGTGTCTTTCATTCCAAATAAAATAATGTGTAAAATTATACAAAACAAATTAAATTATATATGGATGGTTTGTCATTTTTCAGCCAGTGGGAGATCTTTTCTTTATAGCAAAAAATGGAGTTAAAAAGGTTTCTTGAATATCTCAACATATACATTTTGCAATGTTCTAAATAGCCCTCCCCAGTGCCTCACTAATTTTAGGATTGTCTTACCCTTTAAGTGACCTGATTGTAGTCACTTGTGCAGCCAACTAATTCCCTGACTTGTTCATTAAGATTATTATTGAAAACCTTAAATATTCATTATGTGTGAGCACAATGAGAACAGGACAAGTTCTTGGCTCACTGCTAATAAAAGATAAGTTTATTTTTTACCTTGAAAGGGAAAAAGAAAAGACTACTATTTCTCAATGTAAGCCTGTAAGAAATATGATTCTTGAATATCTTAAATGTATGCACATAAAAGACATGTAATTCCTCCATATGAAAAGAAATCTGTGAAGGGATTTTACTCTAGGGCATGAGTTGTTGAGTATATCAACTAAATTAAAATAAACCATAGGAAAATTACGGGATAAAAGACAAAGCAAGCTCTTCAACCTTTGGGAAATTGAGCAAATCAGACAGGAAGTTTTGTATATACAAAACTATAAAAGATATAGTTTAAATCACTATAATTACAGGAGTTGATGCCCTGTGGAATAAACCTTTTCAGGAAGTTTGTTTTTATGAGCTAAACCTGATACAAGATGAATTCAGTTGAAGATTTTAAGGTTCAAGCAATAACTGAAAGGTGAAAAATCCACAGTAGAAGGCTTGGCTACCATTATAAGGATAGCTATATATATACACCTGTATATAGGTATAGTTATGAGGGTAACTATGCACTAAATGTGTTAAAGGGTGTTGCTGGACCTGAACAGAACTTTGAGCAGCCCTGAGTTCAGTTTCCAGATTCTTTGCATTTTTGTTATTACTTTTTATGTGATTACGTATGTGCTAGTTACAAAATTCTGTGAAATGCTATGCCAAAACTAACATGCAAGATGAAAAATCAGAGCAGCTTACAGAGGACATTTTTTAATGCATTGATAAATGAGATGTTCGTTTCTTCAGATCAAAGCATCTCCTGCTGGAAGCAGTGTAACGTTGTATTTAAATATATCACTGTTGCTAAAAAAGCCTTTTTGAGATGAAAAGGTGCTGACAACATTATTATAAGCATTTCTACACGTGATGAACAGGTCTTGTATGCAAATCACCTCCATCATTTTCTTCTGTCAAGGAGGAGAATTAATTGCTCTGTGCAATGTTTTGCAAAGTGATTTCTTGAATTGATTTTTCTTGTTCAGTTTGTTGAATAAGTAAAACTTTTCTGTTTTCAGAACATGCAATGTTTGTGGTGTTGCTCAGTTCTTCTCTCGTCAGGTTTGCACTTGGTAACAGCAGGAGCTGAGTTGTCTCTGGATGAGTAACAGATTTGGGATTGGAGCATTTCTGTGAGAAAGAGGAAGGTGTTTGGGAGAGGTTTGAGGGTAGTGGGAGTAGCTCTGGCACACAGAAAGTGTGAGGAAAAGGAGAGAGTTGGCTGCTAGTTTTGTCCCTTCTAATTTCTAAGTGTAGTTTCAGGATTTCAGGGAATTTTCTCTGTTTAGGAAAAAAAATTATTAAAAAGACCCTAGGTTTTGTTAAAAATAATTTTAGAAAAACTTTCTCCATGTTTCCAATTGGCAGGAAGTTTTGAAAAGAAATCTTTCAGTTTGATATAGAAAGATAACAGATTTTCTTTAAAAAAGCCTCGAACATTCATCTCCCCATGATTTAATTAACCTTATAGACAATTATAACAAAAACATGAACAGGTTGTACAGAAAATTACATTCCACTTGCTGCTCAAATGAATAGTGTTGTATTTCTGTATGATTTTGTATATAAAATCAGTTTTAATCTCAGAAGAAGGGAATTTGCAACCTAGAAAATATGGAGTGTGTGGGAAGGCACCAATATTGCACTTAGTGGTCTGTTATGGAGTTATAAAAGCTGTGAGCAGGTCTGTTGGGTTGAACTGTGCAGGTGAGGTAGACAAGACAAGAGGATGAAGTCATGCTGGAGGGTGAAGGCATGAGTTCAGCACCTTGCTCCTGGACATCCTCAAAATAGGCATTTCCTGACACAGAATTGCAAATTCTTGGACTGCTCCTGAGCTGACCTGTAGCTCTGCACCACAGAAGACACTGCAGTGTTTCAAAACAAAGATCCCTTAACAGTTCCTCATAGATGACAGTCAGCCTGGGCCTCAGTTATCTCTCCCCAGTAAACAAGATTTGGGAGATGTCTGGGGGGTGCTTAAATCCCACTCTCACGTGGCCTTAGGACAGGCTAAGATTTACATTCAGTTCAGGAACCTTCTTCTCTGGAGTTTCTCAGTTTAGATGTCACATGGGGAGTTCTGTGGAATAATGACAAAGGATAACATGTGGGAGACTAATGTCCATCTTTTAATTCCCTGCTGAGAAAAAGGATCTGCTCTGAAGGGCATTTCAGAGCAAAAGCCTGATGCAGCCACTTGGACTCAGCCTGTAGGAGTTATTTTCTGTCCATTAATAACAGAAAAAGCAGCATGATGCTGTAGTTTTGTCACTGACAGCTTAATCTGTTAATCTAGGCACTTAAATTACCTTCAGGGTTAGGTGGGATTTTGATGAATGTCAGTGGCACCTAAAAGATGGCTTGGGATCCCTAATGCAGATCCCTGCCATCTCTTTGTAGCTGTGAATAATAATTTAAGGCAAGCTCTTTCTGTTTCAAGTAGCATTGGCACTTTCCTGGCACAGTTTTTCAATCTGAGTATGTGCTTCCTTGTATTCTATTTAATGACAAAATGACCTGATCTTAGAATTTTGGTATAAAGTTTTGAAGCTTGAATGTTTTATATATGTGGTTAGAAACAAGACTTGGGAAAAATAGAGGAGAAATTATTAACGTCTGAAGTCATATTTATCATGTAGAAAACTTTCTATACAGCTGCATAAGGTCAAGCCTGGGACAGCTGTACTCAAGTTTAAGGAGAAGGGAATACTGCTTGTACAAAAATGCAATCTCTTTTTTAGCAAGAGATCAGTTTGTAGCTTTACAAATGTGCTTAACTTCAGAAATGTTACATGTGGTTACTTCACAGCTCCACATTCTCCAGACACTTTGCTTTGTTCTTGCCTTCAAAGCTGAAAGCACTGTTACAGCACCGAGACTCAAACACCAGATCAGGTGGTTCACACTGGAGCACTGGGCCCATCAGCTATTATAGCTCAGTGGTCAGAGCAAGCCAGAGATGCAAAAATGGGACTTCAGAAAGCAGTCTGAAGCCTTTGACACATGCTAGCAAGTTTGGGAAGGAGAGGAGGAAACTTTTCTAAATGACCAGCTTCCTCCACTGGCACCAGAGCACAGTGGCCATCTGTCCAGTCTGGCTCCCAAGGACACGGCTGCCTAAAGAGCCCACACCCAGGCTTTGTTCTGCTTAATTCATAGGCTGGGTTAAACCACCACATAAACTACCAGAGAGTCAGGTAGTCTGCTTTTGAATTTTTCCCTGCTTAAGTTACATACCTTATCTGAAGGCACCTTATGATTTAATACATTGAACACCATGTCCAAATAAAAAAACCAGCTTCACAGGACCTCAGAACAACAGTCCAGGAATGGCTCAAGGGCCCATCTGTATCAGTATCTGGTCTCCAACAGTGGTAATCACAGTAAAAAAAAAGGCAGGCAAGTGGTATTTTTATGCAAGAACACACTTGAACAACCCCTGTTGTTCAACAACAAAGACTTGATTTGAAGCTAAAGTGGCCTCCTCAAGTCTGAGGTCCTCCCACAGTCCCTTCCTTTCATGAATTGGTCAGTTGTGCTTTTTGATCTGGTTGTCCACAACATTTCATGGGTTCCATTGTTTAGTTATATATTAATAGTTACTTCCCTTTGATTGTTTGAGCACTCATCTTGCACAGTGTTTGATGCCCATGTACAATGAAGCTCATGTATCATGATAACTTGCCAGCACTCACTCCTTCTTCTCCTTTTCTCATACGACTTACATTTTGGGGCTTTCCTGCAGTTTTTAAGTAACTGTATGAGTAGCAGGTATGTATCACAGAAAAAAAAAAAAAAATTTATGGTATTTATTACACCATAAAGCATTCTTGCAGCCATTTTCAGGTCTATCAGAGACTATGAGCAAGTAAGCAGAGATCAGGGAATAGGAACATAAACAAAGTAGATTTATTTTCAGACGAGTTAGGTTTAGAAATGGATGTAGAATGTGCAGAATGTGCACTTTGCAGATGGATTTAAGATGGAGATACTTTTAAATATTATAACAACCTCCTTTCCTTCAAAGTAAGAAATACATTAAATTGTCATACTAGTAAAACCTTTCAGTGATAGTTATTTCTCTTAAGTCAGTGAAGTTTGGGCCAGATTCCTAATTATATATTCTTCTCGTATAGAATTTTAAGAACACATTTTTATCAGATTAAAACTCAGACTGGTTATTACTCTCTGTATCTATCTTTAAGTCATATAAATTGAATCCAGCAAGTGTATACTGAGTTCATTATTTCTCTGTATTTAATTCACAATTCTCTTATGGTGCTCTTGTGAGACCCCACCTGAGTACTGCATCCAGCTCTGGGGCTCTCAGTACAAGACAGACATGGTCCTGTTGGAATGGCTCCAGAGGAGAGCCCTGAAAATGGTGAGAGGGATGGAGCACCTCTCCTGTGAAGAAAGGCTGGGGCTGGGGCTGTTCAGCCTGGAGAAGAAGAGGCTCAAGGAAGATCTTAGTGTAGGTCTGTGGTGACAGGATAAAGGGAAATGGCTTTAAGATTAAGAAAGAGGGTAGATGTAGGCTAGATATTAAGAAGAAATTATCTCCTGAGAGGGTGGTGACAGGTTGCCCAGAGAAGTTGAGGATGCACCATCCATAGAACTGTCCAAGGCCAGGTTGGATGAGGGTTTGAGCAACCTGGTCTAGTGAAAGGTGTCCCTGCCCATGGCAGAGGGTTGGAATGAGATGATCTTTAAGGTCGCTTCCAACCCAAATCATTCTGTGATTCTGAAGTCCCTGTTTTCTCCAGTGAAGAGGCAATGGTTCAGAGAAGTGCTAAATAAAAGCCTGCCTTGCATTTATTCTTGACGAAAGTAATTGGAAGAGTCTAAATGACTATTTTTATGTTTTAAAGGGTATGGATAGTTATTCCACTTTCTGACTTATCTATTGATACCTCCTGTTATGTTCTCATCATCCAAACAACCCACTCAAGCAAACGACAGTTTTACCTAGGGGTTTGAAGTCAGAGTTTTAGCCTTAGAAAAGTGTTTATTTTAGGAGTTCCATAGAAAAGCTAAATTGTTTCATTTCTAGCACTGGATATGCAAAAGTATAAAGACAGAGAGTTTAGTGTAGAAATTCAGATGCCTGTAAGAAATACAACTACTCTACTATATTACATTCCATTACATCATCTGAAAATTTATTTTTCCTTCACATAATGTGTTCTTGCAAAACACACTTTGTATACACAGCTTTTGCATGCATGTGTCTATTAAACCTTCATAAAACAGGTTTGTTTATGGAGTGCCTTTGAATCTATGTTTAACTACAAAGCTTGTCAATCTCTGTTCCAGCACAGCCTTAGCCTCAGGAGTAATAGCATTAGCTCTAATTATTACAAAACAAGTCCCTATCAATCTTTCAAAGAACTAATTAACAGCTTTGTTATGTAAAAAATGTCTGCTTCCATCAGATAAAGGGAGAATGCAGATAAAGCTGTGAAATGCAGAAGTCATGCTGCAGCATGGGAGGGTTATCTAATTTAGTGAGGATGATCACTACAGCCTGAAAGTCTTCATGGAGAGGATTAAATGTGTCCAAACCCACTGCCTTCCCAGTGCCACACATCGACAGAGAACACACTCTTATGTGCAGAGGGAACTGGACCATTTTAGGAAAGGAACATACCTTTGTTAACTTTTTTCACTCAAAAGGTTTGAAGTCTATAAATAGCATTGTCTGGCAGTACTACAAAATAAACTTTCAAAACAGATTGGAGGGCATGTTTTTACTTATTCAACCCAGTGTTTTTTAATTTAATGTTCTTAAAATGCTCCAAGAGTTGCTATGTTCCAATGCACCACTGTGTTGGCACACTTGCATTTTCAGATGCTAAAGGAAGTATCAAAATAATGGGAAACAACGCTTATTTCCAACAAGCTACAATTGGGGGTTTTTCATGCTTCCTGCTAACCTTACTAAACTTTCTCATTTGAACTGACAAGTTTCATGCTTATTAGTTTTGTAAAATTATATATAGGCCTCTCTTCTACGTTGTTTTTTTTTTTTTTTGAGTACTCTGGACTCAAAGCAGTAGCTTAAAAGTAGGAATTTAGTGTTATCTGAGGTGCTCCAACACACCTCTGCATGTGCTGCTACTACAGTGGAAACCTCAGCACATAGTTTCACAAGTAGGAATATACATATAGATGTCTAAATTCAGGTTTAGTCCATGAGCTGAATCTCATTCTGAAAGACAAAATAACGAGCTTTGCCTTGATTTTATCCACAGTTTTCCAATTTGGAAATATAACTACACAGTTATCCTAAATCCTGAAGTATAGGACATGAAGTAAGGATATTGAATAAGCATCCAAACAGTTTAGATAGCATATAAGCATCAATAAGTGGCCATGTTCCTTATTTATCGCAGAGAATTGCCACTGAATTGTTTGCTACAGAAGGAGAGAGTTTCATTTGTACTGGAAAGAACTATGGAGTTCTCAGCTCCCAAGAATATGGAGTGGGAAACAAGCAGCTCAGATAATAGTTCAGCTCTTGGCTAGAATGCCAAACTAAAACATTTTGTAACCATTCTCATGGCAAACTGGCATCTTTACAAATTTCACAATGATAGGGTGTTTTGCTAGCAGGAACACTACTGTTGCCAAAGTAGCCTGAGCAGTGTATTAATAAACAGATTGGAAAGCGTGTGAAGAAAATTTGATCCTATTAACAGATGCATATTGAACATTTCCAGGGAAAGGCAGTGCTGCTGTTTACATATTGCAGCATATGGGCAGATTTGTCACAGGAAACCTGTGAGACACGTTCACCTGAGGAACAGCAGGGCTGCTGTCAGGCACACGAAACTCAGGAATGAAAATGGCAGCGAGATGTTTGCTATGACTGAATGCCACTCCGCCTCACTTTGCCAGGCTGGACAATCTGGAAACAATTCTGAGTGTACATTCATAGAAATGAGTGCTCTCCCCGCTGTGCTGACCCAGCTGGCATGGGGTTTTGTGAGTGGAATACCCAACCCCTATCCCTGACCCCATCCAGGTGGTACTGCCAAAACATCCACCTGCCTTTTCTCTGCCACACACCTCAAAATCATTTCATGTGTTTTATAGAACTTTCCTTCTCAGTGTGCAGAAGAGCTGAGATTCCAGCTCTTTTGGCCACTGCGATGCAATTTCAGAGTGGTGATGCTAAAGAACAGATTTTTCCTGACACGTAAATGTACTCACAGAGCAATTGGAAGTGGAGGTCATGAATAAAGTTATAGGATCCCGAATAGTTTGAACAAGCAGTATTTCTGGGAGAGGTTGCTGATACAAAGGAAAGCATTGAGGTTGCTGTGTTCTTTGTTAGTTACTTTTTTGATAGTAGTTGTCCTTTAGGTTCTTTATCACATCTGCACATCATACAGTTTATCTCTGCTACTCCTGATCCCATCATATTGGAAAAGGCTGCTTGCTTTTTCCTGTGATGCAAGAAAGAGTTAAGTGTCAAAAAAACTACCCAGTGTCAGGTCCCAGGAAAACATCTGCTCACACAGTACTGAGTTAAACTGTGGTGTGGACAGTGGCAAGCCATGGTGGATGTCAAAAGCCTACAGGAATTAAAATAAGGATTAAACAAATGGAAAGAAAAAATCATAAAAATCAAGCTTATATTAGGAAGTCCCTATCACAGAAAAGTGGTATCACAGTAAAGAAGTTCTTCTTCATGTTCAGGTGGAACTTTCTGTGTTCCAGTTTCTGCCTGTTGCCTCTTGTCCTATTGTTTGGAACCACTAAGCAGAGCCTGGCTCCATCCTCTTGACACTGTCCCTTCAGATACTTACAGACATAGATGAGGTCACCTCAGTCATCTCCTCTCCAGCCTGAACAAGCCCAGCTCCCTCAGCCTTTCCTCAAGCTTTGCTCCCTTTCCACAGCCACTGAGGACATCCAGAGGTGGTGAAAAAGGCTGTCCAGGTGATCATGGAGCAGTTCCACACCCACCTTCCACACCAGCAGCACACGTGAGGACACTGCCATCGTCCCCACAGGGAGCTGTGCAACAAGAACACGGGGCATAAAGCATATCCTTCTGCTGCAGGAAATGCTGGAGACAGATTTGTAGCTTCACACAACACTCATGATGTAGTTAGAGCAATTCCCTGATTTATTCTTCAGTCTATTCCCACAGGTGGAGAACTAAGGAGAAGTACTTTGCAGACAGAATGATTGCTATGAGGACATAGGTTTGTCAGTGGGATCCTGGTGCACACTTGGGATTTTCTGTAGCAATACAAACAACAAACATAAAACTTAAATCTAAATTCATCCTCTCTAAGCTCTTCTTCCAACAGAAGCTCCAATACAAAACAGAATTTTACTGAAATATTTAGTGTCTGTCCTGTTTTATTTAAAAAATCCAAGTCTGAACTGTTCAGTCCCAAGAGAATGATTTTTGTGTTGAAACTTTCCCATGTGCCTACAAACAAATCCGGTAACTCTCATGTCTCATTTCATGGTTCCCAAAAGTGACAATGCAACAACAGCTGTGTTAATACCATTATAAATTAAAATCATGTTTAGCTATCCAGGACATACTTGCTAAGGATGATTAAAACAAACCACTTTGTAAAAACCAGTGGCTGCTTTAATGTTCAAAAAATTCAGTCTTCATCAGAATGAATCCTTCACTGTCTAACAGTTTTCTTACTAGCCTCAAACACTGGAGGATGAGATGCCTTCCTCTTTTAAAAATGTATATATTCAGCAATTTATGTGAAAGTACACAACTGCATATTGTAGCTCATAGTGCATATTAGAGATTCCCTTTTTTTTTTTTGTAGATACGTGAATCCAGAATGCGTTTGAGTTAAAATAAAAATAACAAAATTATTTAAGCTGTTAAATTAATACTGAAATTTTGCATGTCAGTACTTTTTTGACAGCTTCATAAAAACTGATATCTACATTACTGTGAAGACTTTCATCACTTTCAATTGTTTTAACCTTTTCTCACTATTCCTAGTGATGGATTGAAATATAAAGAAATAGGAAAGGAGTTCTGGGAAACATTAAATAAATCAATAATTTTAAATCCTTTTTCTTTATCTCTGCATGATTTGATAAAAAGCATGAAAAAACAATTCTGTGGGCTATAAAAAGTATTTGACTGTGCAAGCTGTCATTGTAGGAACGTCAGCTAAAATTATCAAAGTTAGATGCAGAAATATGGGAACTCACATTAGATTTCAGTCTGGCTCATTCAGAAATTTGAGTCTGATGTCTAGGGGCTATATTGTACTTTTAAGCATTTTTGACTATTCACAGAGGACTGGTTCTCTGCAACATTTTTTGCTTCCACATAATAACAGAGTCAGCAGAACCACTCACATGTGCAAGCATTCAGAGAAAATGTTTTAAAAAATGTCATATTTTGATCTGAAGAGAAAATGGAAAAATAATAATGCCCCCTCCCCAACATAGACAGATGTGAAGAAATTCATAGATCACCAAGTGTAGGTGCAAGGGAGGTAGGAGATGTTCAACCAAGAAAACCTTTATAGTGGAATGATTTATTTTTGATAAATTGCTTCTGCATAGAATTTCCTCTTATAAGTTGTAGAGGCCACTCAAAAAGATTGAAATTCCGAGTAAAGCTAAGTTGTGTAAGCAGAACGAGGGGAAAAAGAGGTGTAAGGAATTGACTGTCAGCTCTTGTAAATCTGTTTAGTTCCACTCAGCTCAAATGACCCAAGTCAGTGTACGCCAGCCAAGGGAGTTGCTCTGTGATTATAAAAAGCGTGAAGAGATAATGAAAGTCAATGTATTTAGTGTCTGAGTCTCTTTGTTACTCTTCAAAAATCCATCTACTGCCTCTGTATGATGTCCTATTATAGTGGCTATTATGTCTTCTGCATGGTTAATTGATTAGCTCTAATCTAACTTCAGTTGCCCTAAAGCAGATTAATATAATTATTTCATTTTCACTGCAGCACTGGTTTTGTTCAATTTCTAATTCTTGTATATGGCTCCTATGAAACTAAGTATCTATATATACTACCCAGGTGACCTCATATCTGGCATCACACACATTTCAAGGGCAGTGAAGGTAGGTGATGTCTTTAAACCCTTTCGGTCTTCAGCTAAAATGGACTCGTATAACAAATCTTATGTCATATGAACAGTAATGTTTAGAATCAGAAATGAAGGATGGTGTTCATCTCATCTAGCTCTGGGATCCAAACAACAGGAGTTAAGATGGCCAAGCATTTGTTGTAGCTCCTGATTCCCCAGTGCAAGAAGACATGTGCCCTGCTCCCTAGAGCAGATCAGGAGATGAGTCATTATCAGGAGAGAAATAAACTGAATAAATCAAAGTTACTATTGTGATGGCTTGGAAAGTGCCTCCCTGGTCTGTGTTTTTATCTATATCTGTGCTCAAGGTTTTGAGTAGGCCCAAATAACTGAATCAGAAATTTTCTAAGAAAATAGTTTTAGATACTTTGATGAAAAAAATGGCTCCACATTGATATCAGATACTTGTAAACATGTATCCTTTTCAATAATGTATTTGTGAGGAAGGAGAAGTATCTGATCAGAAAAATGCAGCCTGTCATGGTTAGAACATCCATCAGAGGTGATGGTCAAAAGGAATTCTGTAGTTAAATCATCAGAGGTCCATCTGTGTAAACCAAAGTAAAAATATCACACGTGGGCTTTATACTGTGTATTGTAAAAAGAGAATATCTACTGTCTTCTTCTGAATGTAACATGCTATCTTGCATTTTCACCAAAGCCCACATCTAATTTATGCCATCTTTTACATCATTGCTGACAGCGACCGAATGACCTTTTTTGTGATATAGCTGAGTACATAATTTCCAGTTTTGTATGACAAGAATCCTTCATCTTCAAATTCACTAACTGTAGTCTTTTGGTTTTTGTCAACTTATAATATCATTTTAGTCTTACTTATGCCAGCTGTAGATTGGAAATTCAGGAATGCCCTATAACAGATATACACTGAGGCTAATGGAGGAGCTGTCATCTGAGTCACAAGAAGAATTCGTTTTGCACAACGGTTTCACATAAATATTGGTTGTATTGATTCCTTCTTAAAACAAACTAGTTCTCTGGGACTCCTGTCATTCTCTGCTGTTTAAAAAAAAAAAAGAAAGAGAAGACATGGTCATTATACTCTTAATGGCATTCCTTAAGGCTTTAAGAAAAAGTTGAAGAAAAGGAGTAATAAATTCAAAACAAAAATAATTAAGGAACAAAAGTCAAGTGAAAATATGACAAAACCACAGATTGTCCCAGATGTTTCTATTAAAGATACTCAACCTCCCTTTGATAAAACACTTCAATTTCTCATGAGGAAAATGCAGTAAATATCTGGACTTCAGTAAAGTATTTGGGACTGGGTCACAGGAAATTTCTTGGGGTGGAGACAACTAATAGAAGAACTGGAACTTGGCTAAAGAATTGTTTAGATGGAAGATGACAAGCTGTACCTAAACGAGAAGCCTTGGATCACATGGACATTGCAGAGGGATTTCTCAAGGATCAAACCTGGACTAACTTAATGTAATGTTTTCATTATGACTTTGGCACAGAAACCCAGAAGTGAGCTAATAAAACATGACAACACAGCATTTGAAGTCATTGTCACTGTAGTGAAAGATGGGGGTGCCATAAAGAAAGAATTGGAAAGCCTTTTGTTAGAGAGATAGAAATGGGAGAAAACTCCGTGCCATGAAAAGTGAGAAGACTCATTTAGGCAGTAATAAAACTTTCTGCTGGAGGGGTTGGATGCTGAGGGTTTGAAAGCAGCAAAGAAGAGAAGCAGACTGCAGAGCAGAAACTCACAGCACGACTGTGAGCTGCTGGTGTTGCAGAGCTGTGTGAAGGCACATGAGATCCACAGAGAATAAGGGAAAAAATGCCTGGGTGCAAGGTCATGGCAAGACTTCATCTGGTGCAGTGCGTGCGTTCTGAGACTCACACACTAGAGAGATGGATTAAAATGGGGAAAAATGCCAGGCAGAACCATAATATGGAAGTAATTTGAATACTTCTAAGTACTTATATATAGAATAATAGAATCTTAGAAAGGTTTGGGTTGGAAGGTTTTCCTTAAAAATCATCTAGCTCCGACCGCCCTGACATGCACAGGGACAATTATGGTTTGTTCTTTATTGTGACTGCCTATGACACGGCTAAGTTCTGTGGTTTAGCTTGCTGCCTCTGCAGAGCTGTGGCCAGGTGAGAGCACTTGCAATAGCACAGAAAGCCTGACCATTAACATTTCTTCAAAGATACCATATTGTGCTGAAAAATGAGCAGGGGAGGATGAAAAAATAATATTAGTGCTTGAATAGCTTTCACTGGGAGATTTTCTGTACAAGCTACTTCACACCCTCATTGTGTCTGTATGTTTTCTGTATACAGCATCATGCTCTGGTATGATCTGACTCCATAAAAATGAGTGAATTAATGTGGTAACAGTACACTCCAGTATTGCCTGAAATCCCATTTTCTTTGAAAGCTCAACCATCTCTATGCTCCTATCAGGACTGCTTCTAGTTCATTCCCAAGCTAGACAGACAAATTCAAGTACCTTAGTTATCCTGTGGAAGGAAAATGTTGAGAACCACCTTGCCCATCTTAGTTACAAAGACTGTAAAAGTTTTCCATTCAAAATGACCTGTTTTTTCTATAACATAAGAAGTGAATAATTTTAACTTCAGCTGCTTGTACTCTGTCTGCTCAATCCATAAAACTCTAGTGCCTGGATAAGGAAGTTAAAGCAGCCTACTATTAATAATAATAATAACAATAAAAAAATACAGCTGAGGCTGTGATATAAAACTTAAGTGTCTGGGAGAAGGCAGCGAACCAGGAGTTTAGGATGGAGCCATTTCTTACATCCTTCTTTTCACCAAAGGACACAAAGCCCTTGGTCAGCCTGATTATTAGATTAGGCTATTATTATGAATTGATCTGTCTAATGAAGTCTATATTTTTTTCATATTTCTGTTCATCTTGCAGTAGGATGTTTGCTGATTCCTTTTCAGTGTTTTCTTTGAGAACATTTTTCATTATGTTTTCTTCCAAAGTGATTTTCTGGTGCTGGGTGATGCTTTTCAGTAAATACTTTATTTCTAAAATTGCTTGAAAATAAATAAAATTTAAAAAACCCCAAACTTCAGAGTTACCAAATTAGGAAAAAGAATCTGAAAAATAGTTTCAACTAAAACAAAAAACTGGTGGGGAAAAAAACCATCCATTTATCTTTTTGAGTCATAAGCAAATATGTTTCTAATTCCAGTTTGAAATTATATTCTACATTTCAAAAGTTGAATTAAATTTAAAGAAAACAATCATGTTTTGAAAAGGACTCAAGAGCTAAACAGAACCTTCCTGGGTGCCCCACTGTAGAGGTTTTTGATCTGGGTATTTTTCCTACTTAGACTAAAATTCAGACCCTGGACGTATATTTTGATTTGTTTTTACATTTGGCTACTAACACCAGGAGCCCAGAGTTAGTCTGGCTCCAGTGACTCGGAGGCTCCTCAGCTGAGCAGAGAGTCAGTAAATACCTCGGAGCATTTCAGCAGGGGGATTACAGCCCTGCCAGGGCTTCCCAGAACAGCTGCTGCAAGAAGCTTGTTTAATACCTGCTGCCTGTAAAAAGAATTAAGCAGTAAATGAGGACTTGCCACAGGACTTGTGTCTAGGTTTGCTGGAGAAGCAGAAGCACAGACATTTTGCTTTCTTCAGGCATGTATAAGCCCCTTAGCTGGAGTTAGCTGTGGCTGGGAAAAGAGGTGTTTAAGGGTTTACAAGAGGCAAGGAGAAGAAAACCTGCTCACACCACCGGTGTTTCTGTAACCTGTGCATGAACTTTTAAATCAAGTAGCTTTGTTCATAAGCCTCAGTTATCTGGCATAGAACAGCTTCATCACTAATGCCAAAAGAACCCCATGTGGTTAAGAAAAAGCAGTCAGTCCCCTCAGCTCCTCACAGCCCCTTAAATACACTAATCCAAGAAATAAATATATAAATGCGTTATAAAAGCTCATGTTATCCAAAATTTGTTTTTAAAGGCCCAGTTGCTGAATAGTAAGGCTTGAGGATCTTTTTCATCAAAATGTTTTGGAGGGATAAAAGAAAAACAGGTTTTGTGTGTAGAAAGCAAATACCAAGCAGGGTGTTTCAAAAAAGCTAAGTATTTTGGTTTTAATAAAAACCTTTTGTGTTTTTCCTCAACTCAGAAATCACAGTGGGTCAGTTAAAAAGTCAGGCTACTTGCCTGATCAAAATAAAAGGCAGATTAATCTGCTACAACCCTACTGTCTTCTTTGGGAGAAAGTAAAAGTGCAGTTGAAACTCCAAGTGTAATTATAGGGAAATCTATTTTTGTGAAAGGGAAACAAAGAGTGAATTCCACCTGTCTGGGTTAGGAACAAGTGTGTGGTCTGGTGATGGCCCAAGTTCAACTCTTTTGAAGACTTGTCCAAGGTAATCTATCTCTGTGTCCTGTCTTCCAGTTTGTAGGAAGGTCTAATACCAATTCCCTGAAAATTGTTGAGAAGATAAATACACAAAGACTGTTTTAAGGAAGACATCATACAATTACTTTAGATTTACAGTTCTTACTATCTATTTAAGGAAGTGCAATGCATTTCGTAGATAATGAGTCTTGCAGTGCTGTGCTCTGGTCCCTCACACATTCTGGGGTTTCTTTCTTCTATAGAGAGGCAGCAAGTGATTCCATCAGTTTCACTGTACCACACAATGAATAACTGCACAGGTGTGATGAAAAGATGCCAAGGGATGAATTCTTGGGCCCTTACAAACTGATGTGGTCCTCTCTTTGGAGCTAGATTTTTATGGAACAGGTCTTAGGTTTTACAGTAACGCATTTGGGTCTTTTGGGAAGGGAACCTCTCAAGAGATCTCCGACTCACAGAAGCAAAATGCCATAAGGTGGTTTCTTACCTGCCTCTGTAACTCCAAGTCTCATCATATTATCTCAAGACTTACAATAGCTGACAGATTTCTGAAAATTCAGCTCCAAGCTGTATGTTCACAAAGATCAGTTTCCATTAAACAGAGATAAAACACCAGCTTACAGGCTGTGCCAGAGAAAAGCTTGGAAATTCAAACCATAGCAACTTCAGCAATAAAAAGCAAATAGAAGATATCTGAAAACCATGCTTGGAAAATATTATATATTTTGAGTCTCATGTAAGCCAATGACTGATTTTTCAAGTGTTTGGGAATGGTAACAATTAATGTCGCCTATAGAATTCCTGATAATATTACTCAGTTCATGTTCCTTTGAAACTCCTGAGGGATATCTTCTCATCCTTGGAATTTGTTCCTGTTCATTTTAAAAGAGTTCTTCTTTGTTTCTAGGCCTTGACTGAGCAAAGCACACATGAAATGAAGACTGTATGAAAAAAGCTTTATGCAGATGATGTTGCAATACCACTCAAATGAAATCCAAATCTTCATATTAAAAGCAATTGGTGATACAGGAATATTTAGGTCAATCCAGCTTGGCAGAGTAATTAATTTTCAGTCTGCCCCTGATATTTTTCCTTTATTTGTTCTAGTGAGGTTCTTCCAAATAGTTCCTTAAATTCACATTCGAAAATGAGCTTGGTTGTATGATCTTGGCTCCCAGTTAAAAGGTATGTCCCAGATTAATATCAGCCAGAAAAAACTAACTTCTCACTTCAGGGAGAAAAACTGGTTGATGGCTGATAATCAACTTGAAGTCTGCTGTCATGGATCTCAGCTAACACAGAGAATGGGAAATCACTGCATGCAAGGACTCAGGTAATCAAACTTTTCTAGGAGTGGACCAACCAACTCATTTGGTAATGGAATTTGCCCACAGATGATATAAATCCTGGTAATGTCTGAATTTAGAGTTAACAATGAAGCTATGCCTGTTACACCTCAAGGATGAACAGAACCAAACAGAGGGGCCTAAGCCAGAGGCCAGTGTTGGAATGAGCATCCTTTTCTAACACATGTGGTTTCCAGACACAGCACTCTCTTGTCTTTCTTCATTTAGTATTTATGACTGAATTTCCAAAACAGCAATTTTTTCCTCACAATTCATGATTTTTTTCTTCAAAATATAGTCTGTAATTCAATTTGTGGATAGTCTAAAAAAATTTCTAGGACTAATGAGCTTTTTAGACACAAAAATATTACACATTTTCTAAAATCAGGAGTTACATTTCTTTGATAGGATATTTGAACTAGGTGACTCATACGATCCAGAAACATTTTCATTACAAAAACTTTATTATGAAAATAAAATATAAAATCTACATCTATAGATGGCAAATGTGAAGAGATAAAAATTCATATCTGTCAGATATCTTGTTATAAGCCATGTAGGGTGTTGCTAAATTCTAAAGTCTGGACTTGGCTAAATCTAGACTGTGCTCCCACTTTTAACTGATTAATTTCTTGACATGTAAAGTGTCCTATTGAGCTTCTCAGGTTTACAGAATTATGACATTTTTGAGGGAATATCTGATCCAGGCTTGTCCATTTAACTTCCCAAAGATTTTTATTAGTATACATCACTCCGTAATGAAAGACAGACGTCAGTTCTCTTGCCATACAAAGTTACAAAGCTGGAGAGTGATCTGAAGGTTACATTTATTTGCTTTAATGAGACTTTACCATGCCTAAAGTACAGTGTATTGAGCAAAAGGTGAAGAGCTTTAATCTAAATCAAGTATACTGCAATAATTGAACAAGGGTATCATGTAAGAGAAGAGAAAAGAGTACAAGGGTTAAACATTACTTTGGATATTTGGATTGAGAACACGTTAACAAAGTGAGTTTATTTTAAAAAGCAAGGATTTTCAGTCTGAGTGGGTCCTTTTGTGGCTGCAAAGATTTATATAGTTTTAAAGCTATTTTCTAGTATTAAATGCCTTCTTACTTAGCATGACAAGAAGCAAATAAAATCTGTCTGATGTGCTCAGCAAGAACTTAATCCAGCTGGACAGAATGAGGTACAAATGCAATTAATATCTCTTTACCAGCAAATATATTATGTTTTATAGGGTCTTATTTTTCAGAAATTATTCAAGTAAAGCTTCCTGATCAGTATCTAGCCTAGAAGATGAGATATTTCTTCAGCCATTAGGTATTCTCTGAGCAATTGAATTTGCATTTTGTAGACTCAGCTGCTAAAACTAACTGGAGATTTTTGGTTCTACCTCTTAGATATCTCAGTTAGAAACTGATTTTCCAGGTCAGTGCTCACCAGTCCTTCAAATTATGTCTCCATTAAAATTACACAAGCTGGACTGAAAACCTCCTTCTTTTGTGATCTTGGTTTTAGCAGCTTTCTCTGCACTAAGACAGCTCCTCTAAAAATAGTGAGGATGTTGCTGGCCTTTCTTTTGCACTGTTTTTACAGAATCTAAGAATTGGCATGATTTCCACCTCTATGGAAATGCCAGAGGATGCCAAAGATCAGTTCTTCATGAATAGTCTTCTATTTGTTATTCTTCTACTGCCTACCCTGTCTCTATGGCCCATGGAATACACTTTTTGTCTGTCTGGACTTTCTCTGTTCCTAATGCTACTTCCTGGAGGAAGAAGGTTTAAGGATACTGAAGAGCTTGAGAAGAAAGTTCATGCTGAGAAAGAAAGAACAAGGAAAGATGGTCTCTACTCTAAAGCTTTGAGTATTTCCCACTTCTTTCAAAGGTCCCAATGAGACCTTGGCAAAGCTAAAAGGCCATAAAAGGACAAAAGCCACTTCATTTTTGTACTGTTTCCTTGTGTGGTTTTGTTTTTGTTTTTTTTTTTCCCCATGTGTTTCATACAATAGTCCCTGGATAGGAAAGGTTGATGGACTTTTTGTCTGGTTGGATTGTTCAGGTTCAACACACTGTGTTGTCCAGTACCTATGGAGAAGGAGAGTAATTTTAGCAAGTCAGCAGTGAATGCTTTCATTCTTTTGGTTAAATACATTTTTAACAGTGTGTCGTATCTTCAGCAGGCATCAACAACGTAACTCCAGGAACAAATGTAGCTTCAGGAATTTATATCAGACCAGAACTCGGGCATCTTCCTTTCTCCATCATTTTTCCTGGAAGCATCTAGGCATGTGGCTATAAAACTAGGAGCCAGGGGATTATAAATACTAATTCTCACTCTTTTCCTCTGTAAATGTGGGTATTTGGAGGGAAGCAAGCCTCTAAAATCATCAGTAAGTTTCAGATGTTATTACTCAAACATAGACTATCAAAAGATGATTTTTAATTCCCATGCTGTTATCAAGCAAACAAAGGAAAACTATGTTATACAAATTGTTATACCTTCCAACTTCAATGTAACATTCGTAAACTACAGATTACAACTATACATGAGAAAAAAATTCATATCCACACATTGTATATTATATTCTATGCACTTGCCATTTTTTTTCTTCCACTTGAGATAGGATTTCAAAGTCACATCTAACCCTTCATTCACAGGGCTTATGCAAGCTTGCATTGATGGATGAAACTCATACTCACCATGTGTATGGGAAAAAGCACTTTGTGTAATCCTCATAAATCCTGTAGTGATGTGAGTGCAGTTTCAGCTGGGATATTCCAAAGGAAAACGGAAGATCAAATTCCAACTGCATGTGTTAATTAGATAATACTCCTTCTTGTGCAACTGTTATCTCATGGGATTATATAAGGATAGACAAATGTGTAGTTGATCGGGATATTCACTGATTGTCTCTGGAGGCCCAAGTCCTACCAAGAGTCACATGCATTAAGTTACCCTTCTTAATTTGCAATTTGACAAAACCATGACTTAATGTGGTAAAACTGGTTCTTTTTGTTCAAGGAGGGGTCACGGGCTGTACTGACAGACATGCTGTAGCTCAGGCCTGAGATGTGCTGGAAGGTTTGTGAGGAGGAATCCAGCAGAGCTTCTTCTACTATGCCCTGCTTAAGCAAACGCATCTCCATGGGGTAGTGAGGAGAAAAACTGGAAGAGCACCAGGAGCTATTTACACAACTGGAACCATTCCATCCTCAGTCAAGTGAAGCAAATAGCTGTAAAAGCGTTCTCTATTTCAGCCATCCAAGAACAACACCACAAAGTGGACATCACGAGAAGTCAGTTGCCATGGGCACACAAGTGTCTGACTGGGAGAACACCCACAGACACTGAACTTTGGTTCAGCAAACCCCAACTCCAGCTCTCTTCAGAGCGAGTGTTGCTATCACTCAGCTTTAAAAGCAACCTAGGAACTTCAGAGGAACTATGGGGAGGCACGGGACAGGTCCACTTCTGAGATGAGACAGGAAAGAGGCAAATACAACATGCATCTTAGACAGAGATGAGATGTCTTGTTTTCTCACCCCAGGCTCCACAGACACTGGTTTCACTTGACAAGCTCTTGACCAAGTCTGTGTATCTAACCTAACACAGCCTGCCCAGTGTTCAAGTCTCAGGGAGTCTTTAGATGAGTTCTGATAGGGATGGATAATTGTTGTAATTAATTCGAGAACCAGAACCAAAAACTTGAGTGACACAGTCTCTGGAAGCTCACCAAGCTTTTAAAATCTTACCCATGTTTTTTCAGTTTTGGACATGGCTAGCAGATTTCTTCCTCTGCTTGACTAATTATAAAGCCCAAGGGCAACTGAGCAGAATTTGACCAAACTAGTTGGACAGTAAATTCCTACTCTTACACATTATTAAAGCTGGAGTAAATGAAAGAGGCCATTCTCCTTGCAGATGCTCCTGCATGTTCTTTATATTTTAGAAACAAATTGTTAATTTTTTTTTTTCATTTGAATGAGGCATGAACATAAATTCCTATAACGACACAGCCATTTGGTGCCAAATGCAATAAAATGTCATGACAACAAAAGAAATGATTATTCATAAGTCATCATTTAGTTCTGTTTCCTCCCTTCCCCCCAAGTAAGCTTCCCTCTCTCTGCCTTCAGCCTTCCTTTCTACCCCTCATAAAAGAGTTGAGTGGAAAAGAGATTCTTAATCCATGGCCAATGCCTTTCCCTAGGCTTTTGTTTTTGGTTTTTTTTTGACTTGCATGGACTTTCTGAAGAGCACAAACCTTTACAAACTGCCAAAGGAGAGGTTTTATCTCAGAGTCCACTGATCTAAACTGAAACACACTCACCTAAAGAACGTGCTCCACAATAGCCTCCCACAACAATTTTATGACCCAGCCAACAGAGGTCAAGACTGTTACTCTTTGGAAAACACAATCTGCATCTGTGTTAGTTTGAGTAGTGATCTCCAAAATAAGCAGTTCAAGTATTTAATCTAGGAACACCTACTTATTGTAGGTCATTTTTTTAGTTCAGCTTCTCCCCAAGTGAATTCTACATGTCTATTCAATTTTGGCTTTAGGAAACCCTGTACCATGGGAGTTGTATTTCTTCAAATAAAGTATATCACAGCAGATGCAGTGCAGAACCCAGTCTGACCAGGCAGTAAAAACAATACCCTCTACCCAATATATAATTTGTTACTCTCTGATTTGGCTTCTTCAGATTTCTCCCTTCTTGCATTTCCAAAAAATCCTAGTGTGCCTTCCATCAGGAATCATTGTCTCACTGTATCAGGAAGCCCATACATCAGTCATATAGCTACAATACGAATTAGAAGATGCAAAGAATTTTCAGAGTAAATAAATGGCAAAATACTGATGTGTGAACACAGTAATGAGACCCTGAACTGTGTAGTGCATCTGAGAAAACTGAGAAGCTTGGATTAGGTAAGGTTAGATTAAATCTAAGAATAAGATTTACTGTGAAAGCTGGCTAATTTTGAATATTTTTTTTTCCTTTTTTTTTTTTTTTTTTTTTGAAATGGTAGCACTCTTGAGTTCTGTGTTCAGGAAATTTTATGAGTTTGGAAGGAAAAAGGCTAGTTTCTTAAGTCTGCCTTGGAGAGAAACAGAAACAATGTCTCAATTTTTACTCAGTAATAATAGAATTCATGCAGAATTTGGAAAACACAGGATCAAATTTTGTTTCTAACAACAAAAAAGTAATTGAAATCTTTCTCCTCCCACTGCAATCCTCTCACTGTTCAATAAAACAGAGCATGATTTCAAGTGAGTACGGCAATCTTACGTCAGAAATGTTGGAGGTTCCTCCAGACTCTCCTTTGAGAACTTTGATTTGAATATACATAATTCCATATAAAAATATCAGCACTGGTTATCCCACACATTTTTTTGAGGTATTAACTTGGGAAGTGGTAGTTATGCTCCACTTTTGTGAATCTGTGGAAAGTGAAAGAGCTGAACCATAATGCTGCCATGAAGCTGCACTTCAGGCTTTCTTCTAGGTGGGATGAAGTAGGTTCAAATGTCCTCAGCAGAGCGATGCATTGAACCTGGCCCTAAAATCCTGAAAAATCCTAAAAGCCTTGAATGCTGCCCAGGGTTTGATAGCTTATGCTGACAGAATATTGAGTCAGAAGAGTATCAGGCTGTTCTTGAGGAGTAGCTTTTTTCAGGACTGTCTTTTAGGTTGGGTTGCTGGACAAAGGAACAGGTTTTCAATTTTTAACCTTTCCAGACCTGATTTACCTCTTGCACATTGTCAATCATGACCTTCTTTTTCTCCCTCTCTCCTTTTTATTCAGTTGTGGAACTAAAATTCTTTTCACAGCCCCCTCACAATCTATGCCAGCTGAGTAATCGCTATCAAGCCTTTTGTGGGCCTCACACTTGAGACAACTGCAGAAAAGCCTGGAAGAAGGAGAAGACAAGGACTAGCCGTGTCCATCAAAGCACAAGGGTGGCACAGAGAATCCCCCGGACTATGTCACTTGGGATTGGAGAGACAGGCAGCAGAAACCCAAACTGAGCAGGGATACAGCTGGTGCTTTGACAGCAGGTTAGAGATAAGAGGCACAGGATGACCTGTCAGTGCTCAGCCTTGGTGGGACAAAAGGAGACCCCCCCCCACTGATGCCAGTCAAGTCAGCTTCAGGACAGGGGGTGCAGTTTTCTTGTCAATCACGTATTAAACAGGACTTTGGAGAAGCAATCCAGCACCTCTGAGGAGGCTGCATTGTTCAAGAATAATATGTGATATGTTTTACTGGTTTGGATGCTTTGGAGTACGTCTGTAACTCAATTCCCCTCCTGTTTTTATGTAACATTTACTGGCTGTTTTCCCTTTCCCAACACCAGAACGATTCATAGGAGAAGGCTAGCCAATTTTTCTCTATTAAAAAAGAATCAAGATTATAAGAACCGTAAAATTATGTAAAATACTCAGCCAAAATGTCTCTCAGTGATCGGTTGAAAATCATCCCCACAGTAAGAAAAGACATATCTTCAGTTCAAAGGAGACAAGGGACCATCTTGTACTATGCCTTAAAGAGCTGCTAAATCAGACTGGATTGTGATATTAGCATAATGTTCACATTTAACGTGTATGCTGCAGTAATTCCCACGAGCTGGCCTTTAAATTGCCTCAGCTACTGTAGCAGAACAAACTAGTGCAGAAACAATGAAGAATTTTCACATACTACACTTCCAATGACTGTGGCAGTGGCCTCATTGCAATAAACACAGCAAGGGTCACAGTCTCAGTCTGAACACATTTGCTGGTTAATACCATTGCAACTCTCTCTGTCAGAGAAGATTGAATGGTTATTCTATTTCATTTTATTTATTTTTTACATTTTATTTTATTTGGAAGTCACTGGGAAGACTGTGACAAGCCCTATCCCATTGTTACACTGCCATTAAGTCACATTAATTCCCTGGGGAATTTTTAAGAGCTTTGCTGATTCTGCATGCCCAGCTGTGTGAACAGAGCTTAAAAACTTGGGTTTCATGTGGAAAAAAATGCTTTTCTCCCATAGCTTTGTGGTAATTGACTTTGGGAAAAAAGGAACTTCAACTTTGCACACTTTAAGTCATATAAGAAAGCCTCAATAATTATATTGAGTAAAATTATCTGCTTCTGATAGCTGCAATCTGGGCATGTTCTTAAAATACCCACAGTCTGAGTAACTGTGCTGATCATGTATTAAAGCCGTATGGAATCTTCAGGCTATGTTTACATTTTAATTGACAAAAAAGAAGATATTCACAATGTATGTAGTCAAGACATAATGAAATCATGCTGCACTTTCCCTGCTTCATTACAAAAGTCTCAAGACACGGCAAAAAAAATTTAAAGATTCAGTGTATTATTCCTTTTTTCTTGGAAGAAGTATCTCTAGGGGAAGCCATATTGTATTGTTTTAAGGCCCAACTTTAATGAGTGGAAGTTCAGGATATTTGGAGCCTACTGGGACTGTGCTGTTTGTTTGTGATCTTACCCACATTGCTGGTTTGGAGCAGCAGGAGATGGTGCTGCAGACAGTTTTGGCATTCATGTTACAGTTCACTTCTTCACCTCCTTTTTTTAAAAAAAAAAAAAAAAGGATAGGAAACTTACTCTAGATCCATGTTAAAAAAAAAGAAAAAAAGAAAAAAAGAGAAAAAAAGAGAAAAAAGAGAAAGAAAAAGAAAGCCCACAAAAAACTGCATGGATTCACTTAGAGATTTTGGGTCACAAGTCCCCAGTTTGTTTTGCATGTGAAATAATTAAGGTGGGATAGTTTCGATCTCTTTGTGGAAGAACATTGCAATACTAATATGAGAAAGAAAGTGACTTTCCTGGACGTAGATTTATTTCACATTTATTTTCACATTGAGGAGATCTGATCTTTCTCCTTAATGGTTTTGTTAGTCAAGTTATTACTCTGCCGAGACCACTGGTCTAAATTCAAGTGACATATTTGACTTACTATTTTGTACATATTTTTGCTGGTTTTATTCCCTTTGTGGATGCCTTTTCAGAAGGACATCAAGTACAACTTGCTTGTCCATATTTTCAAACTCAGTTCTAAGTCTATTTCTACAGTTTCTCACATACCAAAGGAGATGTCAGTCTCAGCTATAAGGCTGTTATATGGTAACTGATTTAACAGTAGTTGTCTTTGCAAAATCACCTTTCAGGCTTTTTTTTTTTTTTTTCCCAATTTTCCTAACCCATGGCAAAAAAAATGAACATAATAGAGACTATTGAACATTTTATGGGGTGTGTTTGAATGCGTGTCTGGGAAAGGTCAGGCTTCCACAAGGCAGATCAGCCACCAGTGGAGTAGGAGAAATGTGCTCTGCTTCTTTCGTGTCCCACCTCATCACTCTTTTTTTTGTATGAAAGCAGAATTAGCTTGAGTGTCCTCTCTCCAAAGGAAATTGTGAAAGCCACTAGTATGGGCAGGGGATAATAACAATGTGGCCAATGCTAGTTTCTATGTAATTTTTAAAACTAATATGTATTTCTGCCTAAAAAGCAAAACCTAAAAATCCTACCCTATTATCTATTCTCAGCATTTAAGCCAGGCTTCATTATTTCTTTAATCTTGACCAACAGATTCTAGAAAAGCTCTTTTAAATACAGTTGAGGCTGTGCCAGTATAGACAATGTTTCTCCAGGTGATGCCTCACAAAATTTCCTTCCTGTGGGCTGATACTCCACTGTCCTCCTCTGTTGCTACCTTCCTTGTGCTTCAGCTGCAGACTCCCTGGCTGTGTCCGAGTTGTAAAAATGGACAAAGACCATTCTGTGCCCTGACCCCCGATGATGTGGCATGGCCTGGCTTCACATCTTGGGTCTTGTGTCTCTCCAAAGAACGCCAGGATGAAAACACCCAAACTGCCCACGGGAAACAGGAACGTGCAGTCTCTTGAACTGTGCCCAGGTAGTCTGGATAACACTAAATGGCACAAGGCAACACAGGGATTATGGCAACTGTTAAAAAACAGAGATACCGGTGTGCTCATGCTCTGAACTGTACCCTGGTCATGGTTTTGTACACTACTAGTATAGGCATAATCTCTGGGGCTGGCTCTGGCCAGCTTTTATTTTTGTTGGTGAATCAGTGTTAGCCCAACAGGTTCTTTATTACTGACGAAAGCTCTTTGGAATGATGGAAAAGGTATCCTGTTACTACAGTACACTTCAGGTTTTCCTGGGAAACTTAGCTTGTGAAATTAGAGTAAGATGAAAACGACTTTGCAGTGATATTTTTCTGCATTTTTTACAATTATTATTTTTCTTTCTGTAACCTGAAACAAAAAGTCTTGAAGTCTTCTAAGTGAAACTACTAAAACCATCTGTGATATTTTCTGTTCAGCTGGAAAACAGAGAATCATTTTTCTTTCTGAGTACCATCGAAAGTGTGGCTGTCCACACAGCCCCTGTCAAGAAATAATATGGATGATCTAAGAGAAAGAAAAGCAAATCAGGAAACTGCCTGCAGAGATAAGAGGGAGGAGGATTTAAAAGGATAGTGTTTCCATAAATCAAGGCAACCAGTGACAGCTTTAAAGTAAGGGTCAAAAACATTGCGAGAGGTGTCACTTGGATAAGAAGTTAATCCAAGTTTCCATCTCTCTGCCTTTAGTGCTTGTTCAAGTGGAAGTTAAAGATCTCATGGCATTATTTCAGGATCATAAGAGATTGATATCCTGCCCAAATGATCTCTTTCAGGATCATCAGAGACCTTTGCACCAGGATCAATACACACAGATTTATGCGATTGCTATAAACAAAGGGGCACATTTGTCTGCATACCACTGCTACAGTTTGTTCAGTTCTCATGGCAGCAGAGAATTTTAAATTGGCACAAGAATGCTCGGTAGTGTGCACTGCAAAACCCATCAGGATGGGTTTGCAATAAGAAAAAAGGAAAAAAAATATAATAGAAATCTCTATCACAGAGGATTCCAAGCCAACATGAGAACTGACCATCAGAGTCTCCCAATACCAATTAAACCAAATAAGAGGTTTGGTACAAATTTCTCAAAAATTCCCTGAGATACACCGTCTTTGGCAAGATGTTGTCACACCTTAATAGAAATTACTATTTCCACCCCAAAAGGTGGAAACAGCTCTTGGGAGTCTGAAACGAAAGAGCTGAAATGCCAACATTATAATTTAAGGACTGTGATTTTTCATTGCTTTACACAGAGTAAGTAGTCTTTACTCATGGGACATGCTTTAATGTGGGATTATTTTCTTGCAAATGAATTCAGTTGGTAGGTTTTGAAATGGAAAGTGCATGAGATAATTGGCCTGAGGAGGAGGCAAATGGTTCTTATGTGTCAATGAAGCAGAAGTCAAACACCTGTGCTACTCCCACAGCATATCATCAACACCAAAGATATGATGTAAAAATGCAATTTAAAAAAATCTTTAAAATAACATGCTGAAAGTAAACTAAAGTGTAGTAAATTTAGGTATGACCCAATCCTGACTCATCCTTCCTTAATTTTACTGGAAGTCAGTTAAACTGCTAAAGAGCTTTCATGAATAAGAGATCTATCCAGTGAGTTAATTTTGAAAGTAAGGAAAAGATCTGATTTAACGTTTAAAAATAGGGGGAAAAAAGGGTTCCATGTTCAGAAAAAATAGCTATATACAAACTAAGTAGGGAAGCATGGTGCTCAGGAAGGGGAAACTGAAGGCAGTGCTAATATGATTTCGTTGCTGTAATGCTGCCATGAGTCTTACCCTTCTATTTTCATTACCCAAATGGAAAAAAGGGGAATGAAAAAGGTCAAGGAAGTGACATTTTTCAGTATTAATAGCAAAAAAAGGAAATTAACTAAAAGGCACTTAATAGCTGGGAAAAAAAAGAAAATTCTGAGTCTGATTTTCCTCTTACACCAGTCTTATACCAGTAGACTGCTGGAAAAGTCTCAGGGCTTGGTTCCCAGAATGATGATGAAGTGGAAAGGAGTTTCTTTAGGTGGCTGAGTTCCTGTCTAAATGATTATTTGAATGCTAAAGAGATTTTGGTCTAAGTGGACTTTTGGTAATCTGCAGTCTTGCAGAGAAGCTTTTATTATTCAAATCCAAATATAATAAGTCTTTTTTCGAAGACTCCTTTGGCTTCCACCAGCTATATTCTGACATATCCCTGTGGAATGAAAGCAGTTCTTTCTAAAGGGAACAATATTGCAGGTGTAAGGTGGAATTTAAGTGGCTGCTCTAAGGGAACACACAAGCTGGAGAGGTTATGATGGGGGATGCCAATTCACACAGTCCCTGGGGAGGCAACAAGGTGATTTATATCTGTATGAGATGATTTCAGTTTTAAAGTGAAACACATATGTTAGTGAGTTTGAAGCAAACTGACAGAATCTTTGTAATAGAACTGGAAATTATGAGCAGCAGGAGTGGCCTGACCCCACAGAGCACTAATGTTTAATCTACTTACCGAGATAACAATCAAGGAAGAATCAATAACATAAAAACAGTGGGGTTTCTTCCTAGGTAACAAGCAAATAAAGGAGAAAAAAGGCTTCCTGATTGATGCTTCAGTGATTCCCCAGACCATGGTAACTGCCTTTGCTTTGATGGCTAATTCCTGGCGGACACTGGGAGGTGGCTTTTCTAAAAAGGTGTTGAGGTAGCAGAAGGGCTTAAACATTTGAAGAGTGTTCAGCTGCAGTCATGACAACTAAATGCAGATTCAAGACCATGATTGAAATCTAAGCAATATTACTATGAAATCAATGATTTCCTACAGTGAGAAAGCTGTCAGGATTAATTAATCAAGAAAGCAGAACACAGTCCAAAGGGTCATTACTGAAGCACTGCATGTTTGGAGTCATTAGAAGAAAAATTAAGCATAAAATGATATTTTAAAATATGCAAATCCCTGCCATTAATAACAATTTTGAATCGTAATGGAAAATTGCTAGTTTAGTCAGGGAACCTTTACATTGCATGGAGATTGTAACAGTTTGCTGTTACATGAGTATTGTTAATGATCTTTAAAATAGTCATGGGCAGCACAGCTGGAGAGAGTAGGCATCACAGCTGTTTGGGAATTTATTTAAACTCATATGATTGCAATGAGTACCAGAGTGGCTATTGCCACCTCACTGATGAATTTATCACTGTAAATAAATCCCCTGTAATTTCTTAAGTGTTGTTTTTTGCTATCCAAGAACAGAGGGAAGCGGAAGAGTGTCAAAACGTCAGTGGGATGGCAGAAGGAAAATATTACCTGTCCTATCTAAAGAAATAAATTACTTTTTATAGAAACACTGTGTCAAAAAAGTGACTCTTCAGATAAATTATATTTCTTTTAAAAGCTTCTGGAAAAGCATTGGAAAAAATTTAATAAGATGTTTCACATGTTTGAATAAATGAAAATTAATGATATTAAAAAATTAATTTTATTTGGGATAGACCAAAAAAAAGACTAACTGATCTGAGAAAAAAAAATTAATTCTTAAGTGGAAGCAAGATCTCTTTTGATCAGGGAACAAAGAGACCAATAGTTCACAGTTAGCTGCAGATAGCAGAGCACTTTAAACAAGAACCATGATTTCCATTTTGCAGGTAGGGTAAATTGACTTCAGTGCAACTTCTCTGCGAGTCCAGGATTAGGGTAGGAGCAGAGCTAGAACACGTTTTTTCTCTCCAGGAGAACGAGGCCAAGCTGTTTTAGCAAAGCTGCTTTCAGTACACCGAGGTGCCTGTTTCCTGAGACAGGGACATCCCTGGGGGTTGAGGCACCTTGCAGGCTGGAGATCTCCCCATTACACTGCAGATCACAGTACAGACCTCAGGTTCCACACGGAAAATTCTGGCTTCAAATCACAGCCTGGTGCTCCATATGCCTTCCCACACTGCTGCTCTGGAGTGTTTTGTGCAAATTTGGGTTCTTGGTCATGAAGCAGTTACATTTTCAGCTTTACACTTGAGTTTCTGTCTCCAAGCCTCTGTGTGCTCCTGCCTCACATTTGATGGGCACAGACCACTCCTCTTCTCCTGCACAGGAGGACACAAGCCAGTGTCCCTCATGGGGACAATTGCATTTCTGGAAGATGTTCAGGCTTTGTGATGAGAGAAGGTCAAAATTTGCCTCCCTCATCACCAGGTGGGTGGGAACGGATGGCAGGCAGCTCTCATCTAGGCAGAACTAAGCAAAAAGTAATCAATGCCTGCAAGAGAGATGGCATCAATCCTTTTCATGCTCTCAGGGAAAATGTGGACCAGTCTGATTCCTGCCCTGCCCTGGGAGCAGCTGTGCACAGCTCCGTGCTCAGGCTCACATTGGCTTTAATACTGAGCTCAATTCAAACCTTTATTTTTCTTTCTTCTCTTTTTTTTTTTTTTTCCCTTTAATAGTATCTTTTGTAAAATTCAATTCTATTCCTCCAGTTCCTATTTTCCAGGACAGTTCAAGTGTGCTGGCTGCATTACTCAAGTCAGGCTTTGGTTGGTTGGCATTTCTGTCCCTGGGGCATTTTGCTGGATTACTCTTCAAGTGCCTGTGCTGCTGAGCTGTGGGGACTGAAAAGTGCCAGAACAAATGCAGATGTGCCAGCTCTTGGTACACACCAAAGAATCCTGAAGCAACAACAACATTTGGCAGAAACAGAGACATTGTTAATAAAGTCAGCCACTAAAATCTGTGTTTAATCACCAGAGCACCATCTCCCCACTTGTATGAGAAATTTCAAATGAGAGGAAAACTAAAAAGGCAGCTTAAAGTGTCACACAGAGTGGGAACAAAGTATGTGATCGGAGGTTTAACTCCTTAAAGCACAATTTTGCTTCTTCTTCTACAAGTTGGAAAAGGATCATGCTCAGATGAACGTGTTTTTATCGCAGTGTGAGTGAAATGGCCATATTTCATTCAAGTCCCCAGATATCCACTAAACCATGCGTGTGTTGAAAGATTTTTTGAAAATATGAAAGTAAAAAAGACCTATTAATGCTACTTCTGCTGGTTGCCAGCACAGATTTCTTTCCTACAGATCATTATCTAGTATTTTGGGTGGGATAGCAGAGTCACTGACAGCTCTGGTAAAGACAGCTCCTTCTTTTGCTGTGAATAATCCACACTTACATTCTGCCTCAGATTTGTATTTGTCTATAGGTCTAATTTATAACTTCCCACCCCACACACCACTGAAAAGGAAGCTTCATACTTAGAAATTGCTGCAATAGCATAGGAATGCAAAATAGTCAGCAAGATATGACAGACATAAAGGCCAAACTGGCGTGTTTCTAATCTTCCTCATTTCACAAGAGTGTTTGGGGGAGGCATTGTTTTGTTTTGCTTTATTCCTGCCAGGTTAGGTAAATCAGTTGTTGATATTAAGGTATGCAAAACATAAGGCAACTAGAGATGTGAATGTGCCACTCTAAACAGAAATGTGACCCCTAGTTTTCCATCCCAGATCTGCAACGCTATGACCACAGCTTTTGAGAATCACACACTCATCTGGGATTAATCAGTGTTGCTCACTGAAGACTGGTAAATTTACAGCTGAGGATGGAGACACTCTTCTAAGCCATTGGCAGTACAATGATTACTTTCCTCTGAAACACGGTGTGCAGTTGTGAAATGTTTGCCAGGTAGAGTTGAAAAGAGTAAATAAAGTTATATATGTGCAATCCTTCAGCCAGACAGTTTTATTGGCCGGGTTAAGTTTCTAGGATCACTAATAAAAACAAATTATATCTCCCAATGAGTATCTTGGTAAAATTATAGTGAACTGTCTAGGTGCTCCTGCAATCAAGGAGACAAATACACCATTTTTTGAATGTGGACTTAGAAATGCGCAGCAATAAAAAATAGCATTATATACAATCAGAAGTTATTCTTTGCCCAAAGTACTTCCGAAAGCATTTTAAGTCTTCTCGTGTAATTTCTTGGGAAGCAACTGCATGGACAACTGGCTGCTTCCCAGACACTCTATATTAATGCTCCATTCACAATTTACCATTTCCAATGCTTTGACAAGAGTCATGAAATTTAGTAAGGACACGTCTAAGTTCCAGCTGACCCAGAAATGTGAGCTGCCATTCACTGTGCTGAGTTCTCTTGCTCCACTAATCATCTTTATTTTCCAGTGATTTCTACATTTTACTGAGAGTGCATGTAGGACGAAGGACCACACACAGTTCTTCCTGCTAGGAGGAGACTTAATAGTCTCTTCTACGTTTCCTTATGGTTTGTGACTATTGCACCGCTAAGCCACAAAATGTTGCCTTAAATTAGGGTAACACCTCAGCCCAGGCATGCCTAAACATAATTACTTTGTTCAGATTTTCACAGATGAATATTATTAAAGCTGCAATTTCTTCCAGGTTACAACAAGCTAACTTAAACAGAAGCGTTCCCAAACATTCCCGAGAAAAATCCAAATTGAACAAGATTCAAGGTTTCTCCTCAGAGTCATTAATGTAGTTCCCATCTTCACTATCAGATCCCAACAGAGAGTTCCACCTAGCTTTGTTTCCCTTCTCTCTGAATGTGTTGGCTTGGGGCTTTTTTGTTTGTTTTTAGTACCATTCAGTTTTCAAACACCAGAAGTACATACATTGGAAATACCAAGCACTATTTCAAAGCAAACAGAAAGAGGCACAAAATAAATCACATCAAGCATTTCCAAAAACCCCTCAATGTCAGAAAGTAAACACACTGTGCTCATGCTGCTCAAAGAAAAGCTTTTAGTTCCTAAATATAAAAAAACAGAGGAGCAAGAACAAATTCTTGGCCAATTCCTATATTTTTCCCCCAAAGGATTCTGTAACCGTGCTGATCGAAAGCTGAAATTTTGGGGAATGGGGTAAAAAAAGAGGAGAGAATCCTGACCCTTATAAGCACCCCATGCAGCTGTAAAAATGAGACAGCAAGGGATAAATCTTGTTCAGTTACAACAACAAGATTGTTCATTCGTTTTACTGAGTTGCCTTTGTATTAAAAAAAAATCCAACTGGGCCTTGATGTGAACAGTTGTCTCCCAAATACACACTTTGCTTTCCAAAAGATGCATTGTGTACTTTTATGTAATGTTAGCTTTTCTCTTCAATTGCATACATGCACATGGACAGAAAAGGTTTCATGCAAATGAAACTAAGAACACATGTTGCATTAACACAAAAATTGTGCTGGCCCATTTTGTTTCCAAAGGGATCTCTCCACACCTGCTATTGCTTCCATCAGACTAAGACCAGCCTCCCATCAGGTGGCCTGGACAGCATTCCATTTGGAACTGCTGTCTAACCAAGTCTTTAGGCAGCAAAATACAACACTTTTGGACTGAGCACCCTCAGGGATTTTTTGACTGTGGAGCACAAAGCCAAAACCACAGGTCAGCTGGTCTCGAGGGTGTGAGTGTGGAGTGCTACCAGCTACTGCTGTCCATTGCTGACTTTTATGGATACACTTCCAGCTGTTCTCCTAGATCTGTGTATTTGAACACGGCTAGGTGGAAAGCCTGTCCCTCTGATGGGCTATTTAGAACTATCAAAAGACTGGCATAAATGAAATTTAATGTAGTGCAGATTTAGATTATATAAAATTTGCCTAAATTTAGGAATATATATGCAGACTTTTATATATTCAGTAGGTGTTTAAAATGTCATAATTATCAACAGAGATTGTGATTTAATACCATTGACAGCACGTGGAAAAGCCATTCAGCTCCTCTGAGAACAGACATCGATGGCATGACTCGTTTGCATGATGTGTATGCATCTCGTGCCACACAAGACTTGCTGCTTATTAGATGATACAGAACAACGGGGAGATGTATGACAGTGACAGCTGGAGCCTGGCTGAGAGTCTATGAAATATTTCAAATGGCATTAGATTAGACTAGTTTAGGCAACCTGGCTTTTGGCCAACTGTGATCTCTAGCTTTTACTGTATTCAATTAATTTATCTAAAGGTAGGTGTCTGACACCAGTTGAAATTCTGTAGGGAGTCTGAGACTTTCACAGGACTGGAAAATACACCAAAAGACTTACAGGGCAGCCATGTCCTTCTCAACTGGCAGGGGGAGGCCAAGCAGCTGCCACAAGGTACCTGAAATGCCACCAGACATCTAACAAGATTAAATCCTGTGCTAGGTCTCCATTGACATCTGTGAGAGATAGAGCAACACCTCTCACTCACCTGAAGATATTTACATCATAGATTCCTAAATTTAGGGGTACAGACTTAGACCTGAGCCCTACAAATTGCTAACTGCTGAGTTGTTAACAGCTTTTTTTTCCTCCCAGTTTTTAAATTCAAAGTAAAAACTTGATGATTTATTTGAGGTTGTATGGCACAACACTATGCTGGTTTAGGTCATGGAAGCAACAGTAAGGAAACTTCTGTGACTTCTATTCTGATAAATCTATCTATTAATCCCTTTTAAAAATCATTTCTTCTTACTCTGGTATATATTTTCTTCTCTAGTTTGTTTGCTCGATATAAGTAATACAATGATTTTTAAGGTGCTAAAGTAAAAGGATAACATCAAGATAATCGTTCAATGTTCTAATTAAATTGAATGATGGTGAAATGTGGCAGATAACAGCTGACAGACTGCCCATAAAAACCAGCAAACATTGTTGTGATCATTGATAGGTGGTGGACCTCATACACAGGGCTATGAATTAGGCCTAACAGCAGAACAAGAACTGGAAAGGAGTGAAAGAGAACGTTGTGCTGCTTGTCTCTAGTGTGATGAAGAAAGCTAGTTTAATGGTTTCCCTGAACGGGTCATCACCAGTGGAAAGAAAGATCTAAAAGCATGAACCCTTGCTCAGGATTTAGTAGTCTTAATGGCTACAAGCCAGAATGGTCTGAAATCACTTTATCTAATTACAAGAGAGAATGTGACTTAAGTTTAAATTATTCTAATATTAGCTATAAGCCTACTGTACAGCCAGATGTTTGCTATGAATATTCTTGCTTTGCTGAAGCTCCATCACTTATACCCTTACACATTCTGGTTACAAAGCAAAGTTTTCTGCTAAAGAACTCTTTCTAGTAATGCTACTGTAAAACTGCTCTGAGTTTCTCTATTTCCACAAAGTGTTGTTTACTGCAACAATTTCATCTTTATAGAAATAATCTTCTATGTGTTTTAGCAGCAGATGGGTCTATGTCCATGATATAAAAATGAACATGAAATTACAGATGAGAAGAAAAGAAATTGTCTAAAGCTGTCAGCTCTTTATCTGAAATGTTCAGCACGGCAAGCCTGCAGATGTTGTACATCTCATGCAATGCTTCTCCAATTCCCATTTGTTTGTTTCCATTTTTCTGAGGTTTTGTTTTGTTTTGTTTACCTTAGATTGGTTTGTATGGAGTTTTATGCATGTATCAGATAACAAAACTTCAGAGTGACCAGACAGAAGAAAGTCAGCCAAACTCTAGTCATCACCACTGAGTGAAAAAATTCTCCAAGTGAAAAGACCAGAATAATTGTTTCAGGCAAATGAAGCACAAAGCTATTAGATTGGCTTGCTCTGCTAAATCTCTGACGACCATATGAAACAATCTTAATTTAAGCAAAACAAGTCCTAGACAGTGGAACTGCTTATCCAGTGACTGATAAGGGACATCGGTTGACTCTGGGGAAGTACAGTAAGATGATGTGTTTCCATTGTAATACCTAGATCTCCAAGACTTTCAGGTGTCAGTATTCATTAATCCACATTTCTCTGTGAATAGAAAATATTTCACAATAAAGTAAATTAATTGAAATTTTCCAGAGCCTCCATACTCAGAGAACCATCATGAAAAAAATGCCTTCCTTTATGTTTTAAGACACTTGCAGCATTATCCAGTTTACAGGAATGTTTATGAGCAGTCCTATAAACACACACACTACTAGCTGTAGTCTGACATCTGTATTAGGAATTGTCAGCCTAAACTCACTTTATGTGTAACAGACTGTACTCAGAGGATGATATTGTAATGGGGGACTTGAATCACCTTCTGGACCTGTCACTGCACAAAGGGAGTCTAGATTACAGTACCTATAAAATCCTACTCTGTATGTGAGGTGAACAAGGTAAACCTTGTCACCTCCAGCCTGGAATTCAGGGTCTCCCAGCTCTCAAGAAAGCTCCTCACACTTGATACTCCCTAAAAACACTATTTTTTAAAAAAATGAGGTGCAGAATATTAAAGTATTGATTTTACTGTGGGTGAATTTGGGGTGAAGATTAGGGTTGTGTATAGAGGCAATGTTCTTCTGCTAGCGACTAGGTTACCAGTGCGTAATATGTTAAAATACTAAGCCAAAGGTAAAAAAAATACAGAACTGTGATAGCCATCACAACATGCAGAAAGTAGGTAATACATTCACTCGTAAAAGAGAAACTGTATCAATGTTATTGTGTAAACATTTAGATGATAGACTCTAACCACAGAAAAGGAAAAATCAACTTCCAGATTAAAAAAATCAAGTTCCAGTTAAATGGCTTACACATAGATTTCAATTAATGTGACCTATATAGGGTTTAATAGTTCAGGCTCTTCTCATTAAATTGTTTAGCATTTTGTTGTTACAACAGAGAATTCAAATTCCTGAGTTGCCATTGGAAGTACCTAAAGAGGCATTACCATTTTTATTCCAAACATTTAAATAACCTCTGTAATGGGTCATTTGTTAGCTCACTGCTCAGATACCAGTCTGTTCCATGCTCTAGTTATAATGAGCAAGGATCTGTTTTCCAAGCTTTTTCTGAGGTTTTACTGGGCCTTTGCAATGTACAAATCTTGTGATGAAGATTTGTACATGCACTTTACAAACTACCCAAGACAAATGTACTTGATGACATCATGGGGGGAAAAAAGGAGATTTTGTTTCTTTTAGAATTATTTTATTGGACTAAAGTTTTGCTTTCAGTAAAGAAGTTTTTTGTCTCTTATTATTTGAAAAAATCAGCTATTTCAGAACATTGAATTTTTCATTTAAGCCTGCTTTTCACATTCTTGAAGAAGTGCCAAATGGACATCCCAGAGCCTGAAATATCCCTTTTATACTCAATGTATATACAAAAGCTGCACAGGCTTCCACAACCACATGACTCAGACTTGAGCCCTCCTCTCCCTCAGAGGTGCCTACAGTGAAAGAGAAATGTATGACTACTTTCTGGAAGTATTTTGGATGTCAATGGTAGAGTATCTCTGGTATCTTAACACCAGCCTCCTGAGGATTTACTCAGTGTGCTATGCTAACTCATGTCAATTTGAAGCCAAGTTGGCTACACTGATCCTGTTACTGGAACTATTTAATTTAGGGTGTGCGTTGTTGTAGCAAAATTGGCACTTCAGAGAAAAAAGTTCCATGACCCCTTAAAATGTCTGCTAAAACAGTAGTGGGCCATCTGATTTTCATTGTTTTAAAACAGGAACACAAAGAGAGTGTGAGATGTCAATGCTGCTAAACCTAGAACATGAAATATCAGCTAGGTAGGTGATGATTGCTTTCATAATTAGACAGAAGACATTAAGTTCTTGAGGCTGCTCAGTCTCAGAGATCTTTTATCTAAATCAGTTAATTTCTATATATGGAACTGTGAAAGTCTCACTAAAGTCCCTGAGTAGATAAAGGTTTTAATAATTCTGAAGAATAGGGACTGTCAGCCTAAACACATATATCCAAATTCCTGACTATTGTTCCAAGTTCCACCCATGCTCCAAAAATTTTGTAGAAGAAATTGTACATGGCCAACCTGATGAAAGGAAAGGATTGTAAAATTCCTCCACAATCATGGGAAGAGATAGGAATATTTCTAAATAGTTCTATAAATACAGAGTATTATCAATGACCTTTACAGTCACTTCTGCTCATTACAGTAAAAGCACGTCTAGTTGTATGCATTAAGGAGAAAAAAACATCTTTAGCCTTTAAGATAATATTGTTCAGTCACTGAACCTCTTCTCTGAGGCTTTTATAGTGCTTGGAGCACATGAAGACCCTTAACCTTTCTCCACTGATGATTATATGAGCATTGTCCTAAGTGATTAAGGCTCACAATGATGCAGGGAAATGGACAAACAACATCTGACAGACTGGATGAGAAAAAGTCTGGGTTGGAGGAAGTGGCTTATCACCCAGCTTACAGTCCCTGCCTGAATACAGGCTTGGTGTGCCAACACCATATTCCAAAAGAGTTCTACTTTGGGAGAAGCATCCTAGTCAAGAAATGAATTGTGGTATTTTGTTTTTTCCACTTCCAAGTGGTTTTTATACACTTGATATTTAGTCTGGTTTATGAACAAAGACAAAGCAAGACCAAATGAAGTAAGAAAGGAGCAAACTTCCCTCATTTGCTCCTATTTTCAGACACAGGTAATGTGTCTGGGACACTGCCTTGCTGAGCAGATCTGCATTTGCCAGTAAATTCACTGAGACAATGGGTGTGATTTGCCTTTTTCTTTATGCAAGGCACCTTCAATCCCACATTATAATAGGCAACCTTAAATTACATTTAACATTAGACATCATGGACATTCACAACCTACTTCTCCTGCAATATGTGAAATTTTGCTCTGTGCCCCCTCAATGTAAATAGGATCTTTTTTACAATTTATAGAAGGTAACAAGGGATGAAATTGTTCATGTTGATTAGAAGTTCCATCCATGGCTGAAAGAACATCTAAAAATAAAAATGCTTTTTGATTCACAAAGCAACAGAGTAGGGATGCTTTAAGCACTCAAATACATTACAACTGCAATCAAACTAGAGCATTTGGAGGGGTTTTTTAGAGGATTCTTGTATTCTGTTTTAATATTTCCTACCACGATTTTTGTGTAAAAACAGAACATGCATGCATACTGTGGATTTGGACATGCTTGAATAACAGAACAGGTTTTCCTCAATAAGCCTTTTGTGGGAAATATTATAACACATTGCACTTTAGGCTCATTTAAATGGTTGTGTGGAATTTTGTTTGTTCTTTTGAAGATAAAAAAGAGAGAGGTGGGTGATGATTTCAGATCTGTATCAACCCAGGAATTCAAAGCAGTTGTCTTCCGTGTAAGGCCTCCGGGAACAGGTAATCACCACCAAAGCCAAATCTCTAGGGCTAGGTTGAGTAAGGTGGGAATCAAGCTCACTTCCCCCATTTCTTTGGGGCAATTTCAATGAAGACAAGAGGATTTAGAAAGTTTACCTGCCAGGCCATCTTAACAACACATAAAATAGAATCATTTTCCATGAAAAAAACCCAAAAATCAGTCAGGTCAGAGCAAATGTATGTTGCAGTCCCTTTAGAAAAAGTAGCAAGTATTAATGCTATATGAACAATAACTATTTGGCAGCAGCATGGGAAACAGTCACGTATCTCTTTCATCAGTTAGATCACAATTCAGTCATTGTACCAAAATTCAGGTTCAATTCAGAAACTATGGTAATCAATTTCAGTGGAGTAATTTAAACCTTGTTGTTTAAATCCTCTTCAACACTTAACATTTGAGATTCACAGTTGTGGCCTTCCTCAGTGCACATGTTGCCATTCTTGGGAATCAGGCACTGCTCCAGCCCCACTGCCTTGCGTGGCCACCGCAGTCTGGGGCTGACTCTGATCCTCCTCCCTCATTTGGATCCTGACCCCCACCCACAGGACAATGCCCCAGGCTGGCCTCATCCTGTCCCCATCCCTGTGGAGGTGTCTGATGCCCTGGAGGCTGCCCCAGCTGTCCCCTGGCCTGCCCTGCTCATGGTTGAGGGGCACTGGCCCTGACTGAGATGTTTTGCCCCAAGCAGCCTCCTTGTCCCTCACTAGTAGATGGCCCTCACTACTCTATGGCACATCCACTTTCCTTGGTAGTGCTTTCCAGACCTTTTCAATCTGCTATTCACTGGTTTTGCTGAATTGCTTTTCATGGAAATATGTGTGGATGACTTCTTGAAGTGCCATATTCATCATCTGTGAGTAGGTGATCTGAAGTAATCCTGAAGTAATTCTCATGCTGTTACTGCTGTCACAGCCCATCAGGATTGTAGAGCGAATGTTCATGGCTACAACATAGACTAATTTTTATTGCTTCCTTAAATCAAGGTAATTGCAGGAATTTTATAAAGCTGTTTTATATTGATGAGATACTCTGGGAGTCTCTGAAGCAGCCTGAATTTGTCTCATCTTCCTGGATCCAAACCTGGATGGTAACAAATTACTTCTGCTCTCTCTGTACTTTACAGTGATGATCTCTGCCTGTAGGTGGTAATATTCTTCGTTGTCATCTCTGAGCTTCTCTTTTTCTTCTGCTCTGTGTTCCACCCTCTCACGTGGGATCCAACTTCCATGAGGCATTCCCAAGTTCAAGACACCCCTCTGAATTTTAGTTCTCCAATCAGAGTTTCTCTGTGCTTGAGCTCCCTTAGTCCCTGCATCCATTTACACAGGATGGACTTCACCTTCTTGAATTCATCTCCTGCACATCTTCACTTACATATTGTCACTTTTCCAGCTCCAGTTGTCTGGGTTTTTTCCATCCTAGTCTTCCAGCTGCAGCAATTCTCGGTGCAATGAGCAATTAAGGATTTATTTCCCTGGGACAGCGTAGTTCTAAGTCATGAGTTGCCTATTACCATCTAGGAGCAATTCCTGTTTCCTTCAGACCTTGATCCAAGCACTGGAATTTAGCAAGAGCACGTCATCACTTTCAATCCCCTAATTCCTCTCAAAATATAGACCCTGCAATGAACTTACTTGCAACACTGATTTATTTGGGTTTTTTGCTTGAACATGTGTTATGTACTCCCACAGATTTATCTAATCACTTTGAATTCTGGACTTAATAGGAAGACAAATTGTATTCCAGCTAGGCAAAAGAGTAAGATACTTAATTACAAAACTGAAAGCACCTTCAAAATAAGTTGATAAAAATAAGAAAACAATCTTAAAATGTCTCTTATCCTAGCTGTCATATGGGAGGGTATTTCTCAACTAGTGAACTGAGGAGTTGCTGAATGAATTTATTCTTCCACTGTATTTCTGCCTTTCACTTACATTTGAGGATTTTCTGCTGAGTGCTGACAAAGTTTCAATCTATGGAATATATCAATCTTAGGAATCCTTTTATTTCTCTACTGTTTGAGAGCCCCAGGAATAGCATGGCCTTTCTTCTAGCTGCTTGCTGTCTATCAGAATGCAGAAGGAATGTTCCTTTTTGAGAATAAATCTCTTTAGGTACAGAGCAATCATGTAGTGCTGATTCTCCTATCCTGTTTACCTTTTCTCTCAGGAAATCAGCTGAACTGCAGTGATAAAAATGAGTTACAGCAGTAAACCTACAATGTACCATTCTGTCAGCTACATATCATGAGATGTTTTTGGCACAAGCAGCCATTTTATTTCTGGTTTACTGGCATATTATAGAGACTGCACATAATACATTAATACACTTTTGGGGCTGGGTCACTGTGTCACAGGCCTATTCAGGGAAGCACTTAAGCATCTGTCTAATATGAATCATGTGCTTAGGTCCCACAGGTGCCAATGGAAATTAAGCAACTACTCCAGTGCTGACTTGAATGGAGATTTATTCTTAAACCATGTTTCTGTAACAAAATATTTTCCTTTAAACTAATCAAGGATGGCATAAACTAAAATGAAATGCTTCCCATACAGGATTTTGGTAGGTTTTTCTGTTGTTTGTTTTGAGTTTGGGTTTGGTTTTCTTTTAAGAAGCTTTTTCAGAATATGTCAAAGTTTCCTATTCATTAAATGCGTTTATCTGCAATTATGCAAATATTAACATTTACTTAAAGCCTCTGAGATAGATAATAGTTGCTATTTGTACAGAGATTAATCTGATAAGCTTTCACTGAAATATTTTCACCTTCATTTCTGAAAAACATTGATTTTCAACTCACAGCAAAGGCACTATAATTAATATCACCTGGTGAAGGTAAAACAGCTGTATCTCTACAAATCATAATAGCATAGCCAAGGTCTCGAATTCAGATGCTTTTAGTGCCTTATACAATCTCTTGTTTTTCTTTAAAAACCTGGTGCTTTTGGAGTTCACCCCTACTCCATGCTCAAGCCTGTCTCCAAACTTGTCTCATCTCCACTGTAAAATTGTGTACAGCTCAGCCAAGCTGCTGTGAAAGGTTAGGCCAGAGACCATTTCTGCCTCTACTTGCTTTCCCAAACTTGCTCCTTTCAAAAAACGAGCAAGTCCTCCTTTCTGGAACAAAATCCTGGAAGTAGCAACCCAAAAATTTTGTAGTTTCCACTTCACAGCTTTCTGTTTTCAGCTTCTTTTCCACTTTATCCTCCTTTTCTCCCTTCTCCCTCTCTCCTTCAACCCCTCTCTCCTCTGACTTACAGAACTTTTCCATGAGGTCTCCATCAGGGAAGCAGTTTTCTTGTACCCAAGAAACAAGCAGCACAAAGTTGGCATTCTCCTGTCCTGTCACCTCCCAGTTTTAATCAAAAAAACTTTCAAGAACGTAAAAATGAAAGGAAAATGAATTATGTTTCCAACCAGAAGCCAGAATTAATTCAAGAACTGTATTGGAGAAATAGGTGGTTCTTATTCCATTTCCAGGCTAGCCGGGAGCCTGGGTCTCATTTCAGAGCTGGTAATTTCTAATGCTGTTGGAAAAAAACAGACAGCCTGCTGTTCCCAGTAATTTTTATAATATTTTCCAGCACTGGAAATTGTTGACTAGCATGGCCTTTGAACAAAAACATTCACTATGCTAAATTTAGGCTACAGTCCTGTATGAAGTGTATTTTAAAAGAGCAATTACTAGATCAGAACCAGTTTAACCACCAGCTAGATCAGAATAAGTCTTCTTTACTAGACTTTCAGAATGTGTTCTCTTCTGGAAGGAAAGATACAAGCAACTTGTCCAGCTGGTATCTTTTATCTACACCATAAACTGACTGGTTTAGAGGGAAACAATTCTGAGAAGTGTCTTTCCCTTGGTCTTGGCATGAGGCATTAATCACAGGAATTGCATGGGTTTAGAAACAGAGAGTTTTCCAGACAGGGGAAGACCAAATGAACACATGCACAACCCCAGGAAGGTGTCTACAGAAAAGAAGAAATTTGGATATACATTTGAATAGAGATAATATTTAATGGTCTCTAGGTAGCTCAGCACTCATATGAATTTCCCAATTTTTTTTTTTTTGCCACAGATGCTTTGGCTGTCCTTAATAACAGAATAAATTTACATAATCTAAATTACCTTCTACATGCAAAATGTGGAATTCAGACTAAGGATGAAATTTAGACCTCCAGTCTAATTTGCAATGACCTGAAGTGTTGCTTCAGAAGATCATTGGTAGCGTGTCAGATCTGTCAGTTCTGTCTCTGTATCTTGGACACTCTCAAGCATCCCAAATGTCTTTAGATACCTAAGTCTGAGATACTGAGCTGAATTTGTTTCATCTCTTTAAAGGTGAATTGTAGGGCTTCGTAAGTCCTATTGATGATGTTGACTATATGGTCAATAAATAAGAAAGGATATTAAATACCTCACATGAAAGTGTCTTTCTTGTGAGTCTATCAATCTTGATCTAAATGCCATGCCAAATCTGTTTTTATAAAATGCCACAGTATCTACATTGTAGGAAGAGAGGAGGCCTACTGGACTTTGCACCCATATCACCAAAGGCTGAAAAATAAAGGTGGAGGTGAAACTGTTATGCAGAAGCAGCCAAGGGCTTTTAAGGAAATTAAATAATATTGATCTATCTGGTGATCACTAATAGTGGTCAAAGGTCTTATCTTGATGTTAGCTTGCTTATTTGTAAGCAGCCCAGGGAACAATTTTAAGGGATGCTTTGAAAGTCAAAGGGATAGCCCTGTGGATGTGGCATGAGAAGCAGCATGGACAGGAATATGAATACAGTCTTTCTGAAGCTGAGCAAGTGACCATATTTTGACATGTTGGAAAGGAAAGTATTTCTGTTCTTGTAAGGCTGAGGTTGGAGTCAGTTCCATTAAACAGAGCTACAAAAAGAAGCTTTTAAAAACTTATACAGTTTTTGAAAATGCATACATTCCAATCAGGCCTCTTCCATGGGATTTCTGGTATAAAGCTAGTAATTATACTGGAATTTCAGAAACAACTTGTAGAGCTCCCAAAACACAGGGAGGAGTCCCTCCCAGGGCTGGAATATTAACTTGGCTGGAAGAGTTGTTGGCTTTACAAAACACCCAGGACCATATTGTGATCATACTGAGGCTTTCTTACATTTTTTAAAGATTTACATTAGAGCTCTGCACGGATACAGGCCACTTATCAGATAGCTCACAGAAAAATAACTTGTTTGGTGTGACAGGCTTTCTCTGAGGCTGCCAGATATAGTCCATGAGCACACATAGCCTGACTTTTAAAAATGCAGTTTCTTAAAACCTCATTAGTGGCTGGTAACTATGCAAAATGTCATTGCATCATGGAAAATACAGCCATACCATCAATTATTTGTACACAGATCTATGTTTAAAACACAAATAATCAAGTTTCATTTACTATGTTAACTTAATACATTCATGCATCAAGCTCTATGGAAAGAATACAAAGTGAAACTACTTCTGACAAGTCAGTCTAATAGAATAAACCCTATCTAATGTATACTTTATTCCAAGTCAGCTGTTAACAACCCTACCCTGCAGCCTTAGGTGTGAATTTAAATAGCATAATGAAACTTTGCGGGAAAAGACTCCTTGACACTTAAGTTGTTTATGTGCTTTAAGGATATTAATGTTTCAGGTATGGATTCAACGCCTCCACAGTTCTGAATTATGAAATATTCGCTGCAGGTTACTGTAACTGGAACAGATTGCATCTTTTAATGATCCTTCTACAGGCTGCCAAGCAGGCTCATGTTTAACTGTAGATTTAAAGGAAAAAACATAGCATGCTGGTAATTGCATATAGGAAGTTAGCATGTTTCCTTAAAAAGTCCCACTTTTCATGAGTACCCAACACCAACACCAGAACTTTCTTTAAACAGATCTTTTTTTGCTTTCCATTTAGACACAAGAGCAGTGTTTCAACACCAAGGAGACTCTGCTGGGAGCAGATAAGTCTGTTGGCTGTTGAACAATCAAAACTCCTCATTTCTCTTTCTAAATGGACCCTTGTGTGTACTCTAAACCTGGTTAATTTACATTGGAAAGAAATTTACAAATGCATTTTCCTTTCCGTTACTATAATTTGAAAGACCCAGAAACTTAAATATTTCATGTTTTTCTTTAGAACTTGTTGGAAAATTTAATTAACAGCTTTAATTCAGGAGTGGTTTATTGAACTCAGATTGTTTTGAAGCATTTCCAGTTCACTGACCATTTTGCTAACTCCAAGAAAGGGTTAAGTGGAGTTTTCCCTAGGGTCTCCTTCCCTGTAAAAAAACAGTTAAGCCACAACTTCCATGGTTTCCCTTGGAAGAGTGATTCATCTGGTAGACTGTAATTCCTGATTCAGTGAAGTCCCAGGGCTTTAGCTGGGCTAAACTTTTAGGATTACAGTGAAGTGTCCAGTGGCCCTGAATTCAGTTTTCCAGAATAGTCTGCATTTAATCAGTTTTTAATGATCTTTTATGGTTTTGTTGTCTTCAGTGACAGTCTTTCTTGAAGAGAGGTGCATCAGAATTAGTTTTAATGAAACTTCTAGACCTGTTTCCCTGTACATAAGATTTTGTGATTAAGGAGAAAAAAAAAAAAAACAAAAACAAATAAAAATCCCAGAAATGAACACTGCAAATTTCTGATCCATGTGATACTTTGGAAGTGTGTGATTTTGACCTGATTGGATTAAATCTGTTCTTGCAGTAAAATGTAACTTCTCAGAAACTGGCCTGTCTGCCTTTTGTAAATGCAGATTTCCTTTGTTGTCATCTTCAAAAATCATGCTGATTTGGAAGGGGAAAGTTGTCCTAGACAGTTTACAAATGGGTTGCTGCATGAAATCAAGGTTATTTTTTCCATAGATATGAAAGAAGTATTGCATGCTCCTAAGTGACTGAGTGTAGATCCAAAGGCTCAGTCACTTGAGTACACAGCCTTATTAGGATTTAGAAAAGTTATTGCACATTCATATTTGAGCTCATCCTGTTTCAGACATGAGACAATGCAAACCAGTTTAGAAATCTCACAAGTAATTTATAACCTCACAGCTGGTGGTGGGCTAGTAATATCCATTTTTTGCAGAAAACTGTTTGAATTAGGTGACAGACAGTAATGAGTTAAACTATGATAATTCAATCTTGTATCCCACATACTGATACTATGATTTTGAATACTGGGTAAACAACATACATGTATTTCTATTTTTGTCTCTTTCTTTTCTTTTTCTTTTCTTTTTCTTTTCTTTTCTTTTCTTTTCTTTTCTTTTCTTTTCTTTTCTTTTCTTTTCTTTTCTTTTCTTTTCTTTTCTTTTCTTTTCTTTTCTTTTCTTTTCTTTTCTTTTCTTTTCTTTTCTTTTTTCCCTTTGTAGTTGAATAAATCCAATTTTTTCCTTACCCTGTGTTACACACCTGAAAATGTGCACTGTTCCAGAGGTGATGGTTTAATTGCTACTGGGTCTAATCTCCCTAAGTCCAGAGGCTTTGCTCAAAACAAGGCATGATATGCATTGCCTCCTTAATGGAAGTAAATTATACCTCAGAATGATGCTTGTTCTATTTTTGTTAAGGTTTATTTCCCCCTGCCCCAGATTTTCCAAGGGCACATAAATTAAAGGTTGCTGTCAGACACACCTTCTAAACTAAACACTACCTTATTTTTTTATCATATTTGGAAATCAGTCATTTTTCCACACCTTTTTTTCCTACTCTACAGAAATGAACTTGTTATCAGTTAAAAATACAGATTGTTTTCATGAAGTGAGATAAGATACACTCATGAAACTCCCTCCAAGCTATTGGGGTTATCTTTATATCAATTATAGCAAGACTTTTGGTTTGAATCCAAGAACTGTCAATCATCAACAACTCCAAAAGACACAGAAAGCACCACCTGGCCCTCTTTTGCTTGTGATTTTATCTTCTGCCATCCTATTGTGTTCTCTGCTGTAACAATTAGTTTCTTTACCCTCTCTGCCCAAAACTCTTTGTCTTCACTGCTCTAAATATCGGGGGGAGCGGGTTTTAGTACTTTAAGGAATTCCATCCTTTTTGAGCCCTACTATTGCTTTCTTTCTTTTTTCATGACTATTCATGTCAAGCAGAATACTTGTTATCCCTTAACATTTCTTTCATTGCTGAGTGCAGCCTGTACTACTGACAAAATGTGAACTTGGTGCTCATTAGCTGTCATGCCAAGCTGCGTTGCCTTCTCATGAATTTTGCAATCAGCCCACATAAACCTGTGCCCCTGCATGTGCCACTGGAATCCCAAAGTCAGAGAAAATAAAATGATCATAGCTCCAAATGGATTTTTTTTTTTAAACTCTCATTGTGGAATAAATACATCTCTTCAATAGCTGGACAGATTTGGAGTAGAGGCCTCAGGAATGTTTCTCCAATCACTTCAGTGCTATTTTCAAGTTCCTAATCGTATCTGACAATGAAGTATAAACACTTGTGCTCAGATTTCTGCAGCAGACAACAAGAGCTGAGTTTGCAAATGTCAATAGACAGAAATAAGGACTTCCAGGGTGTGATACACTTGACCTATTTTTGACATTTATTTTAAGATGTGATGAAATATATCTCCGCTAACTAACCATGCTGTGTGCAAAGAGAGTCTCAGGTGACCAGGCACAGATTTTGATGTCGAGATTTTGTCAGTTACAGCATGTACTTACTTACACTCTGCATGAATAATTTAAATCCTTAATGCATACAAAGGTAACACAAAATAAACTATGATTTTAAGCCGTATCCAGAAGAGATCAAAGCATTACAAGTTACCAAGAACACATTGGTATCGATAATACTAAAGATTGTAACTGGTGGTATCAATCCAGCGTAAGATCCAGAGCTTGAACAAAAAGTCTCAGAATGATCAGCCAAATATTAGAAATTTGGTAGTTTTTCAACCAGAACAGTATTTCCTGGATGTCTTCAGTAGATTCATTGTTTTAGATCCCTGAATAACATCTAATAAACACAGTCTTCTTCTATCACATCAAAGAAATAAATATTTCTACCCTACAAGTTCATTTTCATCTGACATACAGAAGATTATTTCAGACCTTTATTTACTAGTCTAATAATGAAAAATGAATGGCTTGGATGAAAAATTCCCATCTTCTACTCTCAACATTTATTTGTTTGTGCACAAGTGAAATTATAAGTCTGAGATGAATATTTACATGAAAAAGAACATAAGGCTTTTACAAATGTCTTCTTGCAGATAAGATTCACTGAAAACATTGATTCGAAGTAATACATCATATTCAACACTGGCCAGATTTAAAGTACATATTAAGTATGGTTCATTGTCATTTTTCTAGACCTGATAATGGCAATATAAAACTGAAGGACTGTAACAGTTAAACTATTTTTTTATTTCCTTCTTTCTGATCAAACATGCTTTTCTAATTACAATTCTCACCAAATCTTGCTGTTTAATTCACCCACCCTCAGCCACGGAAACGCTAAAACATTTTGTTTAACTAAAAAATAATAGCAATAGAAAATAAAAGGGCTTGCACACCTCAGTTTAACATAAATCTAGAAGTATTGCATGAGATGAAATGAATGTTGGGCAGATAACACTTGCAGAACCTGAAAGCTTTCTCCTAAGCAAAACCAAGTGTCTCGATTTGTTAGACTTCCAGGATAATCAGGATTTTTCCAGGCAGATTTATATTTATTGTGGTATTAGATAGCCCATTTCCTCTAGCAAGGTCTTTAATGTTTCCACTGGGACGTGCTCTGAGAATTTAAGGCCCTGTCTTACCCATGCTTGTGTGATTAAAGCATGGTTAGTGTTGGGAGTGCTGGACTGGTTTGAGTGGGTTTTTTACCCAACCTATTCAAAGCAATGACACACAGAGAAATTTATTCTTTACAGTGATAAAACCTAAAGATTTATTCTCACAAGCAAAATGAGGGTTAAACTGGGTTAAGTGCATCTGTATTAGACATTTCCTCCTTTTGTCCATGAAGATTTCAAGTTGGCAGTATTTTAATGAGCTTAATTTAGTCATATAAGCACTTTCGGTCATGTTGAAAATGTCAAAACCCCAGTATTGAGTGTAATGACTGACAGTACAATTGTGCAGTATTAGACACAGAAGGTGGAGTTGGGGCTTGGTGATTCTTATGGCTGTTCAAAATTATCATCCAAAAAGAGTACTTTTATAGCACAGAATATGAATGTGTCTCAGTATTACAGCATTCACAATGAAGTTTATCATCTCAAATATCTTCCAGTGGTTTCTTCTTGAAAGGTCAGCATATAAATTTTATATTGTTTAAAGAGATAAGATTTTGCAGATAAAGTTACGAATTTTCCTAGTAGGGCATTCTTTCTTCATCTGCTCACACTAAATGGATGAAAAGTTCATTTGTTTTTCACAAGTTTAAGAGTTTAAATACGTCCAAAAATACCAATATGATTTTTTGTTATCATTACTATTTAATTATATCAGGGCCTTTAGTTGTTCTGCACTTGCTAGAACTTAAATTTCAGGGAATGTGTTTGCTCAGCATATGAATTTTAATTGAATATCATTTTCATGAAATGGTAATTCTACCTTCAAAAATATCAGTTGGAACCAAGAAATAATTTGAGAAGCCAGGTAATTTTATCTTAATTTCAGAATATGGACATGAGCATTCAAATGTTATCTTCTGGTTCAGCTAATTCTAGGTCAAAGATAACAGAACCAAGCTTCACTCTGAATGAGCTTGCTTGGTCCATACCAAGTACGGCAGCCAATCAGGTAATTAATCCCAGAGAATTTTCCTCTTCTACAAATTCCTGTTTATCATCCGTCTCTGTATGTGAAGGCTTTCTGGCCAGGCACTGCAGTAGGCAAGCCAATGTCTGTAAGAGCGTTACTTTTGTCAGCAACGATGTCAGGGAAGTTCTTGAAAGCACTTGCACATCTCATAAATACAGGATCATATTTATTTCCTTAAACTTTTTACTATATTTATCCTGAAGCATCTTTCAGTTGCTTCTACTTCTTGACAATACTTGATCACTTATTACAAATGCTTAAAATTTTGTGATTATTTGGTGATGGACTTGTTTAATTGCTCTCCATACCAGGTCTGCCTAGGATGGCATTAACCCACCACACTTTAACTATGTGGAGCAAGTAACACCTGATTAAGTGGAGCACTCATTTAAGAAAATAACTTTGCTGAGTCCAGAACAGTCATAGGCAGGGCTGCCTGTGAGTGCCTGGTTTAACTTACTGAGAATTGTTTTTCAAGACAGAGTAAAGAAGAAATTATCTCTGGTAAGTTTCTCCCCTTTTTCTTTAAGCTTAAGCTTTTCTTTTAAACTTTTTTGTAAACATTTCTAATTCAAGAAGATCCTTTCCACTTTGCCAGTATGTATTGCCTCTTAGTTAAGATGCCAGCTAAGCCAAAACCTCCAGATCCCAAAAAAGTTCCATGTGTGTTTATAACACCTGACATTTTCAGCAAGGAGTGTAGCCATTCATGAGTCAATAAGTGACTTCCTGGCAAACAGAGATGCCATTGAGAGCATGATGTTACTTTTCAGAACACT
>VWZT01013566.1:137558-155723 GCA_013397055.1 Pachycephala philippinensis | reverse complement strand
CTGAGAAGGCCATTAAAGAAGTGGAAGACTAGAAGATCTGCTAGTTCACTTTCACTCCGTCAGGCTCTTCTCCTCCTTCCACAGGGAAATATGAGCACTGGAAGAAAAAGCAAAAGTTTTAAGAAGTTGAATTTTTCTTTCCAAATCAAGGAGAAAACTGCTGAATGAGCACCACGTACCTTGTAGGAGCCCAGTCACGTTCTTGGGGTCTGGGTGTTCTAACACATGGATATAACATCATATACCAGTTTACCTCTGGAACCTGACATTAACAAACTCTCTTGTACGTATCACATGGCCTCCCAGTTTACATGAATATAAAAGATAAGAGGTCTCCAACTAATTTTTTCCATCGATTCACCTAAGAAGTTACTCCTCTGTCTCTTTCCAAAGACCACTGAAAACTTCACTTGCCGCAGATTAATTCACTGTCTTGAAACACAGAGAAAATACCGTAGAGATAACTCCTGCTGTCTTGCAGCTTGACAAGGCTCTAAGAAGCTTTTGAAAATCATAAATTTTTGAAAATATGTTTAAAAGCAGTTTTAAGTGTTTGTCCTAACAGAGTAGTTATATTTATATAAAAGTAACTGGTAGCAAGCTGCAAATAAACCATAAAAGCATCAACAGCACTGAGATAGGATTACATGGTGAATAAGTTGTGAAACCTTCTAACTTTTTCATTTTTTGACTAAGAAATACAAAAAGGATGTGTTACTTATTTCACTTGACTCAACATGATCTTACATCTTTCTTGTCATTATAAAAGCCCCCTGCTTGTGTAAATACGAAAACAGTGGGTTAGTGAGATACTCATTTTATCCTGAAACCATGATTCTTATTTTTGGGCTGACAGATGTTTTAGACAAGACAGCAATTTCCTTTTGCCTCACCTCCACAGGGTAATGTTTAGGTTCCACAAAATTCTAGAGGGACAAGTTCAACTGTGGCTACTGATGGTGACTGCTTGGTGGCAGCTGCTGGTGCAGGAACTGCCCAGACTGTTAACATAAGGGATCTGGGAGATGATTTGTTTCCCCAAGAGCACGTGACCAAATGAACTCTTGAATAGTCATAGAGCAGCAGATTTTATGGAGGAGGAAATGTCATCATCCAGCTTATTTATGTTTATAGTGACTGTGTTGTGGATCCATTTTTCAGGTCCCAAATGTCTTGGTGGGCTGCAAAACAGTATGAGGGAAATGGTGATGATCTGTAAGGCAGATTCAGAACATGACGGCACTATTCTATTGATGTAACCATAACTCTGAAGGTGTCCAGTGGTTTCTGTGTAGGACAGCTGTGCACTCACCTCACGTGTGATACCTGTGCTAGTGCGTGTAAAACTGTTTCAAGTCTTGGTCAGTTGTGCTGCTCTCTGGCCTCTTCATGCATCTCAATTTCCTCTGACTTTGAAATTCAAAGCCAGATTTTTCCAGCACAGTTTTCTAATGCCAAGGCAGTTTTGACATGAATTTCCACTCAACAGTCCTGTTATATTGCAGAGTGGGTGGGGTGTAGGATACTGTGTTCCTGTCCCAACGTCCATCTTGATCTTGTTTTCCTAAAATTACCGCCCCAGTTTCAATGCTGACCACCTTGCCCTCTGCTTCTCTGTTACCCACTGCTGAGATATATGGCATCCCAAGTGCAGAGGTGAAGTTGCTGTGAGGCAGTGGTTTTGGACTTGAAGTTACATAGGAACTTGGCCAGAGACAGTCCCCTTGCTATGGACATACCAATCTATTTTCTCTCAGAGACAAGGAGCAGAAAGGTATATTCAGCTTGTAATTCGAATATGAGTTCTCAGCCTGATTTAGCATTTTTTACTATGGCTCTAAAACAAATAAGACACTTTTTCTGTAACTTAGACCACATGGTTCTGCAAAACTTAATGCAATTGCCTTACTGGACTGGAACCAAGCTAGTAAAGTCAACTGAAACCTTTTAGTGACTTTAGTGGATTTTGCATTTGTCAGATGAGCATTGAGGTGTTCAGGCATGATTTTTAATACCTGTATGCATGAGGTTACATGAAGCTGCAACCACCGTGCTCCTACTCAAGGCAGAAAGGGTAGTATCTGGGAAACTCTGCTTCGTATTCTGATCTATGCACATGTGTAGGACTTCGTATCCAACTTCCAAACAATATGGTTTCTGAGCTACCTTGCTCTTGTGTAAGAGCAAAACTCTTGTGTAGTCTTAGTGAGACCAGAAACCTGATGTGGACACAGTAAGAACCCATCAAATTTACTTTCTAACAAAAAGTTAAGAAGCAACAAATTATGCTTTAGCTTACAAGACAGGAGAGAGGAAGCCATCGACCCAGCCTCCTGTAGAGTGCCCTAGTTCTTCAGGTGCACATGATACAGATTAATAGGATTTCCTAAACAGTCTTAATATCTGCACAGGTATGTTATAGCAAGGATGGTAAAGCTAAGGCTGAACTAAATCAGCTGTAATATTGGAAATAAAGAGCTAAAGGAAAAAATAAAATAATAAGTTTTTAAAAAGAAAAATATTCTTCTATAGGAATTGAGAACATTGTGGTTTTGAGAGACTTCCTTACTCTGTGCCACATATTTTTTAAATTGTTTTGAATTACAGCACTCTGTAATATTATAATTTCATTAGTAGTACTGTGTCTTTGACCAGGCTTTCCTATCAGAAACACATCTCTGTGTGCATGGTATAGTGCCTGCTCTGCTGGTAGGAAGAGCACATGTACCAGGTGGGATATGGATACTTAATGAGTGTCGTCAGGTCTGCTGCTTCATAAGCCTGATACCGAGGGATCCTAAAAAATGTACAAAAATTCTTAAGTTCTGTCCAGGTAAAATTTCCAGACAGAACAAGAAAATCCAGAAAAATGGTTGCTCTAACTACATTGAATAGCTGCTTATTTCATGTTTATATTCTAGTAAGTAATGAGCTCTATCAAAAATTGGATAAACTACCTTCTTTGTAGAAGGAAGTAAATACTGAGCTTTATGCAATTTGAAAGCGAATACACAACAGCGTATACTCAGAGTAATCTGTCCATCTCTACCCATATCTGTGGAGTTATTCTGGATTTATACTACCATTTTTCAGTTCAGGATCAGGCTCAAGACAGACCAGTGATAAAGGGCATATACATAACCATAGATTAAGTGGGATGAACCAGGCCATATTTCTGTATTCTACTTACTAAAGGACCCTCCATATAAAAGAGACAAATCTCATAGACACTGGATGAAGGAAATCCAGGGATTTTATTAAGAGGAGATACTTTTTTGCTATGTAACTCTTAAGCTTGTTGTTTCATCTGAAACTGCCATAGCAACAAATGCCACCTGTATCTTTGCTTTGCAGCGACATTTCCTGAGGTCACTTTGCTGCTGCCAAACACACCGATGACCAATAAGGATATAAGTGTATGTCCCTTTTACATCAATCCTATTATCTTTTGTAACATGTTAGGTCAGATCCCTTGTAGGTTTGAGTCAGGACAGTTCCTAGTCTTCTGGTCCCCATCAGCTTCAGAAAAACAGTCTCTTCCAGAGAGCAAGAGTCTGTCCCCAGCACATTACCTTATAGCAGTATGGGAAATGGGAACAGTCTACTGATGAAATCAGATTCCAGTGTTGATGTAGCTTGTGTTCTTCACAAACCCTTCTTCAAAATAATCAAGGCTTTCTTTTTCTCACTCATCCAGGAGGAAGATGATGACTGAGTCTTCCTGTTAATTAAAAGCATTCTAACATTATATTTAACATTATAAACTATTTTTGCTTTTTATTTTACATGGTGAAAGAATATGTGAGTTTGTTCTCCTTTTGTCTACCATCAGGAAAAAATCTTTTCAAAAGAAAGAAATAAACAAATGATGCCCATAAACACTTCTCAGATCTTTAGAGCCTTCCAGATGCACTTTGTTAACAGAAATGTTAGAAGCTTGCATCCTGTGTGTCATATCTGTGAGACATCACACTGTTTCTTGGATTAAGCCAATTTCAAAGGTATTGAATGCTGCTTTGTTGGTGTCATATTTAGATATCTTTCCTCAAGAATACTGTTCTGTATCTTCCTAGAGTAATATTTCTTTGATTTATTTCTATTCCTATACTAATCCCAGAGGTAAGCCGTGCTATTTTCTGCTAAGGGAGCACCACTTGGATTCATCTAATGTTGTCTTCTTTACATGCAGTAGAATGGCAATTATCCCAGGCTCACTCTTTAAACCTCTCTGACCAATAAACTATATATATTTTCATCTTCTGGTAGCCTGTAACTTTGTCAAGATCTCAATTAACTAAATCTATTGTGTGATGTCTGTATGTCATGTAATTAAAAGCCTAAAATGGTTTCGTCTTCATTTTGATAGGTATTATATTAACATGTACTGCTGAAAACCAGTACTGTAACCTTCCCTCTCACTAGTAATCTGATGCTGGCTTTATGCAGAATTTAATTCTTAAATAGGTACTATTTTTTCTGTCCAGCACAGACAAAAAGGCACATCAGGAAGATGGTGTCTGCAGTGTTCTGCCTCTGATCTCCCCAGAATGCTCTGGCTCTTGGGCTGTGGCTCTCAGCTGCACAGCAGCACCACCTGCTACCAGAGCCCAGAACCTGCACCAAAAACCAGCAAATTGTTCTGCAACTGTTGTGTTGTCCCCTAACTTCAAAGCAGTTGTGACAGCACAGACATCTGACCCCTGATGGCCTATCTGTCACCTTTGAGAGCAGTAGAGCTGGTGTCACTATGATTGTGACAAACCATCCACACATGCTCAGCTGCTGGTTATAATCACATGCTGTAACCACTTCTCTTGCTATTTGCAAACCCATTGTTTGTGAACTCTAGAAAAACAAAAAAGAAAAATTGGTTTAGGTGGTAAAAAACATTCTTTAATTTTCTTCATATGAACAAGAAGGATTTTAAAAACAGTTGGGACTTAAAAATGCAACCATGCACTGGAGGCTTGGCCAAGGGACTCTTTAGACACTTATGAATACCTAGCCATGTTATAAACATTTAAATTCCCCGCCCATGTTGTGTGTACACAAGATAGTTTGAATGTCATACAGAGCTCTTAGAAACAAAATGTAAACAGACCTTTTCAATTAGCTGCAGTGGGAGTCTCAGAATTCAAATGCCAAAGTGCAGGCCTGTGAAAGCTGTAGGGGATTGCTGGGGTTTGTTTATTGGCTGGTGTGACCTGCTGTCTGAGAACTAAATTGACACTGCTCCAACTTTGTGGGTGAAGGAAATAAAAAGACTTTCATTCTCCCCACGCTATGTGGGGTGACTTAGGAAAAGGACAGCAGTAGAACGGAGAAAAATGAGTGCCTCCCATTCCTGTGGAAGCCAGCCGCTGTCGGGGGCTGATGGTAAAAGGGCAGGGGACAGTGCAGTGCAATTCTGTAGGCTAGAGATATGAGCTTTTCCAAAACAAGTGAGGGGGCAAGAGGTAAGGATAAAGCCTGTACTTTGATCCCCACACAAGGTGATGCTGCTCCTCCCATCCATCTCATCCTAGATTGGAAATTCACAATCCAGCCCTGAGGGACTGCTCTCTTGTCTAAGATTTGATGGGTCAGTTGGGATCTGGACAGGCTGGGTAGATGGCCCAAGGCCAATTGTATGAGCTTCAGGACACCAGGTCCTGCCCTTGGGTCACAAGAACCCCAGGCACTGTACAGGGGTAAAAGTGGCTAGAAAGCTGCTGGGTGGAAAAGGACCTGGGGGTGCTGGTGACAGCAGCTGAACATGAGCCAGCGTGTGCCCAGGTGGCCAGGGAGGCCAGTGGCATCCTGGCCTGGATCAGCAATAGTGTGGCCAGCAGGAGCAGGGCAGTGACTGTCCCCCTGTGCTGGGCACCGGTGAGGCCACAACTCATGTTCTCTGTCCAGTTCTGGGCCCCTCAGTACAAGAAAGATGTCGAGGTGCTGGAGAGTGTCCAGAGAAGTGAATGGAGCTGGGGAAGGGTCTGGAGCACGAGTCTTATGAGGAGCAGCTGAGGGAGCTGGAGGTGTTTAGCCTGGAGAAAAGGAGGCTCAGGAGACCTTATTACTCTCTACAACCATCTGAAAAGGGGATTATAGCCAGGTGGGGGGGTCAGCCTCTTCTTCCAGGCAACCAGTGACAGGAGAGGAAATGGCCTCAAGCTGTGCCAGAGGATGTTCAGGTCAGACACTGGGAGGAATTTCATCACTGAAACAGTGGTTGAACATTGGGATGGGCTGCTCAGGGTGGTGGTAGAGTCACCAGCCCTGGAAGTCTTTAAGAAACATGTGAATATGCACTTGAAGACAGGGTTAATGGTGAACATGGTGGTGGTGCTAGGTTGGACGTGATGGTCTTAAAGATCTTTTCCAACTTCAGCAACTTCATGATTCTATGAGTGAGGCTCTACCTTGGAAGGTGTTAGAGAGGATGCAAAGGAAAACTTTGATGAAATAAGCTCCAGAAAAAAACTTGCACAAAAAGGGAAAATTAGTAGATAATTAGAAAATTGAAGGACAGCTGCAGGTAACTGGGACATTTCATTTCCAGGGCAGTTATTGGAAACAAAGAGAATTAAACCTTCTACTGTCTCCTATCTGTGTAAATAAATTAAAGGGAGGTTACAGCTTTCCCAGCCTGGCACTATATGGTAGGTACAGCTGGTGCTGTCCATCCTGACCTCCACATTGCAGTGCAGCAGCCCAGTCTGAGGTATAAAACTACTTTTGTAATGGTTGCTGTTCCTTCCATGCAACTGGACAGAGAAAGGATGGTCAAAGATGAGATAGTACAGCTAAACTTTTCCCCTTTGAAATGAATGAAATGGTGAGGAGAAAGGACTCTATACCAGCAGTGGCTGTGTTGTTTCTCCCTTTCTCCATGGAACAAAGGAGGATGATGACTTAGACTAGACACAGAATCTCGCAAATTTTTCCTTGCTAGTAGGATATTAGGTCTATAAGATGTCCTTGAACTCATCAAAACAATGCAGCTGTCCATTTCTTCCCTTGGAAGTCTGTGTAGCTCAGTAACTACTCTTCGGTTAAATGGATGTATTTATAGTAGCTGGAGAAGTGAAATGCCCAACTTCTAGTGAGTGAATGACAGGATCTTCAGTGTAATGAGTTAATCTATTAAAGAGCGAGAGCCAACATTTCAAAGCAAGATTAATATGGTCCAATTGCCTAAATTGTATATGTAAATGTGGTCAGTGCATCAAGGAAATGGCATACCCAACATAAATCACTAGGAGAAAGGAACAACAACAAAAAAACAGTAGTGATGGTTGTGTGCAAGAAAGTGGTGCTAGCATTCACAACACCATAATATGGCTGTATCATCCAGAGAGTCAAAAAACGCTTCATCAGAGATGAGTACAAGAATGTTTAGCACAGCCTCAACTATAAACAGATAAACTATACAAATACTGAGGACAAAAGAAAGAAAAAAAACAACTAAAAGAGAAGATAAAATCCGCTTTGTTTACAAGGCAAAGATAAAAGTGCATGGATACAGGCCTGAAATGGGTTTAGCATAATGACAAACAGGGAGATTTGAGATGCACACTCAAAAAGAGGATGTATCTTGATAGACAGAGAAAGTGAGTGCCAGAGAGAGGAACTATTGAAGAGCAAACTCCAGGAGAAAAAACTAGAGCCAAGTATATAAGTGTGCAGGATATGTAAGATCAGAGACATGAAATAAATCTAGGGAGAGTGCTAAAGATAGCAAGTCAAAGATGAAGATAAAGGAACCAGCTCAGAACTGCAGTTCTATTGAAAAGCTACAGGAGCTCTGAATCCCTTGATTTTTTGAGGAAACATCTCAGGTGACAATTTGTGCATTGTAAAACTTCAACTCCTGGAGTTACATGATCATACAGAGAATTAAGGATTTAATTTTAAAACTCAGTCATTGTAGTTTAAACTGGAGGAACAAGGAAGTGTTCTCCAGAAATCCTAAAAAAATCCAACCGCAAAAGGAAATCAGTGGGAAGGAAATTTATTCATCTGGGCATTTTTACATGATTTTAAAGCAAGTAATATTATTTCTGAACACTCACAGTCCTCCCTATTCCCCAGTCCCATTTTGAGGACAGAAGTTCAGGGGAATCAGGAGAAACCTCTCCAGTCCTGTTTCATACCCCCTCACAGCCCAGTGATGACTACTTGCCTGACACAGGTAACACAGGTGTTATGGTGTTTTACACCGGAAGCAGAAAATAGATATTCTAGAAGAAATATCCTGATAAAAATCACAGAATCACTGAATGGTTTGGGTTGGAAGGGACCTTTAAATGTCAGCTAGTCCAACCTCGATAAACAGGGGCATTTTCAACTAGACCATTTTGTTCAGAGCTCCGTCCAACCTGATCTTAATTGTTTCCATGGATGGGGCATCCACAACTACTCTGGGTCACCTGTTCCAGGGTTTCACCACCCTCAGCATAAAAAATCTCTTCCTTATATGTAGTCCAAATTAACCCTCTTTCACTTTAAAACCATTACCCCTTTTCCTATTTCTACAGGCAGTCCTACTTGAAAAAAAACCTCTTCAAAGGAGATATCCATGTGCAAACTTATATTCCTGGGGTTATCCCAGGAATATCTTTTTGTGTTTGAGGAGAGGGGATGCTATAACAGAACGCACACAACCACACTCCCTCACATGCCTTTGAAGTGGGGGAATGTGAACTTAAGGGTTGTGAAAGCGTTGGGATCTCCCTCATCCAGTACAACTTAGTCCTTAACAGCAAGAGGCCTTACATCTTCGCAAGGAGGTGTTTGTGTAACACCTCCAGTAATAAATAAAATAAACCACCAAAAGAGAATGAGTGATGAAGAAACAGGACGTCCCAGCGCTGTACTGAGCTTGTCCAAGGTGGCCCTGGGGCTGGAATGCTCTCTCTGGCACCCATACAGCCAGATGTGGCTGCACTGACTCTGCTTTTGCTCACACGGCCAAATGACAGGAAAGTCCTGAAAAAGGAACCTTCTCCCATTCTGTGAGGAAACGAGAAGCTAACCTGGTGTATCTGCAGCAACTGGCAACTCCATTTGCTTTTCACTGTATTCCAGGATATCAGTCTTATTTTCTACTTGGCTACCAGTGTCAATCAGCTGCTAATAAAAAATCAAAATAAGGTCCAGAATTGTGATTTCATGCTGTGACAGTGCAAAGCTTGCGAGCTAATACCTGAAGGGACGTGACACGTTATCCCAGAGGAAATCTGGATTCTCCCGTGCACCAGAGAATCAGTACTGACTTCTTGGCTGTAGTGGACTGTAAAGCACAGCTGGGTGGAACATATGGAGAGAGACTGTAATTGCCTATCAGCAAGTTCAAGTTCAGGGGGCAGGGAGTTAAAGAGAAGAGAAATAAGCAAGTGTAAATATTGTTTGTGCTGTGGGCGTAAGCCTGGTGCAGACCCTGGCACAGCGTGGTGGGGAGGACACTGGAGCAGGCTGGAAAGCCAAGATTGATGGCTACCTCATCTCTTTGCTAGGGCAAAACTAGAAAGAGGTGAAACACAGAACAGTGTAGTTTGTGAAGGACTGAGTTAGCCAGTGATTTCTTTATTTTTTAAAAATATATATATTTAAAATTAGCCCTTGCACAGTCCTTACTACACTGGTGATCCCAGTGTCTGCACATCTCTGGCAGACAGTAATCACCAACCTTGTCTGGCTGCTTTTGGTCATCTGAGGCATGTCCTTAGGGTACCCAGCTGAAACAAGTGGCTTCTCCAGATGAAAATCATCATGTAAGGTTAAATTCCAGATCTTTAGCTATGAAACTGGAACAAGATGAGACTGACTTACCGTATTGGACATTAGAGCTGAGCTTCTTTGCTTAGCAAGATTAGTATCAGCTCTGTGTCCAGCACAAGGGGATTGAGTTTGTCTGGAGCACAAGTTCTTTTCACCTCAGGAAAATCTGCAGAAAATCAGACTCAGTGCAGGGAAGTGATGGCCTTGAATCAGGAAAGAGCAGATATGTGTTAGACATCAGAGCTCTGAAACACGAGTGACACAGCTAACAACTGAGGCAGTCTGGAACACGCTGAAGAGCAGCAGAAGGTCCTGGTACTTTCCCGAGGAATATTTAGAAATATTAGAGTGAGTGTTTTAATCTACCTCCCCTGGATGTGCAGAAGTCCTATTCATTGGCTTATTAAACATTACAGTGAACTGGACAAACCCATTTTGGTTCTTGTTTGCACTGTGGCAAAAATCAGGATATCTTCACGTTAAGCACTGCACAGATGTATAGTCTGTTTCTGTTCCTGCTTTGAAAAATGCAGAAAATATATGACATGAAATAATATTGTGCAGATGGAGAGATGCACTGGAGTTTATTCTTCTTTATAGACACTCAGTTTTCATTCAAAGACTTGCCTCAGCTGCGTTCTCAAATTCCAAAGTCAAGTAAATGAATTAGTGGAGGAAAAAAGTTTCCTGCATTTCCTAATTTAAAGAGTCCCATCCACCCCTGGGAAAATACCAATATTTCCATTTTTCAAAACAACATTTTGAAACTAACCAAAGTGCTTTTTTCAAAATGTCAATGCTTAGTTTCAAATTTCTGTTTTAACTCAGACTTAATTTTCTCTAATGCAATAAGGAAATTCCTAGAGAGAAGATGTAGGTCTTTTCTTGATGTTTAATTTTAGAGAAATCTGCAAAAGAGTAAACTCAAAGGATAACTTACAGCTCAAGTACACAAATTATTTTTTATGGAATATATAATGATTAGTTTTCCTCTTAAAATTTCTTCCCTTGTTATTTTGTTTTGCCTTTTTAACATTTCTGTGACATAGCTTCAAGTTAATAATAATTTATCCAACCTCAAAAACAAGCAAAGATTTAGACTAAAGCCAGTGGGAAGTTTGCCACCAGCATTGATAAGGACAAGGTGCAGCCTCAAGTTCATTGCCTCTATAATTTACATTACCAGTGTGTTTCGGCTAACTGATTCACAAGCTGATGATGCTGGATATTCAGTTTCTACCTTTCTCTTAAACTCAGGCCATTGGACTGTGAATTCATCAGTGAAAAGCCACTCATTTTGAGTCTGGAATTAAATCACTAGAAAAACCTGTGTATTTTATTACGAATTTCTCAGAAGAGTAAGCCTAGGAATACGATCCATTTCTTTGTTTTGCTAGAGCATTTATATTATTGTTCTTTGTTTCTCTACTTTCCCTCTGCAGAAATAAACTCTTTTCTTTTTATCTTTGAGGTATTCGTGTCATAAAAATCTAATTTTTTTCGTATCATCAGTTGCAATTTCTTTTATTATTGCACTGTATTTTATATGTTAGATTCTCCAATTCATATAGTAGATAAGACAAAGACAAAAGAGTGAATCCTATCCACAGAGAAACTTTTTCATTGAGTGCAAAGGACCATGAAGCTATGGGTGGTGTAATTGTATAAATAATTTAAAAGGCAAAGAAAACAGATGTGGAATGCAATTGCTGAATGTACACTTTCTGTCAGATGTTTAATATTTTTTGTCAAGGGAATTAAGTTAGTTTTATTCTACACTCAAGCTGCTAAAAATACACACATACACACACACACACACACACACACACAAACACACACTCTCTCGAACTCGAACTCATATAACAGAATATGATAGCAATAAAAGATGAAAGTGCTTTCCTGCATTAGTTGTACTGGCTCCAGCTGACTGTCCCTATCTTTTGGTCGGTGTCTTTGTCAGTTCATCAATGTTATATTCTCTAAATTTCTAGTAACTTATATACACTAAGCTAGCAGGTAATGTTGTTTCTGGAAAATGTATGTGAAAAGCAGCTTCAGTGCTTTGGCAGAAAATCTCGTCTCTCTTCTCTACCTCTCTGCTCTCCTAGAGATGCTGGACATAAGTCTGGGGCTGCATCCCTGTGCTGCAGCAGAAGGTTCCTGCCCTGCTGTACACAGATGCTGGGATCATGAATGTGTTGCTGTGTGCAGCTGTTTCTGTGCTGCAACGATGAGCAACAAGGAAAAATCTGAGTGTAAAACCCTGCATAAGGAAATGGAAGTTTCTGTCACAGATCAGGAGTGCAGGTGGGGTTTTGGACACACAAAGGATGTGGTTTTTTCTGTTTTGCCTGGAGGAGCCCAGCTGTTACAGATGAGCAAAGATACTGCATGGCCACACTGTACCAGGACTCCAAAGAGGTCTTGCTGCCCAGACTTGACCACACACAGATGCTCTTCAGTCAACCTTGTGCAAATTTCTCTGTGGACACTGGTATTTCAGCCAAGGATAGGCGTTTGACACAAGCAGTTAAAGTCCTCATTTACTGGGACAGCAGACACAGGTGGTTTACAGCAAAGCAATCCTAAGCACACATTTTGCTGCACTGGTTTAAGATCACGCTGTGAAGAAGGCTTGTCTGCCAGGAGGGTCACTGACTGGCAAGGGAATTACAGTATTTTGGTTATCTCATGTTAATTCCCCTGCGGGTGCTCATCTCATTTACGCCCTGTGGAGGAAATAGAAGACATTGGCAGGTTATCACCTCTTGACTACCCTGTGGCACTCAGCTGGAGGTGCTGATACCATCATCAGGAGACCTCACACAACCACTCTGCATGTCACCTCCCACCTAGACCCCTAGTCCAACTTTGGTAGAAAAAAGTGAAGCATGACTGATTCTCATGTGGAAAGTGACCATCAAATAAAAAGAGGGATTTAGTAGCGTTTGTTCTGAAGATAACTCTGAAGTCTTCAGTCTCAGACTTCTGCCTGGATTCAGATTAAAAAAACAAGGAGACTCCCATCTTTCTTACACAGTTTGTATAGCAGTGGTGTAGAGGCAAAACAGATTTCTGTGGGTTATGTGAGAAAACCTGTTGTTATTAGTTATGGGCGTTATAGTATACCCTGCACATCTCATGGATCAATCGTCTTTGTGAAAGGTACTTCTGAGCAGCCCTATAACCTCCATCACTCCAGAGCTGATTTCTCAGAAGTCTCTGCACAGACATTTCTCGATTATCTTTTCTCCTATAGCACAGGGCCTCCCTACTGCAGAAGGATGGAAAGCTGTGCTGTATCCAATTTACCATGTGGTAAATAGGACAGACACATATTCCTTCTGTGTCAGAACACTTGCAGCAATACATTTTCGGGGGTACTGCCCGTACTGAACAGGCCTTTGCATGACAAGATTAGCTATTACAAGATTTGGTCCCTGTGTCCAAGAACTAAGTTTTGTTCTTGGTCTGTGTTTCCATGCCCTGGTCCCCCTTCCGCTGTCGCCCAGGGTTGGTAAAGTGCATGGTGTTGTTCTGTTAAACAGCTCCTGCACACAGCCTGACTTTGTATTCTGCATATCCATAGGCATCGCCTGATGAGAGGGGGCTTTGTGCTGCCAAGAGCTGCTGGTTGGAAAAATACTTCTGATCATGTATAGTGCTATTGTTGCTCAATACCACTGCTTGATCAGCAAAGCTGGATCCTAACTTCTGCTGCAATATTCAAGGAAAACGTGTATGCCAGCAAGGGATCCTGGGCAATAAACCCTCAATGGCTCAAGAGCTGGTGAGCAATAGAATCCTGTACAAGATGCAAAACTCACCCCCTTTAAAGGGGAAGACACACATGAGTATTTAGAGGAGCTGTGAGTTTTAATTTCCTTTCCTGTGAACATCATGTCAGGTGATGAGGAGGCACTCACCTAATGCACTTTAATGCTAATTGAGCCTGTCGAAGTCAATCTTCTGTGGGAAATGAGAAAAGGACAGCAGCTGAAGACAGCAATGGGCTGGGGAACACATTGAGAGGCCAAAAGAAGAGCAGAGCACAAAGATGGAGAAGCTGTGAAGTAAGATCCGAGCTTTGAGCTTATTTCGAAGTGGAGGTTAGGTATTTAAAATTGAAAATAGTGATGAACAAGAAGGAACCTTTGGAAGAGGGGTTAAGCTTAGCAACAAATGATCACAGGTGGCGGATCCACACCAGTAAAACTGGAAATCACTGTGAGTTCTTGCCCCCTGGATAAACTAAAGATTCATCTGATCTTCATTTGTTCTTCAGGAGTACCTGGTTCAACCCATATTGTAAACATTACAATACCACACTGAGAGCCCCATGCTCCAGAGCCATGAGATCAACTCGGCAGTGCAGCTTCCACTGAAAATAAGTAAGGCCCTAGCCTTTGAAGTAAGAAGGAAAGCTTGTAAACATGAAGATAAGTGATACAAGTAGCTGGAAAACGTAGTACTGAGGCTTAAGAGCTACCCCGGTATTTCAGTGACAGTCTTACTTCAGCCCACTGTGTGTGTCAGAGAAAACACCCATGGTGTTGTAGGACACAAAAACAGTTCAAAAGGGCCCCCGAGACAGGCTTACAGGACTGAGAAAGTCCTTCTGTATCATTCTTCTGGGTATCAAAGGCAATCATGGAAGATAACTTCCATGGCACCAGTGTTCTTTGGCTACCAGGAAGAACTGGCTACCAAGAGCCTAGCTCTGCCTATCAGCATCAGAGATGACAGATATAAGGTCAATTCATTGAAAGAAAGGGAATTGTTATACACATGATATTGTGTTTAGAAGAACCTTTCTACTTGCTCTCATTTGGCAGTAGAAGAAAACTCTCTCAGATTAGTTTCATGAGTGAGGGTCTTTGACTATCTTCACAGAGCTGTTTTATGTTCGGTGCCTACCTGCAGTGTCACTGGAATATTGTGGACACACTCTCATCCTGCATTACAGCCTGACAGTCCCCATCTCTCAGACCACCACCAGTGAGGCTGAAAGTGTTTCACTAGGAAGGTGTTACACCCACATAGCTGGTGAGAGAGCTGAGCTATGGAGATGCTCTGAAGGCCACTCAGCCATGCAGGGTCAGAACCACTCAGCGGAGTCCCGATCTCTGGGGTCTTCTAGGACTGGATGGTGCATCTGTCCCATCTGTGCCACAGGAGTGGTTTAAAGCATCACAAAGGACACCTCTGAATGTTTTGTTACAAAGGGTTTCTCAACCTTAGCATAGGAGATCTAAAGGCAAAACAGGCACTAGAATGTTTGAATACAAGCATTTGGGTTAAAAAAATCATTTGCCTGTAGTTTAGTGGAAGAATTCCATTACCTGAAAAACTGCCACAACTGTGCTTCAGTTAGTTTTCCTGATCCTATGCATGTGCCTTTTCCTGTCTTGTTGCTTTAGAACCCCTCAAATCTGCGTTTCAAAAAAGGCTGGATAAGACTCTGTCTGTTGAAACAAAATAAAACAAAACGAAAATAGCTCAGATTAACCCCAGGTCATTTTGCTAGCAAGAATGGAGGAAATGAGCCATGGAAGAGAGAAGGATGGATGGGAAAGGGAGGGTGCTAGAGAATGATACTTCATTTTACAAACATCAAGATACCATCTGAGTGTTGGCAAGACACTCAAATTCCTAAGACTCCTATGTGGTGGATATGTCTAGTGTCTGTGGTAGGAAGAATCAAGAGGCCATTTGTGTGACATCTGCAAAGCAGGCACATCGGCCCTTGTTGCCAAAGCTGGTTAACTTGGATACCTAACTCAACAGTCTGTCTATCCACAACCATTTCCTTAGATGCTAAATACAATTTACTTTCACCGACCTTCACATAAAACATAAACAGAAAACTCACCATACCTGTCCGTAGTAGGATCTCTGGGTAAAAACTGAAATCAGAAACAAAAGGAAAGGCCTTATTCAACAGGAGCACAGTTCCCTGCTTTTCTATTTGTTTTTAAATGCAGCAATACAAATATTTATTTTGTGATAGATTATGGAGGTACAACTGCTAGCTACACAGTGCAATGCAAATTAAATCTTCACCCAATGGGCTTGGATGGAACTTGCAGGAAGCAACATAAATAAAAAATGTATTATTCATTACTTCATTGCTTATTTGCTGTGAAGGATGTGAGAATTCGCTCTTCAAGTGCCTTATGATTTCATGGTGCAATAAAAATGAAATCAATGGCCAATATGCTCAACATTTAAAAACAATTCTTTATGAAATAAAACCTTATTTCCTATGGTGCCTTTCATACCAACTATATTCGAACAAGTTATGCATACTGAAAGAATCCAATTACAGAGATAATAAATAGGAAAGGGGAGTGTAATGAAAGAGATACTGAGAGACAAGGGGAGAAACATAAATAATATGCTACGGAACAAATGTTTATCTTACTTAGCTTTGTGTATAATGATTACCTTGCTGGGATGCTGTTGGAAGTGGTAAAAACCCCAGCATGGTCCATTTTCAAAGGCCACAATCAGCAACCATTTATCAGCTGCTGCACTGAAGGATATGCTAATGTTTAAAGGGCATCAAATCAGGCCCATAAAAGCTAATGGAAGGCTTTTGCTTTCTCTGTGTATTGGATCAGGCTTGAGTGTACATATTAAACCAATAATACACATCTCTCTTTTTTTTATCTATATCTCTACATCAAAAGAACGAAACTCCAAAAGGACTTTTTCAAGAATGGCAACAAATCACCAAAGGAAGATAAAAACTCTTTTAACTCTGCAAACTTGATGTCTTTCTGGCACTTTTTACTTGCGTGTCATTTCACAAGATACTTGGAAGAAAATGTGTTTTCAAACCGTAAAATAAACTTAGTGGGGTGAAAGAAAGGAAACTGTTACATTCTTCTGAAATGCAAAATGCAGTATCTGAGGTAGTTTACTAATTGAAATATTACTTCAATCAGGAAAATATTTTCTAATATGAAAATGTAAGTCGTCTATCCATTATAGTGAAAAACAACAAACAAAATATTTGCAAAGAGAGAGACCTGAGCAGAATGCGAAATAAAAACAAGTGTTAAAAATATTGTCCTTAAACTAACATGTTTCAGCTTAAAAATCTACTTTACAAAGGCATGGGACAGACTCAGTTTTCTATCTGGCAGAATGAGTATGTTTACAGGTACTTAAAAAAATTAAAATAATATAGTCTCATTTCATTTTAAACATGTTATGCTGATTTCACAGATAATAAATAATGGTTTTCAAACATTTATAAATGTACCAGATTTAAATATAAGATGTGGAAACAAGAGGCAATTTTTATACAAAAAAGAGAGAGATTCCATCCTACTGGAGTGGATTAAGTACTCTAAGAAAATCATGGATGAGACAATTATTTCCATGATTATACTCTAAAGGTTAAAATGAGGGAAAGTAAACAGTTAATTAAAATAAAGGGCAGCACTGACATAAGGAATGGGGATAAGGAGATAAGGCAAAAAAGAAAAGTGTATGCCCAGTGAAAGCAAGTTTAGGTGGTGTGGGAGAAATATGCCATAGTAGTGAGAAAATTCATGTGGCCAAAACTCAGTTGGAGTAGAAGCTGGACAGAAATGTGGGGGAAAATAAAAAGAGTTTCAAATACATTACTGGCAGAAGTCAGTGCAGAAATAACATCAGCCTGTTGCAGGATGAAGATGGTCACTTCACAGACAGGCACAAAGACAAAGAAGAGGTGTTTAACACTTTCTTTTCATCTGTCTTCAACACAGATGACTGAGGGGATCCGGTGCCCTGAGCTGGAGGAACATGGCTGTAAGAGTGACCAGCTCTCAGTTGACCATGAAGTAGTGTGGGATCAGCTGCTCCAGATGGACCCCTATAAATCTGTGGGGCCTGATGGGATTCATGCGAGAATACTTGAAGAGCTGGCTGATGTCATCACAAGGCCCCTCTTGATGATTTTTGAGCAGTCTTGGGAATCTAGAGAGGTCCCAGTTGACTGGAAGTTGGCTAATATTGTCCTACTTTTCAAGAAGGGCAAGAAGGATGACCCTAGAAACTACAGGTCTCTCAGCCTCACTTCAGTGCCTGGTAAAGTTACGGACAAGATTGTTCTGGGAGGTATTGAAAAACACCTGAAAGACAACACAGCCATTGGTCACAGCCAGCACAGCTTCATGTGGGGAAAGTCCTCTTACCAAACCTGATTTCCTTTCATGATGAGGTAACCCACCCAGTTGATAAAGAGAAGCCAGTTGATGGAATCTTTATACATTCCAGTAAATCTTTTGACACTGTGTCTCCCAGTGTCCTTCTGGACAAAATGCCCAGCTCACAGGTGGACAAACACATCCTGGGATGGGTGAGCAACTGGCTCATGGGTGGGGCACAGAGGGTTACAGTGACTGGGGT
>VWZT01013566.1:86350-137311 GCA_013397055.1 Pachycephala philippinensis | reverse complement strand
GGGATTGTCCTGCTCTGCTGTGCACTGGGGCAGCCTCACCTCGAGTGCTGGGGGCAGTTTTGGGTGCCACAATATAAAAAAGACGTGAAACTATTAGAGAGCGTCCAAAGACAAGGAAGGTAAAGGGTCTGGAGAGGAAACCATTCAGGAGGGGCTGAGATCACGTGGTCAGTTCAGCCTGGAGACCTCATTGCAGTTACAACTCTCTGATGAGGGGAAGAGGAGAGGCAGACACTGATCTCCGCTCTGTGGTGACCAGTGACAGCACCCGAGGGAATGGCCTGGAGTTGTGTCAGGGGAGGTTTAGCTTGGGTATCAGGAAAAGGTTCTTCACCCAGAGGTGGTTGGACACTGGAACAGGCTCCCCAGGGAAATGGTCACAGCACCAAGCCTGACAGAATTCAAGAAGTGTTCAGACAATGCTCTCAGGAACATGGTGTGATTCTTGGGACTGTCCCATGAAGAGGCAGGAGTTGGACTTTGATGACCTTTCCTTCCAACTCAGGATATCCTATGATTCTATGACATAAAAAATGGTTGCAAACAGTGTCAGAGCACATTTAATCTGAAAATCAGAACATTAGTAATCAGCAAAGGAGTAAATGTCTGAGTAAGTCTCTGACAGGACCAAACATGGGGCAAGAATAAAGATGTTTCCACACGTAGCTGGACTGGGTATAGGTGAGGTGGGGTCCCATAGAAAGCCAGACCTACTTCCTATGAACATCTATTCCCACCATTGTTTCACCTTCCCAAAATACTGCTGAACCTAGCTTTTGAGCAGCTTGGGTCTGTTCAAAACCTTCCCAACTTCAGGAGAATCTTCTTTCCATTCTTGTCTAAACCATCTTTCACGAGCTCTTTGTTTCCTTCATATTCCTGGATTTCCTTCTGCTGGCCTAGATTTTGCTCCCTTCTAACTTGAAGGTCAGTATCTAAACCATTTCCTCAACTGCTCTCTTATCACTACACAGCAAATTTCCCCTCAGTATGCATTGTGCAGCCAGAGTCTCCGGTGCCTTTTTCACCCCAGGCCTGCTAGAAAGTCTCCCCTGAGATATGTCATAAGTAGAAATATGGAGTCAAAGAACCCCAGATTTTGGCAGCAACCACTGAGAACATGCTGAAAATATGAAAATATTTTCCTTTTGCAAAGGGAAGACAACTTTGTGATAGGCTTGAGAAGAAGGGGAAAAAAAAGAAAAAGGAAGCACTAAAAATCTCTTTGCCAACAAAGAAGACAAGCTTTGTTAATCTATTTTATTTTAACACTGAAATAGCCATAAAAGTCCTAGGCAGTTATTTGGGATCTTCTCAGTTTATCTGGTTATCTGGGTTTACAAAGACACCCACTTCCCAAAAAGACACTGTGGGTTTTAAGAAACATTAACTAGAGAAGACAACTCTCCATCTTCATTTGATCTTTACCAAAGGCTCTGCCAGACAGGGCTGTGGAAACACAAAGGTTTTCCTTCCCACTAAAACACACCACACTAAACAGTTTCTCTTTTATTTTCTCAGTCTCTAACTGAGCCGGTACTTGAAGGGAGAACCATTACAAGTCATGTAATAGTCATGACCTAAGTTTCCTCGTAGTAGCCTAAATCTGGTTGTGTGGATTCCTCTCTACACCCTTTTTAAACGAGTGCCATGTAGATACCCTGGTGGGTCTTAAAGTGTATCACCAGTTAGAAAAAAAAAAGGCCTTGATATCAGCTCCGGTGGTTTTTAGCCTAATACAGAAAGGCATAGTCAGGTCCAGGGCCTGAATAAAGGTGGGCAAATTCCACGTGGAAAAATCTACACTTTTTAAGTAAAGAGAGCAATTAGTTAGCAGAAAAACATGCCTAGGATCACAGTGGATGTTACAGTCTTTCTTGCAGATTAGATATCTTTCTAGAAGCTGTGTTACTCTCAGCAAACAAACACTTCAACTGTTGAAACCTTTCTAAACATTTGCATTAGCAACAGTATGGCCTGTCTCTCTGGTCTGTGCTATAAAGTGTGTCAGAAAAAATATTCTTATAATTCTTCACATTTATAAAATAAACTAAAAAAACCCCAAACCCAGCCTATTAAACCATTTTTGAGTAGTGTTCCTACTGCAAAATAACAAAAATTATCTTTTCACTGTAAATGTCATTTAGCAACATTTAGAACAGGGTCTCCCAAATTCAGCTGCCTGGATAGCACAAAAAATAAATTCTTTTGGCATATGGCACTGTGCTAGCTGTAGAGTCAATAATTGCAACAAGTTTTAGCTTTTAGGTCATGAATTCAGTGTTGTCCCCCTTGAAAGCAGGAGCAGCAGCTCTTGGCTATTGTTCAAATAATAAAAACCTACAGATACTCAGGCAGCTAAATCTCCATATCCTCAGTGGAAGAGTTAAGTGGATCTTTGTATGCTAAGCAGAGTAACTTGTATGTCTGTGGGGGTCTTATATGTGTTTAGAGACAGAAGAGTTGAAGTTTTGAAAGAAAAAACCTTATTTAGAAAGGCAGAACCCCGAAAGAAACAAAAAGCCCCAAACACTATTAATAACAAGTTAGGACCAGCTTTGTAAATAACCCTTGTGTGTGAGCTGTGAATAGCTTTACAGCCTGAGAAGCACCAGGTCCTAAACTGGTTTGTTCATTCTTATCCCTTGTGGTTCAATTAGACTTTCACAGCTTGCTCGACTTGAATCCTTGAAGGAAGTCCAGCTTTTAACAACAAATTCCCACTGAAATTTAGTTAAATCAATGTGTTTTGGAATATTAAGCTTCCTCTCCAGTACTGTCTCAAGCATCAGCATACAGATGAATAAAGAATTTATCTTTAATAGAACCTTTTATTTTAGACACGATAAACTTTCGTGGCTGAAAGTGCCAGTTGAGCAGAATGACTGCAATCGCTGGGTTTGTGGGACATCTAGTGGAAAACAGGGTTACTGCCATGGGTATGCAGTTTCTCAGACACGCTATTCAAGGGAAAAGATAACCATGCAAGCACAAAAACATTAAGCAGAATTGTAAGAAACATAAGGGTGCTTGCACCTGAGTGCCTGGGGAAGAAGTCATCTGCTACTCTGAGCGTGTTTCCAGAGCACAAGTGCTTCCTGCTCTTCCAGTGCATCTGGCAGCGCACGCACACAGAGGCATTCCCTCTGCTGACTGTGATCTTGTGCGTGGTAACCTGGCCAAATCCTTGGCAAAGGTAGAGCAGCCCAGATATCAGCACGGGCTGACAACTTCAGCATGTTACCAGAATCCTGAGCAGCCTGTATGCTCCCGTTGTTATTTCTCCTGGCCGTAAGTCAATGACATGTAGTGGGTCACCCTTTAGGTTCACCCAATTCAGCATTGCTCTCCAGAAACAGCCCCTGAAGAGCTACAGGCCTTCTCAGTGTACTTTCCCAGCCTCCAGACATTCCTGGCACAGAAACTACTCTGAGCTTCCTCTTTGTGTCAAACAGAATTTTTTTCCATCCAAGGAACAAATCTTATCTTTTAATCCATGCTACCACCTGGCATTCGCAAACTTCTGCCAGTGTTTTCCACACCTCAGAGCCTATTATGAAATACCTCATTTTGATGTTAAATCTGGCACTACTTCATTTTATTTAACATCTCTCAGGTTTATGTCATTATGAAAAAGAAGCATAGAATTCAGTAGTTTGAGTTGGAAGGGACCTTTAAAGGTCATCTTGTCCAAACCTCCTGCAATCTCCTGGGACATCCTCCACAGTGTCAGGTTGCTCAGAGTCCCATCCAACCTGACCTTGAATGTTTCCAGAGATGGGAAGTCCACCACATCCTATTCCAGTGCCTCACCACCTTCCTTTTAAAAGAAACTTTCTTCCTTATACCTAATCTAAATTGACTATCTGTAGGAAAACCCCACTACCTTTAGTCCTATTGCAAAAGGCAATTTATCCCCAAAGATTGGACTGTCTTTCCTCATACCTTCTCTGTGTTGCTCTGTTTAGACACCTCTTCTTTTTCTCTCTCTAACATACCCTTTTTTGTAGGTAGCAGAACCTTTGCCTCTTCAGTTGATCTTTGAACTGATGCTGCTGCAAATCTTGGTTCATCTTTGCCACCCTTTGAAACTTTTTCTTTTTTTTATTAGTTCTGCTATGTCCTCTCAGTGACAGCATTTCTGAGCTGAAAACAGTGGTCAGGATACACTCACACCATGGATTTCTGTAGTAACATAGTTGTATGTCCCTTTTATTTACCTTTCCTTTCCCAGTAACTCTTACTATTCTATGCTTAACTGTAACTGCAACTGCAAAGTGAGCTGACATTTTCACAGAAATATGTTACGAGTCTCCTTCCTCAAGGATAGTAATTAGTGCTGGATCTGTCATACCTGTGGTTTTTTTCTTCAAAGGCATTTCTGCATGTTTGGCAGCACTGGATTTCACTAGGTATTGTATCCTCTAGCCTACCAATAGCATGAAATCTTTCTGCACAGCATGTAATCCTGCATATCTGTTTCTTGGCTTTCTTGCCACGAGTAATTTATTATGACATGCAAAATTTGCCATCCTCTTCTGACTCCCTTTTCCTACATCATTCATGAATACATCAGATAGCAAGGTTCTAGGATCCCCACAGGACTGAGAAAACAGATTTTTATTCCTACTCCATATTTCTACCTGTAGCTAATCATCAATTTATGAGGAATATTTAATCTCATCCTTTTATAGATTATCAGGGGGTTTTGACACTTCGAGAAACATTGTTGAAAGTCTCCTGGAGATAAGCATGTTCTCACATAACCAAGAGCTTCTTCAAAGAGGTCCAACACAATCCTGAGGTGCTACTATCTTCCTGTAAAGCCACACCAAATCATTCTCCACTATGGCATGTCAATTCATGTCTCCATTAAATCTGACTTGCAGTGGTGCCATGGAGCCTGAATTGAGTTTCCCTGGGCTCTCTTTTCTGTCACTCTCTTTTGTATCATTTCTTATAGCCAGTGACTGCCCCAGGCAAAAGCAAACCCATCCTGTGGGTATCACACTGCAAAAGTAGAGGCTCCATTGCAACCAACTTATACAGCCCTGAGACTGGGATAAATTAATGGTGGGTATTCATGTCTGAATTCATAATTGGTGTCCCTGGTTCTTTTAAGATCCCCATCCTTTGTCTCTTAGAAATAACTTACCATTGCATCGATGACCACTGGGAGCAATCCCAGCTCAGGATATGTCACTTTTCCCTGATTTAAGTGAGCTCGTAAAACATAAACTTTACCTGTTACACACAGGTAAAGAAAAGCAAAGTAAAATGAGTCAGAGCTGTTCCTGTTCATGACCTTGAACAATTTTCCTTTCAGTCTTGTATATCCCAGTTCTCCTCTCCCAGTTCTCCTGCCCTGAAATCTCTTTTCAAACACAATTCTTTTAGAACCAGATCAAGCTTCACTTCTGCAGAATTTCTCAAGTTCCCCAGGGTAACGTATGGGTTGGGATACTTGCCTGTCTTCATGAAACAAATAATATTGGAAATAGAGCCCTTAATATTTTGTATATTGTAAAGTCAAGTAAATGCAGGTGTGTAATTTCTTTTTTTCTTATTTGAACATGTTCTACAAAGACCTTCCTTTCCTCTTAAAAATACAGTTCATGAAACAGGAGAGTTTACCTCATTTTTCACAATCACTGCACTAGCAATGTTCACTAATAAACACTGATGTGTTAAGATTAAGGAAGAACACTGCCTGAAAGATCGGCTTTGTATCACACTTTGAAGGTGACAACATCTGGCTTTGATGGACTGGCATGGAAATTCTGGGATGGTTTAAAGACGCTGCCCTGACTCCAGTGAAAAATACTCATTTACAAGCAGCTAGCAAAAGAAGAGGGGAATAAAGCATGTTGTATCTGCCTTTTTACCACTAGTCACAAAAAAAAACTGGCTGAGAGATATATCCAAGTAGTTAATTGGGCATTGCTTGTGATAAGAGATGTTTTTAATGATAGAAGTTAGCCATGCTACTGCTAGTAAAGGGGAATTCGGAACATGCCCTCGTACATCAAATCTCTGCTATGCTGTTTATGAGCAGCAATTTGAGATCAGGATTGGATTTGCAGAGGTATGTGTATTGTAAACAGTTTGCAGAAATGGCAACCAAGATTCCAGCATGCTTACTGTAGGCCTGGAGAGGTTTGTGAGGCCTTATTGTTCTTTAAACTTAATTACCAGGTACAGTTAAATCCTAGGCCAGATTTTTATCTTACATCATGCAAGGAAGGCTGAATTTGATCTTTTGGAGGCATGTCAGTCAGTTGCTGGGAATATCATATGCATGGTCAGCATCAGATATGCTCGCTAATGCTATTTCAACACTGCTAAAGGAATCTCTCCTAGTATTTTGTGTTCAGCCCTGAGATGAATTCAAATAACTATGGTGAGGTCCTTGTCTAAGGTCCTGTGTAGAGGACTCTTCTCACTAATAAAGCTTAATCAAGAATGGAAAGAGCTCTCTTATAATGCTTTGGAAGAAACTGAGACTATTTTATGCAGTACTACAGTATCAAAACTTGTAAACTCACAATATATATGCTTTGGGGAAGAAACAAGATCATTTCAATCACAGCAAGTGCAGGAGTTCAAACTTTCAGTTTATTGAAAGACCACTAAGGAAAACAGACTTCCTGCTAGTGGGTTTAAGTTGAAAGTGAGAAGTTCTACTTGTCAGAAAAAGCTGAAACCAGCCATGTTAACGTGTTACCAGACAAGGTCAATGTTTTTAGTGTTCGGTATCCCAAGTTTTACAGAAACTTGTAGTAAGCTCTAAAGATATGAGCTGCCATTTGAAGAAATTCATAGCAGTATTCAGAATTTGAGTTGCACAGTGTGCAGCCCTAGCCAGGGATTCTCTTGGTGCTTCCCCTCTCTGTAAAAATCTACTCAAGTGTGCTATGACAAGAATATTCAGTCAATAAAAGGGGATTTGTAAGTTTAAAACAGCACCAGCTGAAATAGTAGGCTAGCATCACGTAAACGTTTTTGCACTTTAAATTCTGATGTCAAGCTTTTGGCAGTTGACAAGGCCAACATTTTTTCAAGCCACTTATATAATGCAGGATAAGCACCAGACTTAGCAAAGAAACGGAGAATGAGTTTGGCGGCTGAAAATTGCTACTCCAAAGAAGTAAAAAGAGACACGCAGGCAGATTTAAAGCGCGGGGTGACCAGAGCCGGGGCGAGGTCCGCAGCTCTGCCGGCAGCAGCGGAGCTCGGCTGCTCCCGTGGGCGAGCGGACACCGGCCAGGGGCGACCGGGGGGACACAGCGGGAGGACGGGCTGGTGGCCACCAGAGGGACCCCGGCCCCCGCTGGACCTCTCTCCGTCCTTCACCCGGCTCATCTCAGTGTTCCCGCTCCTTGCACTCATCCCTTTCCTGCGCGCTTCTGCCTCACAGGGAGGATCTGTTTGCGCCGGTTTCAAATGCTGGAGAGGCTCCTTCGGAAGGCGGATGGTTACATGAGGCGGGAAAGCCACGTTACAAAAACAAAACAGAACAAAACAGGAAAAAAAAAAATAAAAGAAAAAAGAAAAAAAAAAACCAAGCCACCACAACCCCAAAACAAAACAACAGAAAGATGCAATAGGAGAAAAATAGAAAGGTAGAGACCTGAAATAAAACAGTTGAAAAGTGCACCAGGTCCGAGGGCACACACAGGATGGGGGCTGAGGAGAGAGGGAGGAGGTGAAAAAGCACAAGAGTAGGTGGCAGAGAGTGTTGTTTTCTCCACTCTTGTTAGAAATAGAGGAATAACCAGGAGAAAATTTGAGCAGGAGTATTATTGCACAATTTTTTCAGATGAGACGAGCCGGTCAAGGGAGGTGATTCTGCCCCTCTCCTCTGCCCTTGTGACACCCCACCTGTGGGGGAGCCTTATGTAGCTCTTGGGTCTCTAACATGAAAAAGACATTAACCTGTTGGAGAGGGTCTAGAGGAGGCCACGAAGCTGACCAGGGGGCTGGAGTGACTCTGCTGTGAGGAGAGACTGAGAGGGATATTGGGGATATTCAGCCTGAGGCAGAGAAGGCTCCAGGGAGAACTTATTGAGGCCTTTCTGTATTTAAAGGGGGCTTGTGAAAAAAGCTGGAGAGTGACTTTTTACAGCAGAGAGTGATAGGACGAGGGGCAGTAGTCTTAAACTAAAAGAGGAGATGTTTGGATTAGATGTTAGGAGGAGACAGACACTCACAGGGTGATGAGGCACTGCGACAGAGAAGCTGTGGATGCCCCATCCTGGGAAGTGTTCAAGGCCAGGCTGGATTTGGCTTTGAGCCGCCTGGACNTCCACTCTTGTTAGAAATAGAGGAATAACCAGGAGAAAATTTGAGCAGGAGTATTATTGCACAATTTTTTCAGATGAGACGAGCCGGTCAAGGGAGGTGATTCTGCCCCTCTCCTCTGCCCTTGTGACACCCCACCTGTGGGGGAGCCTTATGTAGCTCTTGGGTCTCTAACATGAAAAAGACATTAACCTGTTGGAGAGGGTCTAGAGGAGGCCACGAAGCTGACCAGGGGGCTGGAGTGACTCTGCTGTGAGGATAGACTGAGAGGGATATTGGGGATATTCAGCCTGAGGCAGAGAAGGCTCCAGGGAGAACTTATTGAGGCCTTTCTGTATTTAAAGGGGGCTTGTGAAAAAAGCTGGAGAGTGACTTTTTACAGCAGAGAGTGATAGGACGAGGGGCAGTAGTCTTAAACTAAAAGAGGAGATGTTTGGATTAGATGTTAGGAGGAGACAGACACTCACAGGGTGATGAGGCACTGCGACAGAGAAGCTGTGGATGCCCCATCCTGGGAAGTGTTCAAGGCCAGGCTGGATTTGGCTTTGAGCCGCCTGGACTAGTGAGTGGCATCCCTGCCCATGGAAAGGAAGTAGGGTAAAACTAGATGATCCTTAAGATCCCTTCCAACCCAAGCCATTCTCTGATTCTAAGTTTTAGGATGTCTATTTTCAGCTACTTGTAAAAATTTTATCCTTTATTCTCATTTTTCTTACATTCATTAAGTAGAGATTTTTCCTGAGAATCTCATGAATTGCTGCTAAATGGGAGCATTTTCCAGATATTTCACATGAGGTTGAATAATTTCAAGATGGTTTGGGGTTTGACTTCCCATGGCTGAGATTGTCATAGTACTGAGACAGACCTTATTTTCATTATAAGTTCTTGGAAATGAACGGAATTGTTCCAAATTAAAATTAGTTTCTTCAGAAACTTTGTCTTTAGACCAAAAAAACAGAGTTAAGAGTTATTAGCAGGATTTTGAATATTCTGTTCTGTTGTTCTGCTTATGGAGTAATCTGTCTGAGTCACATAATTATGCTTTTTATGGTCCAATTTTGTTTAAATGTTATGCTAATATATAACCCTCGCGATTCTCAGGAAAAGATACTGAGGATCGGAGCTGAGTAATACAGTTATGTCTTCAGAATTTGTCAAGGGTTTTACCCCACAAACGAACTTAAAAACTAGTTTTCAAAGGTGTTAATTGCCCCATTTATTTTAACAGTGCTGTCAGCACTTCTCTACATGAACTTAGTTCAGTGCTGCTGCACTTACCTCACACTGCCTGAAGTGCCAGAAACACTACCTGCCAAAGCTCTCCAGCTTCACCTCTTCTCTTTAATGTTCTAATTACTACCTACTAATATGAAAACACCTGGCCTTACTACTACAGCCAGATCAGTCTAGTGAAACATGGTGAAGGACCCACTTTAGATACCGTATTTCCATCAGGGATAGAGCTGAGCAAAGTATGAAGATTATGCTCCATTTGAAAGCCTTGTAATCTTACGGTGCCTGGTCATACCATTAGGTGCTTCCTAAGCATGTTTTGGATTTAACAGCTCTGGACTTCTTACATTTTTGCAGAGATTGAGGTTGTAATAAAGACCGGAAAGGGGGTAAAACAACAGTCCTAAATATACCAGGAATGTCAATAATTCAGTATGCAATTCCTTCAGTTAATAGTGGCTTTTGCAATTATTTGTGGTACCCATGCAGCTGAAGTCTCTTTGAACAGAGAACAGAAGAAACACCGGATACAGCCTTTGCATGCATTGTCTTTCTCAGTCATACTGCCCACTCCAGTCAGCCTCAATTTTTTCAAATGCCAATTAACAGGTGTGAGAAATGCTACTTCTTACCCGGGGACCAGTGTCTGCATAACAGTGATACTATCTTGGCAATACAGTCTGCAGCATAAATATCATGGTGTTTGAGCCCTTGGGGCCTGTGGAGTTTACAACTATGCTGTCAAGATCTCTTCGTTGGGATAGTCCTTGAAGTCCTGCCAAGATGTAGGGGACTCTGGTGCTTTTATGTGCTCCCAAGCACAGCTCTGGCTCCAGGAGTCAACACTCTTGTCAGGCTGAGTGATGGTGTGAATCTCAACTCGCGAGCTGAGATTCCAGCAGGGAGTGTGACAGTGCATGCTTGCATGATGATGCCAGAGAAGCAGGTGACACTGGCAGATAGCTGCAAGGAATAGTAACTGGGTGGCTTCTTGTTACATATCCTCAGAACTTCACAGGATGGAATTCGAGAGAGAGGAACAGTTATAAAATGAGGTTACAAAATCCGGATGTCCTGATCAATTCGAGACAGTTGTAAGGTACCTAACACTGCATGCACAGGCAAGAAGAGCATTCAGCACTGGGTCAGGATCTGTTTGCATCATATTTTGACTAATCCAAGGATTAATCACATTGCAAGTCAATGAGCTGTTACGCTCTTCCAGGCTCTCCAGAGACTGCGTGGAGAGAAAAGAAGGGGTCGGTATGTCAAAATAGTGACACGAGGAGGCGCAGAGCAAGTATGTTTTCCTTGTAATAAAAAACTACACAGGCCCAAAGTATTTAAACACAGCTTGTAAAGAAAAACAAGAGTTAAAAGGGCAAAGTTTATCTTGGCCACATCCCAAAAAATCAGGAAAGTTGGATCAGTTCTGAATTTGTCTTTCTGCAAATGCAATAAATGGAGAGAAAGAGCAGAAGTTTGTAGTCTGAAGCACTGCACATTTGGCAGTTCTCAGGAACCCTGAAAGCCTTCAAAACTGACAGAACTCTTGCAATACAGGGCATTACTAACAGGTTTCTGTGCATTACATGCATTTCTGCTGCTGTTAAGCCATGAATATTTGGATAGCAGCATGCCTTCTTTTCAGCTGGGCCAGAATTCAAAGGCAAGTTCAAACAGCATTTAAATGCCCATGTTCATTCTGCTGACAGCTGGGGCTGATTTTGTAGTTATCCTCAAGCTCTGCTACCTGCCACAAATAAATGTACTAAAATCTTTTAGCTTAGCCGTGGAAGATCTGCTGAATGTCAAGTGGTTGTTCCACTGCCTTGGTTTTCCAACTATTTATCCAAGGGTATAACCCCGTGAAGATCTTTGTATATGCTTTCATTGGCACCAGCAGCTAGCCATGAAGCTCTAGAATGGTGAGGGAGGCTGCTGGGCCACTCACTGCTTCTGAAAAGCTTTTCTATTGTAGTTCACCCCTAGTACAAGGGACGGTATCCAGATGAGAAAAAGATCAACAACAGAAACCATATCTGAGAGATATCATTAGTGGATGTATTGTACCCTTCCCTGTGCTGACCTTCAGGGACAAACACATTTAGATAACTGTTTGTTTGAAATGTTTTTTGCAGTAAACAAGGCTGTTAAGTTTCACCATTCTCTTTTAAGACTCCATGAAATAAATCCATGCTCAGGATCAGTTCTGCGATTTAATCAGTGTCCTTGACCTCTCACAGAGAAGGACTGTTTTAATGAAACACTTCTGGCAGGGTTGTCCCAGCTTCAAGACATGCTGAGCATCTTCTGTTCACTGAAAGCAGCAAAAATTCACACAAATTACAGATTCAGAACAAACATTCTTTTCCCTGATAAGATTAATTTTGAGCTCAATTCTGCAAGGTATTGTCTGTTTACTGGAAACCTCTGGTTAACAGATTTGATGGTATTAAGTAGCCCTTTGTAAAACTGAGCCCCTATGAAAAGCACTTTAATTGTTTATTTCTTAATAAATAAGAAATAAAACAAAAATGAATTCACAGGTCAAAGTGATTTATCCATAAATCATCAAGGAAATTACTCAGTTAAGTTAAGCCTGTGAATAGAAATCAGTGTTGTACTACTCAAGGACAAGGAAAGTTATACCAGGGTTATGTACAGACACCTTTAAATTCCATTTAAAAATTTAAAAGGACAGGTTTGTGCCTTATCACATGGCTCACAATGAAGCAGTCACACACTGTCAGATGAAGATGAGATGGAGGCAACCTGCAGAGGAGAAGCAGGTTGGTACAACATGATGTTCTTGTTGATGTTCACAATAAACAGGTGTAGGCTGATTGCTAAACATTGGCTTTTCCCAGCCTGATGGGTTGATGGGTTACAGTTACAGGATTCAAATTGAAAGAGTATTCCCAGCACTCTGAGAGATGGAAGAATGAATTTACAAGTTGAGAGATTTAGCTAAACCAAGATCTTCCATGAGCTTGTGTGAACAGATTTGGCCTCACAAAAATTCATGGTCATGTGGTCCTGGAGTAACAGGGAAGATGCCCACACCAAGGAGCGGCAGCTGCTTCTTCCTTCAGTCACTTGCCCTTGAGCTACCTCTATTTCTGTCCAGCACAGCTCAAGAGCTTGGGTACATCCCAGCCACCAGTTTTGCATTTACTTCTGCAGTCAGTAAAAGTTTGCACTGTCCTGAAGTACTGGGAACAGAGCTCCTTCTTGTGAGAAAGATGTGCTTTATTTATTCTTTTCCTTTTTAAAAGAATTTTATATGGAAAAAGCTTTCAGGTTTGGTTTCCTCAAAGATGTTTGCAGTGCTGGTCCTGTAATTCCTTTTATTTCCCCTTCAAGATCTATGTATCTATTAGCATGTTAAAAGAATTTTCTTAACTTTCTTCACCACTATCAGTTTGTATCCTGCTGCATTGTGCTAAATGAAGCATACTGAATATCAATACACAGAGAAAGCAAAACCAGCAACCCATTTGCAAGCACTCACACCATGGTCTCAGGTGGCTGCAACCAGCAATCTGCTCTAATCCCATGCCTGTGTGGATCATAATCTTGAGCAGACAACTGCTGCTGACAGTGTTCAGTGTGTGGTGTGGTGACTCCATCCCGATGGCAGGGGGTAAATGATACTGCCACCCACAAGCACCTGTTCTGCCCACGTGGCAGCCTGCTGGAGCAGTCTGTGGAGACACGGCAGCCACCTCCAGGCACAGGACAGCATGCCCTCTGGAACAGGGGCGTGTCTGGCTCTCCCTGTGCGCACACACTAGTCTGGATCTCAGTTCAAACATCCAGGCTATAACGCAACCCAGACTTAAAAACTTGTTCACTGCAAGCTTGGAAATGCAGATGGACAGTCTCTGCAGCAATGCCTCCAAGGCTGAAGAAGCTGTGGCTCGTCTCCATGCAGGGTCCTACTTAGGTTTTATAAACCCTAATTCTCTTCTCAAGCTGTCCCAGGACTTCAGAGGCTGCTTTATGCAACATGGTTTGGAATTGCTGTGCTCTTGCCTGCCAGGGGAGGGAAGACACAACTTAACAAGGTGAACCTGCACCTCCCTGCCTTAAGATTCCTCAGATATTCCTTCAGCAAAGACAACTGATAAAGCCATTTCCTTAGACACAGGGGAGTACTGTGACAGTCTCACCACATCATTCCAGATGTTCCCAAATGTAGGGCAAAGTTGTTCTCAACACTAGGGCATGACCCAAAAATAGGTTACTGCTCAGCTTTGTGCCTGCTGTCATTGAATGCACTGCTGAATCTAAGCAGAAATTTTACATTATTAAAATGAATTTCTATAGAAGAAGTTTACAGGATTTTCTTTATTTAGGACTTGTATTTCATAAAAATGAATACTGTAAGATAGTGATTAAATTATTTGTCCAACTTGATTTCATTCTCTATCATTCTTTGCATCACCCTATTGGAAGGGAAAGGAACTATACGAGTTTCCAAAACAAGCAGGTTTTACCCTCACATACTTCAGGCTTTTGTTCCCCCATTCCCAGAGACAAGGGTGCAGGCTCTCTATGGCCATAGGTGAGATGTGGATAGGGTTAGGAAAGCTGAAGGTAAATGTGAATGCAGAGAGGAGGAGCTGAGGACAGCAGGAAGTTACTGAAACTGTGCTACACACATAGGAGGGAAGCAAAGTACTTTGGGATGTCTTTGTAACTATTCCTAAACTTTCATGTACTGTGCTTCACCAAAAACTCTTTTTGTTCAGCTGTTACTGAACTTCTCTAGGATGGTACTAGCACATTGAGAGGGTCATATTGCTGGAATTAGGGTGCCTGATGTTACATCCTCAGTGCACGGTGCAAGGTGCTCCTTTGAACCTCTCCAACCCAGCTTGGCCTAAGCCTCAGCTCAATGGAACATTGCCTTCCACTATGAAGCAGAGCAAATCCAAAATTTAACCGCTCCTATCACTGAGGTAGGTTTAGGAGATTTTCTGGACTAGGAATTTAATTCTGAAAACAACCAAGCAACCATAGACTCCGTGATCTTTGGGCCATACCAGCAGTTATAGGACACCGCAGAAGAATGGTCAGCTGATGGAGGATTAAGAGCTGGCTTTAGGCTACTGTGACAGGGAGCAGTTACTTTCTCTTTACCAAGAAAAAATCGGCCCTAGTCTAACCATACAGCTGCCGACCCAAGGAAATTCCTTTGCTTTCAAAACCAGGTGATGTTTGGCACTATCAGAGTGGAGTTGTTCTTCACATCATCTGCTCACTAAGCATATTTCCCTGGACAGCTAATGCAGAATAGGAATGCAATATAAATCACACACTACCTCAATATTCAGTGTATTCCCAGCCTAGACCAGCCCTCTGCTGAAACAGAAGCCTTGCTGCAGTCAGCCTCAGCAGGTAGCTTGTGTTAGAAAGGGTGGTCAGGTCAGGATCACCAGACTAGCTGACTAAAGAGCTGGCAACAGCAGCCCAGTCCTCAGCTACAGACCAGTCTGACAGGGATGTATGCTTAGAATGCAAGTTTAAACCTCATTCAATAGGAAAAAAACCATATAGATAGATAGATAGATAGATAGATAGATAGATAGATAGATAGATAGATAGATAGATAGATAGATCTATATATATCTATCTATCTATCTATCTATATATATATATATCTACACAAGACTGGATTGGACTTATTGAGGGAAAAACAGGTACCATAGCCACAGTATTAAAAAAAAATTAAAAAACAACAAGCAGAACTTCATTCATTTAAATTAGAAGATGAGGCTCTGGCTTATCCTGTGCAGTCAAAAGTAAATGCAAATCAAGACTTTTATTTATCTAGTTTGGAATTTTTACTATGTGTGGTCTACTGTGTGTAGCTGTACTGTGGTAGGACATTTAACTCTCTTATAAAATGAAAAAAAAACAACCTTCCTAATTCAATTTTTCTTCTAATTCAATTCAGAAATTTGTGTTCAGTTCCCAGAAGTGTTCTATCTTTGAGCTTTAGGAAATGAAGAAAGTGTTTGAACTTTGGAAATTCCTTGCATCATTAGTTTTAGCAGATGCACAATACAGTAATCATCACGAGTGCTGTAACACTCATGTAGCTGACATTTTATTAAAAAATGGAAATATACAGATGTGCTAATCCCTGCAAAGTGCACATGCATCATCACAGATGACTTTTTATTCTTAGGCCATGGTAACCAAGTGAACAAATGTGTGGGCATTAATGATTTCCCCTGCAGTGTGCTCCACTAGGTCATCACCAGCACACTGTGTTAATTCTGGTTGAGTAAAATGCTCTGGGCAAGTAACATCAAAGAATCTACAAGGCTGGGAGTTGGGGCTTTTCTGTGTTCTAAAATGCACCCAAAGGATCGTTCCTATCTGTACACATGGTTGTGTGAGATAGCCCCTGAGTGGTAAAGTTAGTGTACAAGCATCGACTGATTTCTTATAGAGCTGCTGCTGCAATTTTCAGACATGCCTCCCAACTCTTCATGAGATATACAGCAGGTATTAGTTACACTTAAGGATATCAAGTCTGTGGAAAGTAGAAACATAAGTTAAACAGAGGTGCTGACATTTTGTCTGATATTGTGGATGACACAAGCAGCCAGATCACTAAGTGAATAAACAGAGCTTTTTATTTTCCCTGCAGCTAAGTGAGCTCTGGTTATTTCTGACACACCTGCAAAGCCTCTGTGGAGCTTAAGATAAGTGTCTCACAGAGAAAGTTTGACTTAAACATACATTTTGTTTGTGGGATCTGATTTTGGAAGAGATGGGCCAACAGTACTATTAGACAGACATAACAAAGAACTGCGAGCTTGTATTTGTACCAGTTAACATCAAATCCCTTGTTTGTGAGGGAAAGGTTATGTGTGCCCTCCTCATAAAAAAGGTAGAGCTGCATATTAAGGCAGGTAAAACCCACATCTGGCTTCATATGTTCTCTATTTCTTAGGACATTAAAAGAGAGAATCTCTGTTTTGCCCTATTGCCTATTCCACAAATAAAATCATCACCACTTTCATGAGGACGAGGTATAAAGGAGCAGTTCCATTGTTTATAAATAGCCTTTGGAAAATACTGGTACCATAACATATGGATGAGATGCTGCTTCTGCCCAGACCGCTCAGCCCATGTGGTGCACTACTCTCTCCAGCACAATTCCTGGTCCAAGCAAGGGTCATGGGTTGAACCCAGCTGGGAAACAGTTGTTTCTTCTTCTTTACTAGAGACTGAAGGTTTCTTCCTTCACTGAAAGAATAAAGAGAGGCAAAACCAGCTGAGCTATTCATGTTGCCTCTTTCTGAGTATGCCAGAGAATGTACCACAAAAGCCTTCTTTCTAAGGAAAGATTATCACCCTAATATATCAAAAAAGATTTGCTGTCAGACAACTTTTTCACCTCCCCAGTCATAAATGAAAAAATTTCCTTTAGATTTGATTAATACAAAGAGACCAATTATTTTTGCTTGTAGTAGAAAGAGGAAGCCCCTTCACAAATGTATTACTCAGTTCCAGTTTCTTCACTGTCCAGAGGGAAGCAGGCTGTTTAGTGAGGTGACAGTTAACCAAACTTCATTTACCCAATAAAGCCTGTGGGAAGCAGTTTGAGAGGCAGAGCTGCAAATGCTACTGACGCTAGCCCTCTGCTCATCAGATAAAGACATCACCCAGAAATGTCAAATGGGCAGTTCTTACATTTTCTAGTTCTTCCCCTTAGGAATACGTTACGGATATGGACAGGATCTGGAGCAACAGGGAGGGGGGAAAGCCTTGAAATGGTGCTATTTGTTAAATCACAGCCCTGCAAATCACAAATTGCCTGCTATTTGGTTTCCTGCTCACCCTTAGGACTCTAACTGGGTTTGCAATAAATGTCAGGTCCCCAAGGGTTTCACCTCGTGACAGTGAAGCCAGTGACAGCTCTGCTACCATCACAGATCAACTATCGTGCATAAGAGTACTTATTGTCACTTATTTTAAAAAACAAATACAATCTGTCTGTTATCTTTCCTTTGAAGACCACCTCGCAATGACCTGTCCCCATGGGAGGCAGGCAGTGCTGCCTGCAAATCCAGGTTGTGACTGAAGGGAGGACTGGGACAAAGGCAATATTCATTCTCCAGCACTTCTACTGCTCTTCCAATGTGTCTGTTATTAAGAACTTGGTATTTTCATAACGCTTAGATAATGGCCACCGGGTGTTTCTGTGGTGACATATTGAGAACTCAAAGATTAATGTGTCATTTTATTATTTCCATTCTGATATCTCTATGCTGATAAATGCTTGGCAATCTCACCATCCCATTAGTAATATTAAATACTGTGAACCTCGGGTTTAGGGAGATATAAACCATTTTAAAATTGAATGTGACCAATAAAATGCTCTCTGGGCAGTTTTCCAACACAAACACTCCAAGCTCACTATCAAAACATGGCATAGGAAAGAGCTACTAGACATTTCTTTCATAATTGAGAGTGAGGGATGTGAGGTTTTGGGGTAGTCTCTTATGAAGAAGCATGGAGACGAACATGCAGATATTTCTGGTTTCAAATAATATTACAGCATGGATCAGTAACATTTGGAGGAGCTTCATTTAGATTTTCCCATCGGTGTTGGATTGAATCTTTGGCAAATGGAAGGCTGTCTGTTATATCACCCTGTTCTGACAAACTCCACTCCTCTCATCCATAAAAGATGGCATTGTTTTTGTCAAAGAAAACTCAGAGTAAAGCCCAACAAGCATGAAAAGAGATGAATTAAGGCCTTGGTGGGGGTTTTTCTTTTACACAGAAACCTTTCTTTCACCAGTACAAGGCTGAGATGAGTTAATCACCAGCCTGATGAAGTCAATCCCTGTTCCAGTACACTTTCTCCAAGGTCATCCAATGAGTCAATGCACAAACTGGGCTCAGAACATAGGAATTGTGTCCTGCAAGAGCAATAGCTCTACTATTTATCTAGGCTCTTGGGATTCCTCGAGCTTTTCTTTTTTTGTGGTGAACATCAGCAGACAGCACAAACCAGGCTGAGACCTCATACAAAATAAGGTATGCAGCAAGTCAGCATCAACAGGCAGGTGTGAGTGCCTTAGAGGCCTTTGGGAAGGATTCAGAAATTCATCCAAGACTCATGATGAACTTTAACATTTAAACATTTTCTCAAGGGAGAAAAAAAAGTAATTCAAATGCCAAATGAATGGGATTAGAGCGTGACCCCAGGAAAGGTCAAAAAGGAACAGAGGCACTTTTCCACTCTGTTTGGTTTATACACTAGAATGCAATCAGGATGCCTGGCAGCTCTCCACTCCTACAAGCACCTTAGCTGCATTACATTTAGATATGTATATCCTCCTGACTTATGTCTCAGCCATAACAGGATCTTTTCTCTACCCTGAATAAACAAAGCCTGATCTTTTCCCATATCACTTCTATTTCAGTAGAAATAAAGAGGTCTGGTTATTGGTCTTGACTCCAGTAAGCTGCTTTCCTCTATATATGGGCTGAGGCACACAAAATGCTGAGCTCTTTCTGGACACAGTTTGAACCTGGACTCAAGACGACACAAGCTGAAGCAGATTTGCTCAGACCTACATTGTTGGGGGGCTTCCAAGAAGCATCAAATAGAAGAGCAAGTATTTTGAAACAGCTCAGAGAAAACCCTGTGAAGCACTGACCACCACCAGTACCTGTAAAATCTGATGGGTAGAGTGAACTTGTTGGGCATAGAGGTGAACTGGAGTTGGCTTAGCAGCTCAGCTGTGCTTAAATTTAAATAGACAGTACTTAACCTTTCCTTCTCCTTCTTACCTTCCCTTGTAGTCATGCAGGACCTTCCTGTGAGTGTACAGCAGTGTTTGTTGCACCAAGCCCTCAACAAATTTACCACCACTGATGAGAACCAGAAAACAAGGCACAGCAAGAAATCTTCCACACAGACTCTAAGGCCACATAAAGAAAACAGTAGTCTGTAGATTGTCACAGTATATTAAAAAAGGGAAAAGAATCACAACAATGTCAGCTTTAACAAAGGTAAGCATAGCTTCAATCCAAAAGTATCTTCAGAATCGTTGCCAGTCTGGAAAACCACCACAATAAAACAAGGGGACATGTGGACTTTAACACATGGGTCCTGACTCACCCTTTTCTCCAGATGACTGCCTAAATGTGAAGCCTCTGAATGTTTAGATAGAGTTAAATATCAGTAAGTAGGGTTGATTCCTCAAACCCGTAAGATTCTTCCAGACATCCTCATGTCCAAATGTCACTCCATCAAAGGTCTCTTTACAGAGGCTTATGGGAAAGGGTTGGGGGGAGAAGCAGAGTTACTCAGGCTTCTGATCCATATATCCTTTCTCTAGGACACTCTAACACCCTCTGATGATATCTACTGGATTTCACCTATTCAGACAGCAGAGTAACCTGACTTGGCATCTGCTGTTGCCATTCAATAACAGTTTCCTCTCCCGTGTCCATAAGTCATTGTTAAATGAGGACGTGAACAAGACCGCTTCCTATTTCTGTCCTCCTTGATGACCCATAAACATGAATTGCTTTGATGGCTGATTCAGCCCTTTTCCAGAAATAGGTGTCCCTAGCACTGGCTCTTCCCAGTCTCTTCCTGCCTTCTTTTAGAGGCCTGTGGAGCCGTGCTGGTGCTGTCCCTATACAGAGAAGAGATTGTGGGAGGTGAGAGCTTTCACTGCACACAGGAACAGGACACACATGGAGGCTTCTTACCTTATTCTTCCCTCCTAAGAACAAGAATGCCCAGGAGCCAGGTAAGCTCAGCCACAGGTTAGACTCAGCTTGCTCGGCAAAATCATCTCATAGCAGAACATAATTGATTAAAAACTGCACAGCACACACACTCAGCTGCCCACAAGTTGGCTGGGACTCAGGAAGTCCCAAAGCTGGGTTTAAAAATCTGTTCTCACAGCTTGAAAATAATGCTCCTAAACCTAAGGACAGTGTCACACAGGGACTGATTAACAGAAGTTTGCCACGGGTTTTGGAATGCAATTACCTCGTATCAGTGAAGGTTAATTTCAGTTAAATAGATCACAGCAATATCCTTTGAGTCTGGGTAAGCTGATCTAAGATGAAGCTGCCAGTTCAGTGATTTAAAATTAGAGCAATGCTCTCCCTCCTTCAGGCCCCCCAGCATCATTCTTGTTACCACATGCTAACCCCGCTGCAATCTGATGCTGTACCCGATCAAGAATTGCTATGCTCAAGTGGGAGGCAACGAGAACACAAGCACCACTGCTACAAAAGTCAAATAGAATTTGCTTCATTACAAAAAAGGATGAAGAAATATGGGGGCTGTTTCTGTGGCATCATGATGGCACTGTGTGCAACTCCTGTGTACAAACCTTTGTAGGATAGGTATGTGTCCTCTCTTGAGGAACTCCCCAAAGAGAGCACAATACAACAGTTGTAAGGGGTTCCCTACTATCTGGAAAAGAGAAATAGGCAGATAGGCACTAAAGGGCTAATAGAGAATAAATATCCTTTTGTTAAAATCAGATAGCTAAAGGAAGGGAGCAGAAACGCAAAGAGCATACTGACTTATGACCAATTATTAATAACCCGTCAGATTGAAAAGCATTTCTTTTTCAGACTCGTGGCAGTCTAATTCTCAAGGAAGGACAGTCTGATGCCCTTCTCGAACACATAAAAGTGCATAGCCTTTGTCCATCAGGGTTTGCACATCACTGCCTGGCCATGCCAAATCTGCTCACACACAGGCAAAATAGCAACGTCATGGCTGGCTATCTGGCCCTCAAAACACAAAAACTGAGTTTCAGCCAGAAGAATACAGGAGATTCTGTCTCTTGGGCCATTGGAGTGGTGCCTCATTGGACAAATATCCTTTTCTTTTAAACGTCCGAATTCAGCAACCACTACTTATGTATGTGGACAGAGTATAGCAGAGCTGTATCCAAATATTTCCTAGGTATATTAGATGAATATAAAAAAGATTCCACTGGCTTTTATGGCCCCTTTCCTTTTTTTGCTGTCTTGTTACAATGGCAGATCTTAAACTCTCTGTTTAAGAGCTTTAAGCCAGAACAAACAGCTCCAGTGCACGAAAGGTGAAAAAGCAGTGACAGACACACAGAGCTAGGACTGGAATCAGCAAAATGTCGCTCACAGACCGCTCACATGGAGTCAATTTCTGGGATGACACACATGTCCAAAAAACCCCTTCAGCTTTTAAAATGATCAATAATAGACCTTTTTAATCATTATGTCTAGTAACCCACTAGCAATCCCAGATAAAAATCTTCACCCCTTTTACCACCTAGAATTTGTTAACCGGAAGCACTTGTAAACTGGAAGCACTTGCTTTTATGCTCTGCATTTTTTTTAAGGATGTAATTTTACATTTCTCTGTACTGACTGAATTCTATAGCCTCAAAACAACTATTAATGTTTCCTGCCCTAATGTTTTCCTCTTTGCCTAAACTTTTTCCCTAATTCCCTTTAAAATGCTCATTTGCAGATGCTTTCCTGTCACCTGATATCACTCAAAACTTTACTACATTCATCTTCAACTCTGTTGATTCAGTTTTACTCTCCTGGAGATCTGAGCAGGATGATAAAGCATTGCAGTCAGTAGAACAATATAAAACTGTTTTGAGAGAAGAGCCAGATGGAGAGACATATGAATCCTGGGCATATGAGGACACACTTGCAGGATTGACCCTGAGGGGTTTCAAAAGAGTTAATGCTGTCACTGGATTGAAAACTCTGTTTTATGCTAGTAGCACTTAAAGCTTTTCACTCTTGTCTGTGGTCGCCTGCAACTTATCAATAAGTATTTACCATACATTTTTCACATAAATGACCTTCATACTCTGAGTTCAGCACGCCCATTACTGCTTTGTGCCGCAAGATGTATCTGTTGTTTAATAAAACTGTTGTTAGCAGCAACCTGAGAAATGTGTGATCATATCCTTTCTGTTTGGACAGTGTCCTTTTCTTGCTTTGTGCTGTAGAAGCTGAAGAGGATACAGCTAGGATAGCTGGCAAGATTTTCCGTGACTTACATCAGAAAACTTTAATCTGTGATCTAAATTTTACCTCATAATACTTTGGTTTTACAGCTCTCTTCACCCACAAATCAAAGTCCCTGTTCCCACCAAGAGGAAACCTGACCCTCTCTTCCCTAGATTAATCTAATGCCAAATGTAAGAGTTTCACAAGAGGAAGCAGCCAAAGCTCTGTACAACTTATCTAAGATGACATAACTCTTAGTAGACCTTGGCATTTCTTTTGTACCCCCAAAGCAGTGAGGAGGAAAAGGTTTTGCTTTCACCAAACTATCAGCTGAAAACTGGATGCTTCTGAAAGCATCTTTGATGGGAAAATACTTTCATACCAAAAGTGAAACACAGGCTGGCCACAGGTATAGGCCATCAGCAGCACCAGGACTGTCAGCTAGACATAGCAGAGCCTTGGAGTGTAAATCCACTTTATTTGGACAGCTTACCCTATGACTAGTCCTCAGAGAAGCCTTTTACCATTTTCAGAGCAGCCCAGCAACGCACTGTGGGACAGAACCAAGTTCCTCCTGGTCCTCCTGAGGAGAGCCAGCAGTGTGACACTCCTGCCTTGCATGGCCTGGGGCAGCTCCTCTTCCTGATGCATTTGTCTAAGGTGAACCCCAGTCAAATTATGGAGCTGTGTCAGCCACCAAAGGACGTTTATTGTGTACTGTCACCTCTCAGCAGGACCTCTGTGGTTGTGCAGCTGAGCTGCTGTTCCTTTCTCCTAGCCATGGGTGTGCAAGACGTCAGGAGAGTGAGAGAGATTACCCAGCCTTTAACCCAGCAGTTCTTTGGGAGACAGAAGGGGGCACATCCCTCTGCTCCCTCTCCTTGTCCTCTTTCTGGGCACTGGAGAAAAAAAGTTTCCACAGCTCATGTAATGAGGGTCTTTGAACTCAAAGCATTAATATTTCAGAGCCTGTCCTCCCCTGATAACATCTGTGACTTACCAGATGCAGCTCTTACCAAGTGTTGCACATCAATGCACAAATAAACATGCCAAAATACATGAGGCAACAGATCACACATTTATAGGATGTTCAAAGGGAAAATGTGATGTCAACTCACCAGAGGCAGCCTGAGTACATGCACAAGAGATGGTGTTAACCTTAAAGAGTTAATAGGACCACTTAGGATACTGTTTGTGGACTGCCCTGCATGAGGAGACAGCAGATTTTCCCAGTATGTCAGTGACCTCCTCCTGTGTACACTTATCTATGGCTGCATATAAGACTCTGCTCATGAGAGTTATCACTGGAGCCTTTCAAAAGGCCATAAACCCAAACACTGCATGGGAGATGGGACACTAAAAGGACAAGGTGAAGGATTTTCTTAACTGATTCACCACTAAGACCATTTTGGTATGTCCTGGCGACATACAATAACAAAATTTGCACAGTGCTGTTTTTTATCAGAGAAATCTATTGTTTGGGAAAGCTGCTGTGAGAAGAGCTCTGAAGAGACCTGCTCCTGAGAGTAGTAGCTACAGAAGTGGTGACCAAGCTCACTGCAGGCAGGGTGATGGTCACCTGCTGCCTCTGTTGGGTGCAGGCAGCCTCCAGCCGGTAACAAACCAGGTTCTGCTTTTGAGGAACAGTCTGGGGTCAATTGATGTGGTAAAAATTAAGTAACTAAAGTAATCATCCAAGTACTATCAGATATGAATGATTTTAAGACATATCCAAACTTGATGGTTCAAGTTGGAAAGTCCTGGGTCCCACCACAGCAAAGAACAATGACAAACATCAGCTCTCCATGGAGGATAGACAACAGATGGGAGTTTATAACAGGATGATAATTTCAGAAGTGCCTATGCTATTTCAGAGACTTATGTAAGAAAAATCTGGCCCCAATTACTCTGCATTTCCAGAAATCATCATTCAAGCTCAGTTTAGCAGGTTTTAAATTCTGTTTCTACAGGATTTAACCAGTATTATTCAGCAACCCTTCTGAATGGAAATAGCCCTTTAAAAGATTTGAAGATTTGTTTGTTTTATCGGGAAACAATTCTCCCATTGCAAAATTCTACATATTGAGTAAATCACATTGTTTGGTGATTCATTTTGCAATTTGTCTGCATAACAGATACGAAAGACTTCCAGCTGACAACACACCTGGAGCTTCTCCTCTGCAACCCACAGTGGGTGGCAGCAGAGGCCTGGCAGACAGGGCAGAAGCAGCCTGAGTCACTGAGATGTTTATCTGGACAAGCAGATGTTGCAAAGGATGACTTCTCATGTTCTGTCCCGTTAAAAAGAGAGGGGGGGAAAGTTTTCTTGTAACTAAATCAAAAGAGGCAAAACTGGTTGAGAAATAAATTCTTGTTTAGCATCCTGTCCAAAAGTGTTCATGTACTCGTCGCAATATGCATAACAGGCTCTGATTTGTTTGATGCTAAGCATGAGTAGAGCTTGTAGAGGCTTGAAAGACGTCGCACCCTCTATGTAATGGCAAGTATTTGCCTTTGAGCTACTTGCTGTTTGATGCAGCCTGAAAAGTACTCAGTGTTGAGAAGAAATGCTAGAGATGTCTATGATAGAAATTGTCTCAGTGGGAACAAATCATCAGCAGTAGTCAGAGATCAGGTGGCTGCTACCAGATGTTACAAAATCCTACCCAGGTCCTTACAGCATGGTACCAAGACTTTAAAAGCAGCCATTCCCAAGACATTCCTAACTCAGAACACGTGTTGGATGGAAACCTTAACTGAAGTCAGTACCCATCAAAGACGAAGTCTTTAAAATTCAGCTTAGAGGAGCTAAAAACTAGGAGGTAACTGCAGTCTCATATCTGCTTTCATGCTGTAAAGGCTTTGTCCATTCAAATATTTTTGCTCAGTCCCAAAAAATATCTGGATTCCCCCACCTCATGGGAAGTACAGTGGCCATCTTCTGCATTTTCACAAAGGAACAGGTAAAAGCACAGGGATTTCCTTATAATTCATCTTCCAACACAGGGACCCAACAGGCTGCTTTGGTGTAAGCTCTTGCAAGTATTCAGATCCCTGTACTAAAAACTGACTTCAGAAACAAGTAGGATGGAAGAGTCACCCAAATATCTCTCCTGTGCCCAAAACGTGGTGGCTCACCTAGGACTAGGCAGGCACAAAGGAAAACTGGTGGCTTAGAGAGCCACAGCGAGGTCAGCCAGGCTCTAAACCAGCCTTTATATGAAGATGACTCAAGTTTATCAACATTTTAATACATAGTTTAGTGAATCATTTCAATATAATTTGCATGCTAATTTTTTCCAGAATTTTCCACATAATTTTTATTTTTTGTGGATTAGACGTTTCTAAAATCATGTGAAAAATAAAGAAATCTCTTGTTGTAACTTCTCTTTACTGGAGTGTACAATTAAAGCCAGCACTACAGAACTCATACTATAAAAACCACTAGAAATATTAGTAGAAATAAAAAGCATTAACTACCAAGTATTAACAGAAATCCAAAAAGGAATATTGAGTTTTCATCAAAAATATTTTTGTCAGTAAAAATGCATCAGAATACATTGCAGCTTCCACAGATTTGGGTCAATTAAATCCACTAGAATAAGAAAGGATAAAAGAAATGTAATCTGATTTAACTAAACTTCTGTCTTTTAAAGTGGGTGCCTGGCTTACACTAGTAGATTCATTCTTATCCCAGGACTGAGCACATCTTATTCTTCTAAGTGTATAAAAATAATCAACTTACCAGGGAAAATTTTAAAAAAGGGTACATAATTCCTTTGAAATTCTCTAGGGCAGCTGTCAGTACCCATGTATCTGGTGAACACAGTTTTAATGGTGTGTTTGGAAGTGACTGTGTGTAAATTATGCTGTCACTGTGACTAAAGGGAAAAGGAGGTTTAAAAGTATTTATATTCTGACTCTTCCTCTGGATTTTGGTATCACAAGTCACAATAGAAGTGTAACTTATTTATAAGGGTAAAAGCTTTAAAGATTGTGTTGCTGGGGGTTTTTGTTCTTTTTTTTTTTTCCTCTCTTTTTCCTCCTTAGTGTCTCATATTAAAGGTTTTGTTGTGAAAGGAATAAAAAGCAACTTCCAGTCTATTGCTTGAGTATTTAGGACAGATGTGCTGCCAAAGTCCAGAATACTTTTTTAACTGCTTACACATGTACTCCAGATGAGTTTATTGGTGAAACCTAGGTTTTATTTTTGGTCATATGGCTGTCAATTAAAAATACAAAATAAAAAGACAGCTTCCTCCTACTCTTGCTTGTCAAATTAACCTACTAACTAAACTATTTTTCTTTCTTGCCTCTGTGTTTAAATTTGTCCGCATAGGCTAAAAATCCAAAGCTGATGGGGATAAGGAAATATTAGGGAGGAGTTTCAGTTAAGACTCAGTCAAATTAGATTAGAGATCAACTGATGATAAACAACCTAAAAATTGATTTTTTTGAAAAAGTATACATTCTTAAGCTGTCTCACAACTGCAGGATCCTTGTCGTTTGACAATGTAAGAGATCTCAGGCTCTGCTCTTTCTGGTGCTGCTGCAACCTTGCAAACTTTGTGCTCAGTAAAAGAGGAGTAAAGTTTTCAAAAACTAAACCATGGGTAAAAGCTTTTGTAGTGCTGTTCCATTTACTTGTCTGAAGTCAGCTTTGTAATGAATTGCAACCGTATACTTCACCCAGGGGATTTACTGAGTGAAACTAAACAAGTGGCTCCAAAAAGACAGGAAAGACCACATGGTATTGGAAACTCAAGCATGGTCTCCTCAGCCTACTGTTTGCACATACCTGGTAACACAGAAATATCACCTTGAAATTAGCTCTGGGATTTTAGTCAAAAGAGCAGTTGTAATTAATCCTCTGAACAATATGTGTAGCAATAGTGAATTCTATTCTACTTGAAGATTTTCACCAGTGTCCTTCAGACTCATAGACCTGAGTTGAAACAGAAGTTGCATGCTTAAGACAAAAAGGGATTGTTTAAATTCTGTGAGATGTGCTGGCAGGAATTCACATGTGGTCGTCCTGAATTTATTAAAGACGATGGATCCATGATGTGCTGTGATTTTTTAAGACATGGTTCAGGAAAACCGCTAGAGGCTGGTTTCATCTCTCCTATACCTTGTGCTCTGAATTTAGAATAAATCCCACCCTTTTCATTGCCTTCAAGAACTCACAAGTCACAAAAACAATGAAAAGAAACCCAGAAAGAATTACATAGGATTTTCATGAGGGTAGCAAGAGAACAAGGCACAGACTCTCCCATCCTGAGGGAACATCTGATTCCTGTGTTGGCCCCATGAACAATGGGTAGGTGCAGAGTTTTGGGGAACTGGAAACAGAAGTTACACCACAAAAAAGTGCAGAGTGGCAGAACAAAATAATGGAGCTTTATTCTTCAGGAACAGGCACATGTGACCATTGAAATATCAGCTACTTTTCCAACTCTTAACCACCTATGACATTTAAGTTAAAATTAATAATATTCATGTCTTTATAACGAAGTCATGATTAAACTATAATGAAAGGCTCAAAATTTACCAGCAGAATGTATTTTTTGAATGGGTCACCCACATCAAAGATGCCATATTCCATCATAGAGATAATATTTTAAAAATAACTTCCTGGATTCACATCCTTACAACAGATGATTCAGGAGGGAAGAAAATTATAGAGCTCACTCTTGACAAGGGCAGAGCACTCATCTTACTTGCACTAATTCTGCTGTTTGAAGAACAGGTTAAATTGTGGAGGAGGACTGAGAAACAGGCTAGTCAGAAGAAAGAGAAAGCTTATTCCAAGAGAGTACATGTTTTAGATGTGTCAAAATCCAATGACTAATTAAGACAATAATTCAAATTAGAACCAGCTGGTAGTTTAACATTCCTCAGACCCTTATTCAGCAAAAGTTTTGAGCATTTGCCTGGTTTGAGTCCCACGGAAGTCAATTAACAATCAAAGAGCAGTTCAGAAAATTCGAAACCTGAGAATAATTTTCCCTATTTTTTGAAGATTTCTGAGGCTTTGGTCTGGTGTTAGCTAGCTCAGTCCAGAGCAAAAGTTTTGTACAAGACCAAACTACAACTACATTTGGTGTAACCCATGTATAAGCACAGCAGTACAACACATAGGGTAAGGTTTTGACTCTGTGAATCATCCTGCTCCAATCTTGGTGACCAGAGGCACCATTCAGGTGCAAGAAATCCTTTCTGTGGAGACCCAGTCACTGGAAAAGCTTCTTCCTTATCCATTTGTGGGACCACCATTTCCCTTTTTGAGACCTTATTTCCCTTTTAAAATTTCTATATAATCTCAGCTAATAAAATTGTTTTAAATTATGCAGTTTATTTTGTTTCTATGACAACCTGAGGATGAGAGTTCCAGTGATTAATTACACATCCTGGAGCAGGATCTTAAACTTCTGGCATTACCCAAGCTGGCCACATTACCATCAGTTCAGAGCTCTTTATTCCACATCAGGACAACGACCTTCTTCATTCCAGAGACACCCTAAGCCTAGGAAGACAAGGGGGCAAGCAGTTCTACAGAACTGCCCTCCAAAAGTCCTAGTGTTAGTGTACAGTAGAAAGTCTCTAACAGAACCCTTCATGAGAGCTTTCAAGTAAGTCACGAATCCTTTTCCCTTAACAGTTGCCAAGGACAAAATGCAAGACAGTCACAGAAAAAATTAAGTAGCTGCTGTCACTAGCAATAAACTCCAGAAACTTCAGCAGAAACTTAAAAGCTCTCATACTACTATAGAATAATAATTGGAATTCCCTTCTGCTCTCTCAGACCAGATAAAGTCTATTACTTTGATGACTCTTCAGGTTTTATTTTGGGCTTCAGATCTCATGAAGAAGGATTTGTGTTGATTTTCTGACACTGCTAATTTGTCAGAAATTTAGATGTATCCTCTTGTTATCTCAAACAGTTTGGAAATATCCTTAGGAATGTAGCCATTTGTGTACTGGAAAGGTTTTATTGCTGCTTTTTTTCTGAGATATCTTGTATTTGCCACGAAGTTGTTTTTCTGTTATATTCATTCCCCTGCTGTATTCCAAACATCGGGTTATTGATGAATCTTTTTGATGCACACAGGTTGCCATCATCTCATAGTATGAGATAGTGGATGTAGCTTGTGGAACGTTGTGTCATGTATCTGGGAAATAAATCACACTCCAAGTTCCTTGATGTATATTTCACACAGAGAAATGTGTGTCATATCTTCTTTTACAAACTTAGGCAAGATTAGCAAATATTTTTAGCAAAAGGAGAAAAACTTTTGAGAGAGGTAAAAATCCTTCTTGGCCTGTTTATGTGAATTGTCTGAGTGACAATCTGAAACCCAGCAAATTACTTGCTTTTCCATGAGACTGAGCTCCTTAGAATCATATTCTATTCTGGGACCAGTGAGCAAGAAAGAAAATAACCTTGCAGTATCCTTTAAGCCTTATCCAAACAAGAGCTAGGATTTTTTTTTAATGTGACTAATGACTGTAGGTGCCTTGAGACTCCATAAAGAGGTCTGATTTCCAGGGCTTAAGGTGTTGCCTGAAAATAGCAGCCTTGCTGGTGCCTCGTGTTAGCCAATCTAGTACAGAGGCACCACAACTCACTAGACTTTTCCCTTATGTCAACTTCTACTGCAACCTGCTGCTGATACTGAGTGTGAAACAACCTACAACCTTCCTGCTTCAGAGACTCCTCCATGTTTCCTCTCCTACACAAGACTGAAATAGCTGTCCTGGTTGTTTGAACCAAAATTGAGTAATTCAATTCGTCAGACAGAGAAATTTGGGAGACTGTCATGACTGAGACGTTCTCTACTTCCAAACCCCAAATGGGAAGAGAAGAAAATGAAGTACTTTGCCCTTTTAGATGTCAAAGATAACCTCCAAGTTGTAAAACAATCAACTCACGTGTTATAGAGACCTCAAGCAGACAGACTAAAGCAAAAACAACCAAGGTGCTAATTTCAGCAATCGATCTCCGGGCCAGGGTTCACTTCAAAGGATGCTCGTGATCATTTGAGTGTTAACATTTCCAAACAACTAGTATAAAAAGAAATATCCTGTACTGGGTTAAGTGACTTTTTTTAAGGAGTATAATTCATTCCGACTGATATACCAGGGAACATATGTTAAAAATCAGACTCTCTGCAACATATGAACTGTTACAATTAAAATAATGAAAGTCTACCCTCTAGGGTAAAAATGAATATGCCTTTACCAATGATACAAAACAGCAGTGCAGCATTTAGAATGAGAAAACTCCACTGTATTTTGAAAGGCACTCCCAGACCACCTTCAAGAAAGAATCACTGCCCACTAAGATTTCACTCCCAGTGTACTCACTCCCTTCTGCCTTAGAGTTCTGTTCACAGCCATGACGCTGTAGATGGCTTAGGACAGCACTGGGCGTGGATAGTGTCACTGAAGATATTTCTGGGAGAGGACAAGGGATCAGCGACATTGCAACTGGAAGCATTTACAGCATAAAAATTCGTGTACATTGGCCGACGTAGCATGGTTTCCTGCTTTCTCTCTAAGTGTAGAATCAGGATACCATGTGTTGTAACTGAAATAAAGGGAAATACAACCATGGCTGCAATAGACCAGAGTCTGCCTCTCCTGAGCAATGCTGTAGCTTTAAAGATAGCCATTGTGTGTGAGTTAACCACTCATATTCTGACTATCTATACAGTTTATTTCACTTCTCATGGACGTGTACCTGGCAGGACAGAGAAAGGAGCCTGGGAAGACAGTAAGAATGTTATCCACTCTTAGGTCAGCGTTTGTCCACCATTTTTAGCCAGTCTGCTTTTCTGGAGCTGAGCCTTCCATGCCAGAGAGTCTGTGCAGTCAGACCAGGGAGCAGACACTGGGCTGTGTTCCTGTCAAACCCCACTGACAAGGGCATGTTCGCACTGGCCTGGGAGGAGGCCAGTTCTCTGGCCTCAGCCTCAGTGACTACTCATCACTCAAAACTCTTGCCTTGAGCCAGGTCATATTTTCAGGCACCTCAGGAAGTTATCACCTCCCGGGGAACCCAAAGTCTTCCAGGCCTGTGTGGACTAATTAAGCTCAACTGCAATGTTAATTGTGAGGTGCTCATGTGCAGTGGCAAACCACAGGCTCGCTCACAAGACAGCTTGGCTGCCTAAGCTATGTTCCAGCTGTCCATTAGCTGTGGGTTCCCAGCTAAGACAAACTGCCATGTGAGCACTCAGTTCACTTCAGAAGAAAGTGGAACAATTTCAAATCGACAGGCAACTGAATAGACCCTGTTCTGCTCAGCTGTGTTCTTCTGATTGATAGTGCAAATTCTGCATGATAGGTTCACCATGTAAAATTACTGCTGTCTCCATGTTGCTAAGATTGGCCAGTCAGAACTTCTTTAAGCTGCTAGTCCCAAACAAACATTTTGTAACATGGTAGTGTTCAGTCCGACCTTTTCTTTCTGTCCTAGCATGTGCTTGTTTTGCTCAACAGTATGCCAGGATTTCTGAATATTTCTTTTAAAGAATGTTAAGGCAGATAGGTAGTTTTTGGACTTCTGGACAAGAAATTTATTTCTGGGACACATGTTAAATTGCATCCACAGGCTATTATATATAATATTTCATGGCTGACTGTCATGAAATACAGTGAGTGTCATTTCCAATATGGCTGGTCACTGCAAGCTTTAATTTGTTCCAGTCCCAGGGAGGATAAAGAGACCACAAAACTAATAATCTACTGGTTCCATCACAAACTGCCACAGCTGAAAACCCTTTGCAGACTGCCCATAAAGGCTTTGTGTGGCCCCAGTGGCCAAAAACCGTGCACCTTTGGAGCTCCTGGAAGGAAATTATGCCTGATTGCCACAAGAGGTTTTCCACATGAACCCGGTTCCCATAGCACTCTTAGATGCAATGTCATGTCTGCATGGAAGTCTCTTCCCTTGCCACTTCCTCTAGATTCAATGGCAATACAAACTGCCATGTTTCCCCCTTATAGCCACTCAAGGGCTTAAGTTCCCTAATGTAAAAATAGTGATGGCATCTGTGTGAGTATCAGCTTGATCAGCTGATCATTGTGAGTATCAGCCAGATCTCTACTCACCCACTTGTGAAGAACCCTGCCTCACATATTTACTCTCATACAGCTTGTACTCCATGAAACATTAAGAGAGATGAAGTTTCTCTTGTCCATCTTTAAGCTGCACTGGTCAGTTATACAAATAACTCAGATTGTAATGAACATGCATTTCAAACTATGTTCAATCCTGCTGCTCTGTTGTACAAAGAAACAACTGCCCCTCACAGACTGGCAAGATGCACTTGGCACATGGGCTTTGCACACCAGGGGAGCAGAGCCCTTGCTGGCAGAATGCTGGTGTCAGCCAGCAGACAAGAATTTAATTCCAACACAACCTTTCATTCACCAACAGCCAGCAAAAGAATCGCAGAAGCACTGAATGTTCTGAGCTGGAAGGGACCCACAAGGATCATCAAGTGAGCACCTTTGCTTCTTTTCCTAGGAATCCCACAAGTCTGGGATCAATGCACAAGGAAGATGAATTAAGGTCATGATGATTGTGTAATGAAAAATACAGACATAAAGGTCAGAGCAGACTTGAGACAAAACGCGTCCACCTAATAGGAGAGTCTATTAGGAGAGCTTTCCTCTCTCTGGCTATGCCCTCACTGTTTTAACCACACAGAATTAAGCCTGGCTAAGTTAAAAAGGTTCAGTTGAAAACTGCAAATGAATGTAACTGAACTCAAGGTCCTTGTCCTTCTCCACTCTCATCTTCTTTTTCACTGTCATCTCTTTTCTTTTCCCTTCCTTCCTCCCTTCCCAGTCAGCATTTTTGAAGTTTATATCATACTCAACTCTGGCATTTCAGTAATGTGCTTGGAAGTTGCTCCTAGAGGCCGAACTTTATTCTTCCATGTGAGTTATTTTTTGTTTCACTCTTGAACAGGCATTTCTTGGAAGGGCAAGTACTCACAGAACCATAGCACACGGCAATCATGTAAATATTAATATTCACACAGCACTGAAGATTACAAGATAATTAGAAACTATATAACCATGTAACTCAGTTTATAAAGACTATGACAGTTATAGGACCAAATTTTGTCTTTCTTCCAGGCCTGGCTCCTTGGAATCTCTTTTTTCGCCTTTGTTTATGAGGAATTAATCATTTGGAACCTGATCCAAAAAGCTCTAGAGTCAATGCAAGTCTCCCATTGACTGCAGCAGATTTTGGTCTTCGATTAAGTAAACTCTCTTGAGTCCTTGGCAGCTCAGACCTCAAGCACATTACAGGCCTCCTGGTACCCCATCCCTTGCTTGACAAAGCAAGTTGTCAGAAAACTTCCACATGAGATTCACTCTCGGAACAGATGAGAGGGTCAGGCAAAGCCCTTCATTTGGAGAGAGAACATGCATGTCCTCAAGCACATTAGGTCACGTACTTCCAGAGCCTCTTCAGACCACAACATCTAAGGGTCAGCTGCCTGGCTCAGCTCCCATCTGGTAACACCAGGCCAGGTCGTGGCAGACAGTGACATTCACATCTCCCCAGAGGAGCAGAGGGTCTGTGAGGCTGTGCCGTAGACAACTCTCCACAAAAGGAACATGGAGTAGGAATCGTGAAACAAGGCATGGCAGGCATAGCATCAGCAAAGAGTGTTTCCAGCTTCCCCCTCTCCTACCCAGTGACCACTTGGGATCAGACCTTGCTTTTCTGGTGGTAGTACCTATTTCTCTTTCCGGCTTGCACACAGTTACGGAGTCAAACAAACAAATTACACATTTGAATACATCCCTTGGTGGATTTAGTACCTATTGGTTTATGGGAACTGCTTACATGCATTGTCTGTTTTTACAGATTTATTGCTTTAACTGTTTTTCTTCTAGCTGTAGAGGGGCAGCAAACATTGTGATAAAGAGATGCCGATGGACAGGTTTTCTCTCACACGTTGTAGGAGCCCTTGATAGAACCCAATTGTCAACAGACTACATCCCTTACTGAAAAAATAAATGTGTTTTAGTGTAGAAGAAAACTGACTGATGAATAGCAAACAACCAGTATTTAACATTGGGCTTTTCTTTTTCTCTTAGAAACTGTAGAAAGTCAGTCCTAAGTTAACTATGTTCACAGGGAGGCATTTCAGAGATGTTCACAGAGCCAATGCATCACTCTGCTTGAATAATGACACATAACATTTAATGGCACCCTCCCTAAACCAAAATAACCAACTTGGAATACCTTTTTACTGTACTTTCTGTACAAACTTGTTCAGTAAATCCCAAAAATGTTACAGCGAGTCTTTTGCAGCGGAAGTGTCTCTCAGGTAAATACATGTGCTTTAGGTGTTTATTATTATAATATGTTCTGAAGCTGTCTCCATCCCGTGTTTCTGGAAGACTGGATTGAAACATCTTATTTAAAGCTAGTTTGTCACCATCACAATATTACATGGTATCCAAAATAAAGCAGTTCAGAAAGTGAATTTTAAGTAGTCCACATTTCACAACGATTCAGTTGTGTAGTTTCTTCCTCTACCCATATATTCTGCACCCTGGGGCTGAGGTTTCACAATACTACCACACCCCGGCAGCTTGTTCCCCACACCCTGTGTTTCTCCTCCCTGATGATTTGTATGCCCTCCAGAACAAGCTGGCTCATGTTTTGGGCAAAATTTCTTCAGTAATTAATGTTTGACCTTCAAATAGTTTGTGAAGTAGTTTGAATTACATGTGTAAATAGATAATTTAAAAGCTTTTATTTAGAGTTAAAATACGAATTGTGAAGGCTTTCTCCAATGTTTTTTTACGTATCCATTGAAGAATGAAATCCAAAACATTACCACTGACTGGAATTTAATGTGTGCTTTTTGCAGTCATTTTAAAAGCCAATGTATCATTCATTTGCATGTGTTTTCACAAATAGCAGTCTCCTTCTAATCCCTGAAACGAAATACACAAAGCAGGCTGAACTGAATTGTGGCTTTAATACTGAATGAAGTTAAAGAAAATGGTTTACTGTTATGAGTTTGTACTGCTTATTTGCATTTTCGTTTGCATGTAAATGGTCTCAATTCAATTTAATAATTACTGTCTGTTCAAGGCTAAGGGAAGATGGGATGTGAATTCCCTCCATGCTCCCACTAATGCCTTGTGCCTGTGTCATGAAGTCGGAGTGAGGGACAAGAGGTTGCCATGGAACGCAAGCTCTCTGATGCTTTCCCAGCAGTGCTGGAGCTGCAGAAACAGTGGCAGCCAGAGCTTTGAAGAAGCACTGGTTGGACTGCAGATACATAAATTAAACACTGTAGTGAATTTTCTCTGGAGTGTCTGTAGTCGCGTTTTCGTCTGAACAGCAATATGTCTACATTTTACAAAAAAAAAAAAAAAATTGAAAAAAATCTATTCTAAATCTAAAAATTAGGCTCCATCCTTTCAAACAGATGCTCTGCATTCTTCTAAAAACTGTGCTGCTATAGATATCCACTGGGGCACAGCGTGTTACCAGGTCATTTCTACAAACTTCTCTAAATGAGTAATTGAAGTCAGACAATGCCAACAGCCATAGAAAAAATTCTTACTTCAGCTGAGAAGAGAGAGATTTTATGTTCAAACGTCACAGCAGAGGACAAGAGGGACATAACCTTGCATTTCAAAAACAAGTCACAGCTTAACACCACATAAGGTCAGTCCCAGCTCCTGAGTGAGGCATCAGGACAAATGGCAAAGAATATCAGAATGAGATCTGGGCAAAGAGGTATCAATGGACATTTTCACTGAAAACTCAAAAAGTTGACCAAAAAAAAAAATCTCCCAGAATACACATTAAAACCATGAACCCACCAAGCTGTTTCTTTATCTTGATTTCTGATGTGAATTAATACATATTAGAAGCATTCAAATAAGACTAAAATAATTTACTGTGGATTTGGAAAATGGATTTTAAAGAAAGTCATATGTACTCTTTCTGGTGATTTTTATAATATTCAATACAGCTGTCTCATGGCACCAGACAGGATGATCCAATGCCTCACCTCAAGGATGTTGCAGCAAATTTTCCAGTATGCTTGCATGAGGGCTCTGTCTCTCCGTGTGCAAGACTGTCACAGAATCACTTGATGACACCCAGGTACAAAAAGAAATCTGTTTATATCAGCTCTCAAACAGGTACAACGCTACCTTTTCTATTGCATTGTCCCTTATCTTACTCAGCCTTGTACTTTCAGATGTCCATTCATAAATCAACTGAAAATTAATTCTCTCCAAATGGATTCTGTCATTTACGAAAAACCTTGCCATAGAGATTGTTTGACAGAAAAATGATTCACTCCTAATTTGAGTCAAAGTGAATGCTAGAGCATCTTTTGAGGGTTAAATTTGGTGTGGCTAAGTGTGTCATAAGCTTTGTTTCTCCATGTGGTTGATTATCCCCATGCCTTGTCTCAGTCACGAGCTAGACATCATCATCATCATCATCATCATCATCATCATCATCATCATCATCATCATCATCATCATCATCATCATCATCATCATCATCATCATCATCATCATCATCACTGAGCCTGTTCATGGATTTAGAGCAAGTGCATTTATTACTACAGAAGTTGGCAGGAAATGCAAAGGCATGGAGGGTGAAAAGTGAGGGTGAACCACAGAAACACAGAAACATAGACACTGCCAGCTCTGACACCAAAGGAAAACACTAAGGCCACAGCTCCCCTCTGAGCAGTGTCAGGCCCATGGAGGACCTATCATTAAGCTGGCTCTGCCTGGAGGTGAAAGGAAGAATGACAGGGAAAGAAGCTCACCAATAGGCAGCTGATCCCTTCAATCAGGACCGAACTGGCCCTGAAGAGTTCTCGCCAAGCTGCAGATGCAAAAGACAGAAAAACACTGACAAGGTTTTTGGGGCAATGACAAGTCAGCCGAAACCCAAAAGATCCTGTTAGATATGAGCTTGCTGTGATTAGATTAAGTGTTCTCTTTCTGTAATTTCTTCGTTTACCTCTTTTATAAACATTTGTAACTGTGTTGCCTATATTGGATGCTGTAAGTACTTCTCCTGGCATACTTCCCAAAACCGTTCTTTAATTTAAACCAGGCTAAGGTAGCTGGGTAAGATCAAAGTATTTTTCATCAAGACTGGTGAATTTAAAAACATGAGTATTAAGAAACTGTGTCATGTATCCAGCTCCCCAACATACTTCAAGAGAGCAAAGGGTAAAGGACCTGCCCTCACAGAAACTTCATGAGCTGACTGAAGACTTGGCCCTGCTAGGAAGAAGAAACAATCCAGTCAACATAGCCTCCCCACAGCGAGGTGGTGGGAAGCAGTCCTGCGCACAAGGAGCCTTCAGGGTATACAAGAGATTTTTCTAAAGGAAAAGCATTTTTATTTTCCATGATTGCACGTGGCAGACAGCATTAGACAGTTTGGCAGACCTGCCACTCTCAGAAGTCACACAACTCCCTTTATTTGCAAAACCAGCTGTGGAAAATCTAAGTGCAGCTGAAAAAAAACTGGAAAGGTTCTGAGTGTGCAAAAACTGTAGTTTCACAGTTAAGCCTCAAAATCAAGCCACTGTTGTGTTAGAGTGGCATGATACCTGTTTCAGCACAATGTTTTTTCTCTTAAGGTTTGCAAATAGGGCTGTAAAGTTAAAAAATAATCTGTTTGTACAGTTGTGTTTAATCTGTATGTTGGATTCACGTAGACAGGTCCCCTCTTTTAGAAACACCAAAATTCTTTGACCACAGAGTTAGGTTTTGGGGTGTATTTAAGTCACCATACTCAATTTAAAGTAGGATTCACAAGACACTGTCACAACTGAAACAAAGTTCATTGCTACTTATAGTCTTCTTTTCACTTGAAGAACCAGTGGAGAATGAGGCTTGTGCCAGGAACCACACCAAGAGAACATGAGACTGGCTCCACAGAAGGAGCTTATTGAACAAACAGAGATCTAGTGGTGGGAAACACACAAGCCCTTGGAAAGCACAGTGAACACAAAGCAGTAGCAACTGGGTATTGGAGTCGGGGATTGGCCAGAAGATTTAGGCAATGAAAGGAAGAAAGATGCTGTAAGACATGGTAGGCAAAGGAATAAGAGTGGAGCGACACAGAGTCGAAGAAGCTGAACAAGAGGGAATGGGAGGATGGACACAAACAGGCAGACACCGTGGCTAGCTGGAGTCCAGGCAAAACTCTGGAGCCTCTGAATTCCAGAAGTCCTGGGTTGTGGCTGGCTACAGTCTCTGGCCAGTTCCTCTGCAGACTTCCCTGTGGGCCACACAGTGGAGTGGGGAGGATGAGGCACCTGGGCAGGGCTCTCCCCTGCACACCTCTGGGTTCAGAAGGTTGCTGGCAAGCTCCATCTCCCTCCTTCCCCTCCGTGCGGCAGGCCCGGTTTTGGCTGCCTTCACAGCTGCAGCTGTTCCTACCAGCTGGAATCAACCGTCCTGGCCCTGTTCCAGCTCAAAAGCAATTACATTCTTGCAAGTGGATATTGCAACTTCCTGTCCTAAACAATCATGTACTGTTCCTCTGCACTTTTAACCAGCTGCTGCCTTCTACTCAGAGATGGCTGCAGGCACAGGGGTGGGGCCCTGGAAGAAAGGTGGTGGTGTATCAAGAGGAGATCATTCCTGTGTAGGTTCACCTGCAGCTTAGAAAGGTCAGGGAGTGCTTCCTGACAGCTCTGAATGTCTGTATATAGCGCTCAGTGCTTCAGCAACATATGAGTGGTGGAGAATAATATTACCTGGGCTAGACACTGCAGCAGGAGAGTGCTGCTTCTTGGCCCAAATCTTCCAGGAGAAATCTTCCTCTGTGCCTGAACTTCATAAAACAAGGCATCTCCAAGAGCTTTGGCAAGAACTCCCTTGCCTTTGCCAAGCCCTTAAAACCAGAGCCTGGCACATAACACCTGGAAAGGGGTTTTGTAAAATACCTTAGTGCAAAATTTGCTGAAGGCATCCAGATGATAAATGGGATTACTGGTCCCAAATTAACATACCTACTTACCTGCAGCTGGTCTTCTAGAACTGTTCCCCTCAATCTCCAGCTTCTATATTGTGTGCACAGGAGAAGAAGAGGAGGTATATATATTTATAAGCCAGAGAAAAACCAGAATCTGCCCAGGCATGCTGTTCCTTTCTTAACTTTGCTACATGGGCAGCATGGATCTGAAGTGATCATAAGACTTTTTATTTCTGTAACCTTTCCCACATCTAATCTTTTCAGAGGCATGGATTAGTCAAGCACCTCTGAGGAAGGTGCTCACACATTTGTTAATGTAAGCACAACACAGAGTAGCACAGAGTGAGGCAAAGTACTTTGAAAGACAGAGTAAACACCTGGGGAAGCTGGGCGCCAGGCTCCCAAGTAAAAGGCTGTGAGCATGCTGTAAAAGGTCAGAAGGATTTGGGGGATAGAAATTCCCACTCAGACAGGCACCATCTCTTGTAACAATCAGCAGATCCACACCAACTGGTCAGGACAGTTAAACCCCTTTTTCACCTAAGAATAATTAACTACACATTTGGGGAGGGAGAACTTTTAAACAATGCTGATTCTTACCTCCTTAGTTCCTAGTGCCTGAACCTTGATGTCTGTAGTTAGTGGCCTGTTGATGTGCCTGTGAATTACTTGTACCTGCTGGAAATACCAAATATTCTATGAACAGAACAGTGCCTTAACATAACTAAAAAAGCCTGATAGACATTTTCTGAAATTCTGAAATTTCAGTTAACATTATTTTCCATGCACTTTAATAGACCAATATTAAGTAATGCAGTGAGGCATTTTGCAAAAAAAAAAAAAATTAAACTAACAGTTATGTGATCTTTCCACCTAGTGTTTTAGATTTGTGATAGGCTCTGTCTTGGCCAACAGCCAGGCGGTCCTAAATATAGTGTAAAACCAAATATTTAAGTGTAAGTCTGAACAGACAGGGTTTTTCGATTGGTTTTGTGTTTGTTTTTTCTTTTTTTTTTTGTAACACATTTCTTTCAAGTGCTACAAAGGTGGCTGCAGAGGCAGCAATTGATAAATTTCTCCTCCAAAGGAAGTATTATATGCTCTGTATTCCCAAGGTAATGCTGCAGGAGAACAAGTACTGAAGTACTATGACGTATGGATTTGAGTGCCATAATTTATAAAAATGTCTCAAAGTGTTGTACAGTACAGAAAAGCACGCAGATAAATCACAGAAACATATACACTAGGTATAGTATGTTTTCAGCATGTGCTGTCTGCCAGTTTGTAACATATACACCTGCACAGGGGAGTGCTAGATAGCAGTACATTCAACATTATTTATTACTTATTTGTATCACAAAGCTGTCTTTATCTGCATGTATCACTTGAATACTCTCCTTTGCACAACTGTACTCTGTTACCCACAGTTGTCTCTCCTGTGTGACATTACCTGAGCAAGGCCACAAGAATGAGAATGAAACAGGGCCACTGAAAAAAATTTTAACCAGAATGTCTTACTGAATTTCCACACCATCCCGATCTCACCTGGTATTTTGAGATTTTACCTTTAAATGTTGTGTCATATAACTGCTTTCTCCAGTTGTTCCTCCTTCTAGCTTTGTGCTGGATGATGTTCAGCCTGTTTCGCAAATGGGAGCACCTCACTTGTCCCTTCAATAAGCAATTCTTGTTCTTCCTGCAGCTCTGTGCACAGGCTCAGCACTGAGCCATCTGGTTCCAGAAGACAAACTTACCACACAAAAAGAAAACACTTCCTTGCACTGGTGAGCGAAAGAGTGTCTCTCCAAGGGTCTGCAATAACCAAAGTCAAATAGATCTCCAATCAAAAGCCAGGGCTGAGGAAAAACTGACATGTAAAGACTGCTTATAATGCATCCAGGAAATTTAGGATTAACTCCACAATGAATCTTCTTTGAGTTTTTTGGTGGTTTTTTGTTTGTTTGTTTGTTTGTTTGTTTGTTTGTTTGTTTGTTTGTTTGTTTGTTTGTTTGTTTGTTTGTTTGTTTCCTAATTAGAAAGCTTTGGGCTTTTTTGAACTTTACGTACTGGGAAATTAAAATGAACCAAAGAGAATGTTCTTTAATTCCTTTTATCACTGGCTTCACACTCTAACACCACTTGCAACACTTGATAATATTACCACCCTGATTTTGAATCTCATCCCAGTCCTCCTCCCAACCTTCTTTCTCACATAAATCATCCTGGTCTCTTTTCTATCACTTGGATAGCATGTTTTCTATCTTCATCTCATGCTCGTCTTTTTCTTGCCTAATTAAAGTTTTCTCAGAGCTTGGAGTGTGATCTAGTCTAACCTTTTTAGTTTTCCAAGTCCTGTTAATCAAAGAAAAATAATTATCATGTTATCACAAAAATTAACACACTTGCCATAGTCATGAAATGAATTCCTCTGTTTTTCCCTATCATCCCTCCCTTCCTTGTTCTCCACTTGTTCAGCAATGGTCACATTGACTGAAAAGCTTTGGATTTGTTTTTGCACTGGCACATCTCTTGCACTCAGTTATTGGATGCTCCATTCTCTTGGGAATTTAGATTGTCTTTATTAATTGCCCATTAGTAACAACAGATCATGTTGATTAACAGTTTAAAGAAACAAACAGACAGCTGCCATTAGTTTTTAAAGCTTCTCTTTGAGTGTCATATTTAAGTAGTTCCTCAGGGACTGCTCGTCAAAGTCTGGCCCATTTTGTTGATAAGAGTCTGCTACAACATACCAAGCATCCAGCTGAGCAGAAAAGGATTTAGTGGGACTGTGAACTGCCTAAAGAGGCAGATGCTCTCTTCCTGTCTACTCTTTCAGGACATTTTATTTTTTTCCCCACAAAATCTGATAAGCATAAAAGAAGGTTTAGGACATGACTTTTTCAAGGGTTATGCAGCTGTGTTAAAACTATTAAACAGCATCTAGGATCCCTATGCCTTACCATAAACCAGTAAATACTACACAACAGGAAAGAGATTTTTATAGCCATAGCTTTTACTTCGAGCTGTGAGGGGTACAGCTTTTCAGGTTTGGAGAGGAAAGGTTTTACTCCAGACTCATTATTTTTCTGTTATTTTACGTGTCAAATATAAATTCTGGATGGTCTATTCCCATTCCAAACCACCATCGTATACAGATTCTCTATCACTGCAGCTGAAAAACAGGACTGTTTTTTATTCACTACCACTTTATGGAGTGAGGTTGAGTGAATATAATTTTTTGACCCAATATCTTTGATCAGGTACAGGAAAATAAAACTTCACCATACACTGCTTTCCCCAGTAAAACCACTTCTCTGCACTTCTTAATAGCTTTGTTCTCAGAGCTGAGACATTCCTTTTTACCGTTTCTAACCCTTCTGGATGTACCTATGGACACGTATGCTATGGACACATGGTCTGCACATATGCTGCAACTTTTCTCTCTTCACCTTCCAGATTCAGCATGGAAGAGGCTGATGGCCCAAGCAGTCCAAGATTAACACGTGGCCAGATGGAGGCTTTAAAGGATAATGTCCCTGAACAGATTGAGGAAACTTCCACAGAATCACAGAATACTTCAGGCTGGAAGGGACCTCTGGAGGTCACCTAGTCCATCCTGCCGCTCCAAGAGCAGCCAGTTTCAAATGTAGATCAGATTTCTCAGACCATTCCTGTCTCAAAATGAGCTCGTCTCTGCCAGAAACCCAATAGTGACACTTCCCAGAAAAATAACCGTATATAGCAGCTTTCCAGTAAATCAGCTACAGAACAAATAGGTTTAATTACAGCCACTACACTTTCACTGCTGGGTAACTCCATGACAGAGAATATCTCACTATACATGCATCTTCCCCTACAGGAGAGAGGCAAGCAGCTCAATTGGATAGAAGTTATAGACAATCAAAGGCTAAGAAGTTTGGTGCCCTAAAGTTACAGACTAGTCACATGTTAGTCTCCCATTGTCAAGATGCCCAAGTCACCTTTAGTCTGTCCCACCCCTGGGACACACAATAAACCTTTCTTGTCTGCAGCCACATAGTCATTAGTTTTAAAGCTTGTCAGCATCAACTAAATCAACCCATGACACTACCTATTGCAACTTTTTTGCATGTATAAAATCAAAGCACAAGCCATTAGAAAGCAAATATATTTTGCCATGTCTGCAGCACAGGAGGCCTCAGGTACAGGTCTGCATCGTGTTGATACGGCTGTGATTCCCTTGGGAATCCCTTGAGCCATTCTGGGGGCTGGCAGTAGCATATCTTCAACAAAACCTGGTAAGCTTCCACAACCTTACTCCACTTGCAGTCACTTTCCTACAAAAGAGAACTCAAACAGCTCCCAGTTATGCAGCTTTTAAATTAGATAAGAAACAAACAGGAAAGATGCAGGAAAAAAGAATTAACAAAATCTTCACAGTGGTAGGAAACAGTAATATATTTAGAAAAGAGGTCCAAAATAAATTCTTTTTCTCACAAAGTCATAATCTCTTTGGGGAGATGGGCTGGGTTTTTTTCTATTATTGCTGCTGGACAGGAGAGAAGAAGCATTTTCCAAAGAGGAGGGAAAAAGCAAAATAAAAGTTGATTTANNCTAAAAATAATGCAGTTCTTTTTATGTCCAGTCTTCATAAAACCCTTGGAAGTTATTTTTGTATGTGTGAAAATAAACCTGGAAGAAACTTAAAACAGGGTGATTACTTGAAAGAAGGTAAATGCCAGATCAGATACCACTTACATTTTTAATGCAAAAATTAGGATTTGTTCCTTTTGAATTCCCCTACTAGCATTATTCTTCTTAGTACCACAGTACAAGGGGTTTAAGACAAAGCAGCACGCAGTGTTCACTAAATCCATGCATAAAACTGAGACCACAGACACTTGCATCCTAATTCCACTTTTATTATTCTCAATAAAATGGAATCTTTGAAAACCGTGGAGGATCAGTGATGGTAACAAATACATCTTCCAGCTGTTTTACTGACTGTATGACTAATGCACAGGTAAAGCAGTTAGGAAACTGAAAGCAGTTTAATTATATACAGACTAGTGATTGACAATACCGCTCCAAACTCCTACTTATACCAAAAAAGGCATCAAACACCACTGAGTCTCTGGGAGAAGCAAGGCAATCCAGTCTCCTGCAAGGGAAGCAGGATTCTGCCCATTAATCTGTCCCTCTCCCCCATGAGACTGAGACCTTTTAGGGACATTACACGGTGACAGGGACTGCAGCATGAGAAGGTCTGCTATTCCCCCTTGATCTCAAGGACATGCGATCACCTCAAGAAAACTTTTCCATTCCCTGGCTACTCTGATCCCATAGATCTCCCCTTGCATGGCAGTTTTGCACTAGGGCTTGGCTGAGCAAAGGGCGGATCTGCCTCCAGAGCGGAAGCTGGCAAGCAGGCAGGCAGGGAGGGCAGCTCAGGTGAGGCAGGGGACAGGAAGGGCAGAGGACAGCACAAAGCCAGGCCACGCCAGGCTACGCAGGGCAGCCCAAAGTGGAAGTCGAACAAGAATCCCGGGTAATAGCAGCTCGTCAGTTTGATAACGTTGATTGTGCATGTTATTTGGATCACAGTACTCCAGTGGTATTGGTACATCAGCCACTGCAAAAAGCTCCCCAAGCAGCATGGAGAATTTAGAACACAGCTCTCATGAACTTCAATGAGAATGATGCATCTGTCTCCTGCGGTAGCTTTGAAGCTCTCGGCCAAAAGTATTCTTAGCCCTACTGTCATGCATGTCCCCAAAGAGACAAAAAAAGAAGGTGCGAGCATGTGAGACCGGGAGCGGACGTGGTTGAGGAAGTGAGAGACCAAGTAGAGCCTGATCTGGGAACCCTGCAGAGACAGATCATGTCCCTCAGGCTTTATGTTATCAACACTTGTTTGGAGGTAAAGAACAGGGCTTTTTCTCCTAGCAGAATGAGGGAGCCAGTCTGGAGCACTGGGTTCCTGACACTGAGCTGCTTTCAGTAGCATTCCCAGATCATTACAGTCAGCTCTGGTATGTCTACCTGAACCTGTGGACACAGAAATCAGAAGCAAGACAGAGAAAATAGTACAACAAAGAAACAAAAGGAAGACAGGTTTGCAAGAGCTGAATGTATTCCAAATCAAATTTCTTCTGCATTTGTAAATTGTTTGTGTTTTCCCAGCAAGTGACTGGATGTGCAAAGGGAGAAAAACAGCTCCTAGATAGTTTAAAATAACCCCTTTTTGCAACAGTGCAGTTCAGTATCAATGTACCTTTCTTCCCATTGTACACACAGATTTTCACTCTGGCCCGCTGCAAAAGGTTCAACTTCCCTCCCCAACTGCACCTGCATTCTTTACTTGTGTGTGGTCCCTTGCATCACCACAACGCTGATATCATCTCCTGCTCCTAGCTCAGAAGGGCTGGAAAGCAATGGCTAGAGAAGATTAATAACAAGCAGTATGTATCAGACTCCTCTGGAGCTTGAGGGGCTCAGGGGGTTACAAAATACTTGCATGGAAAAATATGTCTTGCAATACTTGCATGTGACCAGCTTCCAATCCTTGTGAAGCTAAACCAAGCAGTCAGAGCTCCCTGTGATGAACAAGTAACACACAGGGAGCAGCTTCTGCACTTTGGAATAACCCTCTGTGCCTCATAAAGGCATTTCACGGAGAGGAGGCAAGAATTAAAGTATTTTAGGTACAGTTTATGTGGTTGCTAGAAATAGATACCTGAAAGTTTGATGAAAAGTCAAGATCAGTAATCTTATATGCCAAGGAATTAATTAACCAACGATTTTTTTTTTTGTTCTTCTCTTCATTGTATCTGCAAGGGCGAAATGCCAATTTAAAGCCTGAATTCAACTGAGTATAGATATTGCCATTGTATATTCCTTATCTGCTGCAACATCCCTTGGAGCCTGACAGTTTGAAACTACATTTTCATGTTGGAGCTGTATTTTCACAAATCCTGGAAGTTAAATAACTCTTAGAATAACAGAGAAGATATTACATTGCCAACTAGAGTTGATATTCTCTTTCATTATTCGTTTCTATAAATAAGTATGATCTTTTTTTTCTGGAACTTAGTCTCATGTAGAGCAATACCTTTTCCTCAGATGGCATCAAGAGGCACAAAGTAAGCTTAAAGTTATCCTCTCTCCTTACTCCACCTCCCTTCAAAGCTCTCACAAGAGACAGGGAAGATTAAAGGGCATGTAATCATGTTGCTACACAGGAGTCCCAACAATTCTGAACCTTGCAGGGATAAAACTGGAACTACAAAATATCCATGCCACTTGAGAAGCCGTTCTTTCATATAAGGTGTCCCTAATGTTTTGTCACCTTTCTGCACTTTCCCAAAATAAACTGTAGCATTACTAGACCCACACGGACTGCATGCACAGAGCAGGAGGATTTCCATGGCTCCCCTAATGCCCAAGAGACCGTCAGCTTCAACAATCTTTCTAACAGAGGTGATACATACTGGTGTTGGGGAATGTATCAGGTGTAGGTAGCTGAGTTTGCAAGCTGCAGTTTGAGATGCAGATTGAGCTCTGGGTGGGAGCCTGAGACAAGGGACCATGAGCTACCAACAAAGGTGTTTAACAAAGGGCACAAGAACCAGTGGCCAGGCAGGTGAATGGACACTTGGAGACACGGCAGGAGAGTAGGACTCAGGAGAAGGAGCAAGACTTGCACTCAAGTAGACTGTGAGGGGATAAAAGCCATGGGGTTCCTCTGTTGGGGGTCCNGGTCTGACTGAGTGGGGTGTGCAGGAGCCGAGCAGGGACCCTTCGGGGCTCTGGAGCTGCCCAAGGTGGAGGGGCTTCGGTCCCAGCAGCGAAAGTCTCAGGCCTTGGGAGAGACTGCCAGGGGCCTCGGGAACGGTCAGGCTGGGAAGTTTCCCTAACATTGCAAAGAAATTAAATGAAATTAAATGAAATTACTATTTGAGATTTCTGTTTGATGGCATTTCATTCTTTAGGTTTCTAACATAGCTCATTTTCAAAACAGCAGTATAAACTTTCATTGTATAGTTCTTCAGCACCACAAACATTAAATATTCAGAAATCACAGATTACATCTTAACATCACAGTTGGCATCAATGAATCTTGAGTTCTTAGGTTTGACCCCAAGAACGCCATTTCCAATACCGTCTCCCTAATCACATGAAATAAAACCTCACTTTGAAAGAAAAAAAGCACCTTTCAATTTTTCTGCAGGCCTGACTATGGAAAGTTTTCTTTGAGTACTAAAAACCAAATCTAGATAAATGAGCCTATAGTAACCCTCTAAAAACAAAAACGTCTTTCATACCACAACAGAGTCTGGAACATAGGCAATGAAAAATGAAAAGTAAATCCAGTTTGATAGAATTGTTTATACATTCTTTAGAGCAGAGTCTGTCCCTTGATTTTATATATTTGGTAGGTCTCAGTCAGAACCATGACAAACTACAAGAATTTATGCACATTCAAATGTAGACCAAAAGATGGTTGAATATAAGGTTTCTGCCACTGAACTGCAAAAATCCAAGTATCCTTTTATGTACCAGGATTAAGGAAAGGAAAACATGGAAACTAAATGCTTTCCAGGCAATTGATTCAAACTAAAATGTGGTTAAATCATTAAGTTCATTAAAATATATTTTGCATTATAAAAACCCAAAGAAAATAGTCAGTGTGACAATATGCAATACAAAATAGAAGATAACATTTTCAGAACTATTGTAAAGGAATTGTGTGTGTATCAAAGTACTGTATTTTCATGGGAAAAAAAATTGAGTATATAAAAATTAGAGCTTGCCTAATAGGCAACAGTCCTGCACTTTCTCACACCTGATCTAAACCTTGCTTTGGAAGTTACCATTAATACAGCAGTTGGATCTGCATGTTTCTGAAGTATCACACTTGTTTAAACAATGCCTAGCCATTTCACAGTCTCTAAAACTTAGTGAAATGAACCTCACATTGATTAATTCAGGCTATTGTGAAATTTCCTGTTTGTGTTATCCTAGAAAAATACAAAGGCAGCTGGACATAGTCACTTTTTGCTCTGTGTCCTGCAGAAGCAGGCACAACCCACCAGCTCATGGGAAGGTTGGAAGAGCAGGATATGCTACCAGATATTTGAGGGAGACTGCATCAAACTTGTGCCTGCAAACCTCTTGGAATCATTCTGTTTTAAAAAAAAAAACAAAAGAAAAAACAACAAAAACACAACAAAAAAGCAAAAACAAACAAACAAAACACACAAAAAATCACAAAGAAACTAACAAAAAAAAAACACCAAGAAAACCCCAAACCAATCCATAGCCAAACAAGCTAACAAAAAACAACAACAAAAACCCCACCAACAACAAAACCCCAAACCACTCTGATTTAAATTCCTCAGTGGTTTAGGGCACCAGAACTACTGGAAGTGAGGAAGTGCATTTTTCATCTCACAGAAGCCGCTGTCACTGTGGTAAACCTAGGTCAGGCACCCTGTGCATGATTTGGAATTACTTACATCCTCCTTCCCAGACTGGCATTTTTTACGCTGATGGTAGCTGAGTTCAGGCAACAGCACATCATTTTCAAATGCCAGTGCCATTTCCTGGGCACAAGACCTGCTCAAGAGCCTTGGCAGAGTCAAAACTACCCTGTCCCCACCATGGTTTGGCCTCACAAGAGTTGCAATTCAGTTTTCAGAGCAATTGACCAGCAAGATAGGCCTGTGAACCAGCCTGATCTGATTTTCACACTTATTTTCTCCAATAGCTTGGCTTACTCACAGGTGTGACCAGATGTATAGACATTTATGAAACCATGAAGATCACTTATTAGTCTTCAGACATACAACAATCGTTTCTAAATTACCTCTGGTCTGCCCTGTACAGACAGCCTTGTCACTGACTCTTCAAGCTCCTTTAGCCAGCGCAGGTACTCCGACATCTTTGCAAACAAAACACTGGAGACAGTGTTAGTTATGAACTAAACTGTAAAATCTGAATACAGCTTGCACCTCTGAAGCATTCTGGCCCAGAAATAGGGAAAAATTTGGTGATAGGATGCATCTCCTAAAGGGGAACATGCATCTTCCTTAGAGAGATTTCCATTGCTCCATCAGTTGTTCTTTATTCATAAAATCTCTCTCAAGGGAAAATAAAATTTGACTTCAGGTATTTCAAGGCTTCCTGGCTGCCAGACCTGTTTAAATCATCTGTGCTGGCTGAGAAAACAAGCTCCAAATGTCCTGAGCAGTGAGCAGCCTTGTAAAAGCTGGAGCCAAGCACAACTACACTACTCCGTGTTTGCAGTTTTTAAGCACTGCCATATCTCTCTTGCAGTCTGGAGCAGTGACCTGAGCTTGGCTGCAGGGAGCAAACACACCAGGCACACACAGAAGTTAAGCTGTAGCAGGACAGGTCTCAGTGGTGGCTGTCCAAAACCCACAATGTATCTACACATGAATTTTGCTGATAGCTCGGAACAGCCATGCAAGCCCACAGGCTTCTGGAGGCAGCATACACAAATCCTACTGATTCTGCTTCAGCTGGAAAACAGCTGTACTCACAGTGGTTAGTAGTGTACTCACAGCCACAGTGAATACACTGATAATGTATGGGCAATAATGCCAAGTCTAAGTTTTATACTTAGGAGAGGCTTCTTAGTAGCGCTCCTGCCCTTCCAGCCACTTTCTAGGGAGTACAAGGTCCAGAGCATCACCACGACCTGGGCATGCTTGGCAGCTGTGACACATCAGCTACATGCCACTGTTAAACCCAAGCAAGCACACTAGCTGCAGCAGACACATTTCAGACAGCCATAGAGACACTGATGGTGAGCGAGCATGAAAAGAAGGATTTAACCAGCAGAACTAGGGAAGAGACTACTTTTTAGTCAAGGTATCTGCACTGACAGGTTAAGTCTTCCTCAAAAGACCTGCCAGTATTTAACATACGCACTCATGCAGAAGGACAACTATTTAAACAAGTGCCTGAGAGTGCTTTTAAGAAATCAGCCAGAACTAATGTCAGAGAAAGGAGAACAATCATTAAAACATTCTCAAAGCTTTATAATATGTCTTAAAATAGCATCCTTGCATATAGGAATGCCAGAAGATTAAGATCCAATATCTCATGATCTACCGTGTCTAGGAACAAGTACTTTAATACTATTGGAAATGTGCCCTCTTGAATTTTTGACTGCATATTGTTTCCATCTCTAGTTGTAATGAGTGTCAAAGTCCTCTTTTCTAAAGCATTATTGTTTGCCAGTATGATTTGGGTTTAGTAGGCTACATTTTGAGGAAACACAGATTATTGGTTTGGGTTTGTTGGTTGTTTTTTTTTTTAGTTTTAAGATAATACCTTTTAAAAGTAATGTAGACAACTGGCTATTAGCACACAGCAAGCTG
>VWZT01013566.1:62763-86338 GCA_013397055.1 Pachycephala philippinensis | reverse complement strand
AAGCTGCTTCAAAAGTGCAATTTGTCACAAGACTCTCTAACTCATGGGTGTGACTTACTCAGCTTTCCTAAAATGTGAGACCATGTGGCAAAAATGGTTCTACCACTCATTTGACAATCAACACAACTCAAATGTAAGTCTACTCTTTATGATTAATGACATCACCCCAATGCAGGCAAGCAAGAATTTGTAGCAAACATCCCATCACAGATTCTGTTTATAACACTGTTTATCTTTTTACCCTCAGTTCTTCCACATGAGTTAGTATAAAAATGTCAGTTTGTCTGCCACAATTTTTTACCAAACACTGGTTCAGGTGCACTGTGTTGAGTTCTGAGGCCCCCAGCATAAGAAGGACATGGATCTGCTGGCGCAAGTCCAGAGGAGGCCATGAAGATGATCGGAGGGCTGGAGCACAGGCTGAGAGTGTTGGGGTTGTTCAGCTGGGAGAAAAGAAGGCTCCAGGGTGACCCTAGAACACCTTCCAGTACCTGAAGGGAGCCTGTAAGAAAGCTGGAGAGGGACTTTTTACAAGGGCATGGAGTGATAAGACAAGGTAGAATAGATTCAAACTGAAAGGGAATAGGTTTATATCAGACATTAGGAAGAAAATCTCACCACTGTGAGAGTGGTGAGGCACTGGCTCAGGTTGCCCAGAGAAATTGTGGATGCCCCATCCCCGGAAGTGATCAAAACAAGGCTGGATGAGTCCTTGAGCAATGTGGTCCAGTAAAGGTGTGAAGGTGTCCTTGCCTATGGGAAAGGAATTGGAAATGAATGATCTTTAAGGTCCCTTCCAACTCAACCTGTTCCATGATTTTGTGAATATTTTGAGATAAAAATCAGCAAATTCCTAACTGTAGGTCATGCAAATATTCTCTTCCTAGTGAAAAAAAGGAATTGGGAGAGATTTTTACAACCAGCTCACTTCATCCAAGCTTTCCTTTGGATAAGCCAGTTGGGATTTTNCATTCGTCCACACAGCCCATGTAATCACTTCACAGGACTTCACAAAATAAGGACAACAAAATAACACATCTTGGCTACTACTAACATGAGAACAGGTAGTTTTAAACAGCAGTGTGGCCATCAAGGACCACAGGGCTGGAGAAACCTCAAAGATCACTAAGAATGCCTTATACCATATTTTATCATTGTTTCAGTCATGTTATCTCTTGAAACTCAGCAATGATCTTCACCCAAGCAGATGCACAATCCCAAACCCCAGCTCTGAAAGTCTTTAAAGATATGATTTCAGTTTCCAGCATTTCCACTCATTGCTAACATCAAGGGATACTTATCCAAATGCAATATCCAAGTGATTATCTTCTGATTTCACCCACATTTACCTAAAACCACACAGTTTTAATTTTACTTATCTCAAAGGGGAAAGTGCCATTAATTAGTCATCATAGCCACCTCCTTCAGTTGCACACACTGACTCCCCCTCCCCAGCGGATGGGTGTCTGTCCCACAGCTTGGCTGTTCCTTTATCCAGCTGGGAGGTATATACCAGGAGAAATGGTGCTAAACCAGGACGTGCTGGAACACAATCCTTTATGACTGGAACAGCAAATATTTGGATGCCTGTCATATTTAGCCACTGTTGGCCATCCTGCAGCCATAAATGCAATCAATCACCTCTCTGGAGGTTTCAGGGCAGTCTGCTAATGGTTTTCACATGATTTCTTCTGCTAGCTTTGAGAGATCAACACAGGCACAAGAAAACCTGGATTTGGTTCTTGTTGCTTTCTCTTAAGCTGTCCTATGATGAATGTCATTAATGACATTCAAGCCTCTCTTACAGTCTTCAGTGGTTAAAGTGAGATAGGTAATAAAAACATCTCCAGACCTTCCATTAAATAGAAGATCAGAGCCATGTCTGTTTGTTCCTAGCCCAGCCATTTGGAAAACACCCAGCAAGCCAATTGGAAATCAGGATAATATTTAGCTTTTGCTCACAGGCCATTCGTTGCTCTTTCCTTTCCCTAAGACCCATGGTACTTCCCCTGCTGCAAATACTCAGATTTGTTGGAATAACTCAGAATCCCCACAGTTACAGATATTTGATTGCCCTTTTGCTCACTCCAGGAAGTTAGCAGGAAAAACAGATGGAGGAAGCAACCATACCAAAATTTGACAAAAATCTTAAAGATCTGTACTCTAACATAGTTTTTAGCACAACTCCCAGCTAGAGGGGGTAGGTTGAATTACTCCCTACTGTGTTGCATAAAAAAATCAACAAATCAGAAGTTGGTAAAGGCACCAAGCCACAAGTAGCCAATATTCACATCATTTGCTACAAGTCACCAAAGAATCTAATTTCCATATCTGCATTAAATATGATGAAAGCAATAATCATATTGGCAATCTATACCTCCTGACACATGGATATAGAAACACACAGAGTATGTAATCTGTGGCTAGGATGAGTGGAGACTAGTTGCCACAGGGAAGCTGTAGCTGGCTGGCCAAACTCGGAGAAAGAAAAAACAGTGAAGTGTTGAGGAAGGTGAGCTGACAGAGAAAGAGCTTGTATGGCTAAGCCAGCGAAAGGGTCAAGGCACCCTGACAGAGCGAAAGACCCAGAAAGACATAATATACCCCACTCCTTAATGCGGTATGTGAGATTTTTTTTAATGAGCAATCTGTGCTTTTAACCTGACGGTTGTCAGGGAATACAAGACCAGTTTCTGAGAAAGGTTCTAGTGTATGTTTGTATCAATCAGGTGGAAAGGTCCCTATGGGGCCAAATGCTGTTCCTTTCTGTAGCTCCTGATATTGCCGGCTGTTCTGGGCCTTTCCAGATGAGGAGGGAAAAGAAGGGAAAGAAGAACAGCCACTTGAAAAACATGTATTGCACAAATCCATTTCTTTACTAAGACTGCGCTTCAAAGAGGAGGGAAGAACATGAATCTGTATCTGCAAGCACATCACCTAATTGATACGTCATGCCAAAAGTCAGTTCCATCATTAAAGCAGTAGGAATGCCAGTTACTGAAAACACTGGACCTTCAGTAGTGTTGAAGCACTTTTGTGCTGGCCAGCTAGTAAATGTCAGAAGGAAGGAAAATCAATTTTTATCGTATACCTAAAGTGAAAGCAAACCTGTGCAATTAACTTATATGCCTATTGACTACATAATGAAAAGTGCAATTAGATATATTGCTTGCAAACCCTATCGTAGTCAATGGGAGCATATGGAGTCATGGGAAGCATGTGGGTGTATTTGAGTGTATGCTTTATCTAGAAAACAGCAGAGAGGTAATCAAGTTAGAATTAAATATAGTTATACCAGTTCAGTTAGACAACACAATTCATTTCTAGAACACAAATAACAACTCATGAAGTGAATGAGATCATTAAAGCCAATATACTTAAAAAATTTATTTGCTGAAAGCATGGGACTGAAAGCTTTACTTAGAAATGAAAAATCTAAGACATTGGCAACAAAATGTAATATAGGAAGGAAATAAAAATAAATTCAAAACAGCAGGCTGACTGCCACAGATAAGAAACAATAAAAGCTAGAAACCAATCCCTGACAACTGACAATTTATGGCACTGCAAAACACAAGTGACCACCCTCAGACTATTTTAATTTAGTAGAACACTCAAAAGATTCTTCTAAGAAAATTAATATTTTCAGAATTAATCATACCCATTTGGGTCTGTGTTGACTTCAATAAGTGTACTTTTACAAGCTCACTGATATCTGTGATTTTTTTTCTTGTATTATTACAGTAGGATTTGGAAGCTGTGTGTAAGAACAGCTCCTCTTTTTGCTCCCCTTCTGCTAAATTCAACAGTTATTTGGATACCATGGTATCCCAGAAAATTTTTATGCTGAAAAAGTAACTTCCAGAATTTGATGCACCAGAATGAACATACGAAGGTAAATATTCCAACGAAAGGAAATTAAAAATCTAAGCTACTCAGATCCACTTTCTTTCAACTGTCCAAAGTTTTGCTTTTTATATCCTTTTGAACTGCTTTCTTTAATATATTTCTGCTTATATTAAATACAATACATAATATATATAGGAAGTACAAAACTATACAGCCCTTTACTATCCAGACTCCTATGTATCTAAATGCATGCAGTAAACATTTCCTTAAATGCAGTCAAAAGTAATTCACAACAAACACTTGACAAAATGGTAACAGAGAATAAGATAATTAGCATGGAAACCATCAGGACTCTACAGAACCAGCCAGCTTTACTCCTACCAGTTGTAGGAGCATCATCATACTAACAAAGGAGCAAGGCCATTTTAAATCTCAAATTTCAGAACAAAACCAGCTGAATAAAAACCCTTCCAGTGGTACATCTCCTGTTAACAGCCCTCATTGCATCTGTACCATAAAATCAATGAGGAGAATATTGATGTAGGTGCAATACCACTACGGTGCAACCCCCCTAAAATACATTAGGTCACTAGCTTTGCTAGGCTAAAACACTGATGTGCCTGCCCATCTGGTTCTGTTTTTACTGTATATACAAATTACATTTATGGGGCAGACCAGTAGCTGGTGGTAAGGTTTAAGAGGGATGGGACAGGGGTGGGGGGAAGGCCTTTTCTCTGGGGAATAATATTTACAGCAAGAAACTTAAATAAGCAACATAATTCAAACAGAAAAACAGTGGATTCCCCTGTCTGGAAAATAGACTGAGCCCCATACCTTCCTAACAGGGCATTTACTTTCATGAACAGAATATTGACTGTCTCAAGCCTGGAAAGGGATCCAGGCACATCAGATAATTAACCCCAGGCTTCTTCCTAAGATGGTTAGTCAGGGCTGAACACCAAAAAGGTGCCAGGGATCTAGTAGAAGGGTGGTTTCTTTCTGTTCCACCTCTCAAGTCTCTCCTCATCTTTCAGCAAGTGTGGGAAATGTCAGCGACATGGAGTTGTTGTTTTCTGCTTCCTGGGGAAAGGAGCACTGCATCTCACAACAGGCTCCAGAGGCAGCAAAAGTCTCCTCATTCAGTGGCCATGCCAGAGAAGCCCTCCACAGCCCCTTGCAGGCTTCCAGAACTAGATGAGAGCAGAAAAACTAGCAGGGAGGAAGAGGCAAAGCAAAGCTCTGCAAAGCACATAAAGAGAAACCTTAGAAGTCCTCAAAGCTTAAGTTTAAAGTTTAGTCTCTCCTCAGAGGGAACAAGGAAATGGAGGCCATGAGATACACGTTCTGCACTCTGATGGCATCTGTGAGGAGAAGCCAGCAAGTCAGAGGCCATTCCTCAACTTTCCCCAGTCTTTCTTGCACCCAGGAGATGCTCTTCATTCAACTAATCTTCCTCTCTTCCTAGCAGGGAAGTAATAGGCTCTTCTTTCCACTTGCGTGCATTAGCCCCCATTAGACAATCAAGGTATGATTTTAATTTCTGCGGAGTTCTGTCCCCTGCGTAGAGAAACAACAGCCACACAGCACGAATTACCTCCTGCCACCCCCAGACCCAGTGGGACACTCATGCACTGTAGTTCTTATGAGCCCAGGCATATCTCATTAGTAGATAATCAGCATGCAACTCATTATCTAAAATATGAGCATTTTATTACAAAAATAGAGGGAACTCTGCAAAAGATACTTTTACCACATTTCATATGATTTGTTGTGCTATTGAACATCTGGCCCCATCATTTTGTGTTTCAGAGAATTGTTTTTATGTAAATCAGAATCTGAATAAATAAAGATTTTAAGAGTGTGTGATATTGTCTATATTTCAGCCCAGGATATGTAAATACAAAGACTTGAAATTAAAACGTATGTCTCCTGCATAACTTTGAGGTCTACAAAGTAACAGGAAATAGATTTTGATGTGATTTATGCATAAGTAGATACAAAATACACCTAGTAAAATTTAAAAAGTATTCTCGAAACCAATGAGAAGCATTTCTGTCCTGAGCACACGGATCTTGACTCAAGAGGGAGCTAGGTAGCTGGTTTTATAAGCAGAGCATTTCAATAGTCTTACTCATTTTCATTTGAAAATTAAGAAATTGAATAAATGTGCTTATGCTCGCAATTGATCTTGTTGACAAGACAACTGGGAATTTTATTCCTTAGGGTAGAACCCCTGACTGCATACTGATGGTGATTGCATTGAAAGATTTAAACTGAACACTTAAATTGAGCTGAACAGCCTTTTTCTATAAACTGCAGACTAGTGTTCAAGAAATCCTTCATTTTCACCTTCTCTTTTCAGATGAGAATTCAGAGGGTACTCAACTCTTTTCTGAACTAGTAAAGCAAAAGTAAACACAAGGGCTAATAGCATCATGGAATCACAGAATGGCCCGGGTTGGAAGGGACTTTAAAGATCATCTCCTACCCCACTGCTATGTTCAGGGACCCCTTTCACTAGACCAGGTTGCTCAGAGCTCCCTCCAGCCTGGCCTTGAACACTTCCGGGAGTGTCTCTCAAGTATTCTACATTTCCATTACAAAAGTGTAATGGTATCTCATATATATATTTTTATTGCAAATATAAATTTTCAAGAGACCAAGTGTAGATACTATGACCTGATATTTTGCTGCACAGTTTGCTAGAATGTCTTTACGAGATAAAACTAGTTTTACTAGATTCAAACATGCATTAAAGAACAACTCAGAATGAACCTAAAGAAGCCTTAGCAGGAGACAAACTCTATCACAAACGTTGACAGAGCCATCCAGATGCAGCACTGACAAAATTATGGGAAGCCAGATCAAGTAAGGAATGGCTTTTCAGGGAAAGATAATTTTACAGAATCCCCTACAAATTTTCTCTAGAACTCTTTTTTAGGGGTTGGAATTTATAATTAGTGCTACCAAAGCATTGTAAAACCCCTACTGTAATTAAAAAAATAGCCTGAATCATAGCGGGGAACAAAAGTAAAACGCCAAAAATACTTACTGTAGAAAGTATTTTGAGCAAAAAAAGGAATGTGTTTATGTTTCTGTGCAGGCTGGCAGGGATGCACCTGGCAGCTTAATTTCCTGCTGTAAACACTAGGAGAATTGTACCCGGCTTTCCCAAGTGGGCAGATGAGAGCCATTTATTTATTGTTTCTCCAATACAGAATTCAACTTTCTAAAAACAATTTTCAACTTTCGGTTATAACTTCTTGCAAAATTATGATGATATTTCTCAAGCATAACATCATTCCAGTCAAACTTGTGTTTGTGACTTCTGGTACCCTTGAAAGTGTTGTGGGGTAGGGCCCAAAGGTGGGGAAAGATGAGGGATTGGCTCTGGACTGGGGCTAGTGGTGTGAGAACCTGTGTGGCAGCGGCAGCACACAAACCCCCAGCTGACCTTCAGACTGCACCAAACACTTCGACAGATGAGTCACCCCTTAGGAAGACAGGACTGTATTCCCCAGCACTGAGACTCTTCCCACAGCTGGGAAGGGAATGTAAGATACTCGCCCCTCCAGCCTTCCCAGTGTTTCTTGTGTTCCGTGACTAATAATCTCTCCTATTTATTTCAGAATAGGTGGAAGGGAAAGCAAAGCCTGTCCACGAAGTGTTATGTAAAGCAAGGAAGCACATCTGCAGTCGTTTGTCTGGAGGAAGGTTCCTCCCCATCCCTGGCTAAAGACCACAGAGTTTGGACAAGGAAGGAGGGAGGGAAAAACCTTATGGTCTTTTGGCACTTGCATTCCCCTTCTTGTCACCAAATTGTAAAATGGGAAACAGTTACACAAGATTTGTTCCTTTCACAAATAAGGAGGGTGCTGGAACTGATTTATTTATTTAAGTTGTGCAGTAATGGTTTTGCTCTCTGAAGTGACAAGGAATGCTTGTATGAAGCAGACATATTGGTGAAACTTCATGTTGGGACGGAGTCTACAAAACCAAACACATAAGCCCAAGTCTTGTCACCCCCACTCCTAAATTCAAAGCACGTGACAAACAAGCACTACACCCAAATCTGCAGAAGTTATGCTTAGTTAATCGCATTAGAGTTTATTTATATATAATAATTTACAGGAGCAGGGAAGAGTCTTAGGTAACAAAAATGGGCATTGCTCCATTTCTAAATAATGCATCTAACTTAGCATGTAAAGAAAATACTGTTTAACTAAATAAGTGTTAAACTTCACTGCCATGCCAGAAAGCTATCCAAGTTCATTCTGCTATAAAAAAATTCTACTGCCAGTTAACAGGCATTATTACTGTAACTCTGAGAGAAGTTCTTAAATATCTGTGTTTGCTATGAATGCATTGAATTATACATTAAAAGATCAGTGTCTTCCTTCAACTTGGCAAGTGTTGATCAGGCATTTGCCAACTTAGGGCAACATGTCAAACATTCAGCTAGACAGTATTAAAACCTTAAACCTCTTGGGGGCAATGAAAATAACACCTAGAAAACTCAAATGAACAAAAGTGAACTTAGAAGCATCATATGAAAAACAGCAAGAAAAGAATTAACAGCAGATTCCTATATTAGCTCTCCTTGTTTGATGCCTGATGACAAGCCACATATACTACTAAATTCTAAATTACAAAAACATTACATATGTGATGGGATCAGGGGAGAGTGAGGGGGGCCTGTCCTGAGAGGCTGGAGATGAGCAGCTGCTGCCTGAGACAGGAAGCATGAGAAGTCTTGGGCTCTGCAGTTTGGGAGCCAGTCTGCCTGGAGTGGGGAGAGGATGGTAAAAGTAACCCAGAAATGCTAACACAACCCACTCACCAGGCTTTCTCTTTCATAACTCTCCTGTTGGTTCTAATGGGAAGGAGGAGGCAAAAAAAGCTGTAGAATATGTCCGTCTTCCACATCAGTGGGGAAATGTGCTGCACAGGGCAGCCAAGGAGCAACAGCCCTTCCTGCCCAGGAGAAACACATCAAAAGGGTAGCAGAGGACAAGTCAGCAGGATGACACCCTATGCCATGTGGCAATTGGATCTTTAAGGTTCTTTTTGCAGCAGCTACAGAATTGCTAATGGCTGCTGCTGTGGTGAAGGTTGGTTTTGATCTCTGATAATACCTGTGAGTTAAGTGGAGAATTAACTATTCAGCCATCCAAATTCAGCCAAATCAAATCTTGGCAAAAATAAAAATTTCCATTTTGGCATCGAAACATTCAAAATACTTTTTTATTCGTTGTTTTTGAATTATGAGTGGAAAATGACACATGTGCATTCACCCAGCTAAGCAAAAGCATACCAGGACTCCAAAGCCCACTTTTTCAAACCATGAAGTAATCACTTAATTTTGTTCAAAAGTAGACAGTTATTAAAGCTGAAAAAAATGAGGTCAGTTAGAACTAGACATGAGAATGTCTGCTGGTTTTAGAAAAAAAACACAGTCATAAACATCATGACATAATCATATTTGAGGTACGTATTACCAGTAACCCGTAGACAGCCTGGGCTATGTCCTTAAAAGTTTGTAAACATATGTGGTTTTATTGATTTATTTATTTAACTTTAGGCTTTGAGTCACTTTGAAACTGATTTTAAATGTCATAGAACACCCAATCCACAGAAAAGAGGAAAGGGGGTTATATTTCTTCATTGTTTGAACTCTGCAGAAGAGAAGACACATTTGCCACGTTGCTTCCTTAGAGGTATGATATGCAAATCCCTACACAGAAGTAGCCAGAAGAGTTGCATTACCTTCACAAAAAGAGCAATACAACTTACTGAGCAAAATATTTATAGTAAATATTTCCACTCTAATTTTGTTTATTTTGAGCAAACTATTATTTTGGCAACGTTCTTCAATACCTGCCTTTGCACTGGTAGAAGCTGATGCTCATACAAGCACATGGACATGCCTTCCTCTGCTCTCACACCCTGAAACAATAAAGCATCTTGCTAAGGAGAGAAGCAAAAGAGCAGAAAATCTCCCTGCGTTTAACTCTGAGTTCAGGGAGCTTAGGAATTCCACATAAAGCAGTACCTGAAGTCATAGACAACCCAACAAGTCCTTTTCAACTTTCTCTTCCTAGAATAGGGCCTCCAAACACCTATCTGGATACTTCAGCTTGAGAAGAGTGGTAACAGCTGCTTGGCATAAGACTCACCGAGCAAACACAAACTATCTCCTCATCTTTCCAAACAGACTGAAAAAATCAGCAACCTGCCATCAAACTCACTAGGCACCACTTTCTGAGCAGCCACGTCCCAATTAATCAACCCATGGGTTTGATAGCAGCCCCCAGATTTATAACCTCCTTTCTGAGCTTTGATTTACTTCAATGTGTTCAGCTGATCTGCTCGGCTGTCAGACAGCATCTGCCAGTCTGACCCCAGCACACATCTCGGACCACTCATCACTGGGAAGTTGCTGTACCCTTCAGCTGAGCTGTCCTGCTCTGCACAAATACAGGATTCAGGTTCTGCTCCTGCTCTCCAGGCAATGGAGAAATTATCCACTGCTGCAAAAGAGACAAAATGGGTCATCAGGACCTATTCTAAGGCAGGTCATTTGGGGAGAGCTCTGAATAAGAGGTCATGTGACGAAGAGGTGGAGAAAAGGGTTTTTTTCATGGTGTTAGTTCACAGCATTACCTGTGATGGGACTACCCATGTTATGGACTACTTTTAAATAACCATCAGGCACCTAAGGAGCTGCCTTAGGCTTGCCATGGCAAATGGACCCTTTGTTATGTTTCTATTACTGATTGTCCAACACATTTCACAACCATATTTCTAGGAAGCAAGGTGACATTCAGTCTTTAGGGGACTTTCAGAGCAATCTAAAAGACAAGGGGAAATAAACCCATGCTACAATTTAGCATTTGCGTACTTCCAACTTTACATCCAATATCCTCGTAGCACATGTTTTAACCTGAACAGACAAGACCCAAAGGCCAGGAGCAGGACTAGCAAGAATGGGGAAAAAAAGAGAAATGATTGGTGGAAAGTAGGTGGCTTTGAATAAGTTGCTGAGAGACGGAAGGCTTAAAATCAGCTGAGTAAACAAATTGCAAATGGAAGCTAGAAGGGAAACATTTGAATCCAGTATTATTACTCACAAGACAATTCAAAATATACTATTTAAAATTCTTATTTGTTATAGCAAAGCTCTTGCACTTGAATATCTTCAGGAAATAAAAAAATTGATAAAGAAGTAGGAAAACGTAACTTATCCCCCCCAATTTTTAAATCACAGCTCATATTTGCAGATGCTGTGTTCAATACCTTCCACATTCTATCTAGGATGTCAAACATGAAGCTATGAGGGAAGGGTATTACAGGCTTTTAAATCATTCCTCATATGTGCTTGAGTTGATTTATGTGACAGCTGTGCACTAAAGTCCACATATTCACTTAGAAAAATGCACCTTCCAGAACAATATAATTAAGTAATAGGAATTCAATTCAGGTAGATTTTTCAGTTTCCTGTAGTGACCCCCAAACAAGAATGCTTGTCTGTAGACAACAAATTGAATTAGGACATTTACTGGAAGTGGTAGATGACCTGCCCCATTAAGCCAGCTGACATTTTATTGTAATCTCTGACTGAAAGGGCTATTCATGGAATTTTGCTTTCACTTCAGGTTTCCCTTACTTAATCCTCTGAGATATATTATATGTTCTTCCTATAGGAAGGTTATGCTGCTAGAATTTCTTTGTGTGAAACACAGACAGCTGGCATTTGCCATCATTTAATTTTAATATTGTCTTCTCAGAGAAACCTTAATTTAAGGTGCATTTTTCTCATATAGAAACACCAGATCGTCTATCTGGGAGTCAACTACATAAAGCTGCATTTGTCAGCAGCATTCTGCAGTGAGACTGCCAAGATTTGGTCTCTTCTTCATTACATTCTCTATCAATATTCTCTAACTAGCCTCTTAATCTGGCAATATGGCACCGAACTCCAACATGTTTTGACTTGATATAGTGTAAAAGACATTTGTAATAGTACTTTCCTAGCACAATATGCATAAGCAGCAATTCATTTGAGCTAAGTCTGTAAAACAGGGCTAAACAACAGGGTACAGATTGCTTTCAGACTTTACGCTCCAATATATTACTCCTAATTTGCATAACTCCATAATGCTTTGGGGGCTTTTTGTGTCAGACCCGTTACCACGTGGTCAATAGGACTGTTTCACCCAAATACCTATAAAACACGTATAGAGAAATAAAGACATGAGACTGGGGTTGGCACAGTACCAGCCTGTTGTTAGAAAACACACTGCATGACCTTATTGAAAAGGCAGAGGACTAAAAACCTTCAGTGTGATTTACTCTTTATTTTATTTTTCCTCAAACTGGCAGCATCAGTCTTTCTAAAGCAAATCCTTGTCTGTCCATTATTTGATACTTCTTATTTTCTGCTTCATCAAAGAAATAAAGAGTGAATTAATCTTTTGACAACATTTTTCAGAATTTTATAGCTTGTTCTTATGAATCTGGCATGTCATTTGGCTTCAGGGACTGATTGAAGGACATAGGGGGGAAAAAAAAAAACAAAAAAAACCCCAAACCCCGAAACTACGGAATCGGTGTTACAATTTTATGCTGGCCAGTATTCTGACAGAAACTAACAGTGGAGTTTTATCAACAAATTAAAACTGCTTCCTACATCAGGGCTCGGCATATTTGACACATTCTATACCCACTGTTATTGATGGTTATATTGTTTCCTTCCTTCTCATTGGCTATATATATTAAAAAAGTCTCAACTACCAGTTTGTCACAGATTGATTTATTAGGCCACATATTCCGTCTTTCCTTCTGCTACCCACAAATTGATTGCCACAAAGGTAGTTCCTTCCTGGGAGAGTGGCTTTGGAGGCCCAGAAGTGTTATCATATCATATCACCATGTAGGGAGCAGGAGCCCCATTGACTCAGAAGCCCATAAGAGGAGGAAGCCCAACAGGACTAAATGAAGGGCTCTGATGTACTTCTCTGCTTGTCCAAAGAACAGTTGGGAGTGCTGTCAAAGGCTGTTCAAGGATATCCACATCTCCAGACTGGCCAGACTACCATGTCTTAAGTAATTGATCCTATATCCATCAAAGAGTTTTGTTTCAATACTTTGAAAAAATATTACATCTCAGGAGACTACCATGTTTCTCTGCATCCTCATCATATTTCCTCTATAGCTAAAATTTCTGCAAATTTGTGCCCATTCTGCATGGACTTTCCCATGCAGAATGAAGTGAATAGAATTTAGTGAGCTGTTTTTAAAAACTTCATTGAGAGACCCAACAGAGAAATAGAAAGGGCTCTGTTTTGCCGATCCCTGATGCTCCTCTAGCAAAACCTCAAAGCAAATTCATCTATTAATTTTCCAAAATAAATTGATTTATTCACATACTTGGGATTAATTAAGTGCTTCAAAAATTCAGCAAGATTGGGTGCTTGGAGGATAGGGTTTTGAACTTTTTTTGCAAAGCAAAGCTCAAAGCAAGCACTTTTCTCCCATGAATGTGCAATTTTTGATATCAGAAAGACAAAAAGATTTGGGCTTGCATTTCTAATTATTGCACGAATTTGGCATGAACTGCACTCAGAAAATCTGATACAATTGTTATTCATTATTCTAGGAATCCTAAATGCTGATGTAATGTAGCAATGTACAGGTTTTTTCGTGGGGAGGGGATGTGAAAGGGGGAAGAGGGCTTAACCTTGCAATATTTAAAACCAAGGCTGACTTCTAGTTCTATAGGGAATTTAAAGGATGTCTTTGCTAAAAGCAGATGCGTACATACATATGTGTTTACACATGTGTTCACACACAGTCAAGCCTGCTACAGGACCTAAAGGAATAGGATTGAATTTGGATAAGAGTCACCCTATAATTAATGGGGAACTGGTCACTCAGGCAGGAGCATCAAAGGTGCTGACTGTGGTCCAAACCACATGGCTGCGTTTGGTTGGCTGTGGAAACTGGAAAGATTAACTATGTTAGTCAAAAAGTTCTCAGGTCATGACAGATTAACCTCATGTAAACTCTAAAAGCAGAGGGCATCCTTTCCAGTTTGGTTACTGGGGAATGTTTTACAGCTGTTTTGTCATAGGATCACAGAATGGTTTGGGTTGGAAGGGACATAAAGTTCATCTTGTTCCAACTCCCCTGCCATGGGACCACTAGACCAGGTTGCTCAATGACCCATCCAGCCTGGCCTTGAACAAGTACTTCATCTGCTATTTCTCTAGTCAACCTGTGCCAGTGTCTCACCACTCTTACAGTGAAGAATTTCCTCCTACTATATAATATAAACTTACCCTCTTTCTGTTTGAAGTCATTGGCCCTAATCTTATCACTCCATACCCTTGTAAAAAGCCCCTCTCCAGCTATTTTTTAGGACCTGTTCAGGTACCAGAAGGTGCGATATGGTCTCCCCAGAGCCTTCTCCCAACTCTCTCAGCCTGTCCTCATAGGAAAAGTGCTTTAGTCCTGATCATCTTCATGGCCTCCCTTGTGTCCTTCTCATGCTGGGGACCGTGGAGCTGGATGCAGTGCTCCAGGTGGGATGTCACCAAAGCACTAGAGGGGTAGGTTCACCTTCCTGGTAGTCACACTGCTTTGGATGCAGCCAAGAGTACAGCTGGCTTTCTGGGCTGCAAACACACATCGTTGGGTGTCAACTCTACTCCTTAAAAAGCAATTTCCCCTCTGCTACCATGTATCCTTCACTGAACTGACAGCATCTTATAAAACAATTCTCAAGTTTCACTTGAATTTACACCTAGCTATGAGTGGCAACAAAATCCCAGTTGAAAAATCTCAGTCTGGCCAAAATGGAGCTCTGGATTTTCCTAGCTCCTTGGAAAAGGTTTAAAGTTGGTGCATATGTGTCCATCACTGCACCAGTGTAACCAATGTTGATGTGAACAGAAAGAGGTGAATTAGCAAGAGAACATTTTTATGTTTTTGTATAGCCAGAGTTAAATATGTTCCCATTCCAAGAAAGCAAATATTAGATCCCAGTATTATGTTCTCAGAATACTTTAAAAGATTACATCAGCTTATTTAAGTTTTCACCCCCAAAAAATCAGTCTTAAAGTCTGCAGTTTGTACTGTATAGACACACATAAAACTTCTTACAAATGCTATCAAATATTGCAGCTTCTAAACAGTCAATGGTAACATTAATATTTGTATTTATCTCTGCTCTTCATAATGCATTCCTTCTTCGGAGGTACTTGAGACTGCCTTCCAAACATCCCAGAAGCCAGATTTACAAGCGCAGCTACAAAAGATGCACCTGCAAAATCAGTCTTTACTGAGCTCTATGGCAATTCAGTTTTTACCAGCCTGGAGTGAGAAAGACAGCTCTGATTAGATACACAGATATGGATTTGTTCAGGAAGCCAAGGAGCCTTTATATTCAACATCTTTTAGTCTTTATGCAATACATGCTGAACAAACAAGTACTGAGTTCACTGGAGGGGAAGAATATGGTAACAGACTTCTGGAAATATTCTGTCAAATGCTGTATAAATTAAGGATTTTAGACTAAGGCCAAAAAGAGATGCCAATGGAAGAAATTCAGAAGGAGCAGGTGTAAGTCAGAAGTGACAGAAGAAATAAATCTACTGCTTATACAACTAGAACTAACCAAACAACAAGAGCAGACATACTAAGATAATCCAANAAAAAAAAAAAAAAAAAAACCGTGGCCAAAGCCTTGACCAAGTATGCCTATAAACAAACAGGCTGATAAATTAAGTACATGCTCTTGCTGTATTTTATAGAAGGAACCTTACAGTAGAGATAACAAAAGGTGATATTTTCCTATTTGACATTCACATTCAGCCTCCCTCCTGGAGATGGAATAGACCCTCCCTTCCCATCAATTCAATCAGTTTCATATTTAAAGACCCCCAGCTAGGAATTTGCCTTTTTTTTTCCCCAGCATCATGACACATCCAGGAATTTCAATATTCAGACTATTGTGCCAACTAGAACAATTTACACTAATCAGGAATTTGTGTAAAGTTCTTATAAAAGCTTGGAATACTTTGCTTTTCTACCTCGTCTCTTGAATTTTTCTGTTCCAACTCATGTCTTATGTTCTACAAATTCTGCTTCCCATTCTCAGTGTCTGCTCTGGCATTTGGTACACCAGCTTCTGATGTGGTCACAGCTGCCCAGCATCTGCCACGGACTGGGGTGACTGTGTTACTGACCGAAAGAGCTGGGGGGAGATCTGGGCCACAACTTGACTGTGCACACACTTGCCACCAGACTTCAGCCAAACTGCAATTCTTCTGTTCCTGACTATCAGCAGTGCTATCTGGAAAATGAAAAAAACCCCTAAAAATAATTGTTCTTTTTCAGCATGTCTTAAAGGAGCTCAGATATATAACAGGAATGCATTTTTGCCTCCTATCCTAAAGGAGTTAAGAACACCAGCATTACTTAGGGTTTTCCAGATGTAAGTTATGGTTTATATCTTAATATTGTATGGTTTTGGACATGGTTAGGTGTCTCTTTTTCCTCTGTTCAGTCTGTGGTAGTCATACAGGAAACTCGTCTAGGTAGCTAAACAGGTAGATCCAAAAGACAATTATCTCCTTCTAAGGAAAGTATCTGATAGTGACTATAGAGGGAGCCTAACAACTACCTAAGCCTGAATGCCTCACTTCTGTAGTTCTTAGGTGAAAACATGAAGCCACTCATAGCTCCTAAACACAGTTGGATGCACAACTTGAATCAGAGGTCCTGAAAATAGAGAACAGCTTATTATGATGATTTTCAGCAAAATAAAATGACACGGATCAAGCAGAATGTAAGAATTCACAGCCAATGATGCTTTAGCTGAAGTGGTATCTAACCAATCTGGCATAAAGCTGTTGTTAATGCTCAGTAGTAACTCAAAGTCAGTAGTAACTCAAGAAAACTGAAAACTGTAGATCAAGACACACCCTGGTATTCAGACAGAGACAGGTTTACACATCACAAGACTGTTCCTTTCAACAAAAGGATTGGGGCTACATTCATGGCAAGTGATGGGCATCAGCAGGAGACAAATCAAAGTTTCTCTGAGTGAAGGAACTTATATGAGTGAGAGGATCTGGATTTTTAGCCTGACATCAAACAACTGCATAAATTGACTTTATAAACCTGTAGTGACTAATGTATCACTGATTTATGATCATCCCATGGAGGATTAGGATTAAGCAGTTGTGCTGAATATAAAGGTCTTGGATTATAACTTGCCAAAACATAGTTTGGGGTCTGGGTGATCCTGTCATGATCCTAAACACAGGGCAAGCAAAATTCTCACTTGCATCACAGCAACTAATCTATAGCAGAACACGTGCTGTCTGAGGTCTACTGGGACAGCTCAGCCAGCATAGGTACTTCAGACTAAAAGGAGATTCAAGGGATGCATAACATCTCTAAGAGATGGACATTCCTTGTCAAATAGCTGCATGATCAACAGTGCAAGTCTGCTGATCACAAGCAGGCTGTTACCATTTCCACCTGAACTGCCATAGGGTTATGCTCCTGAGGTACTCAGTCCTGCTGATGAGGTCTCTGGCTCAGTAATAAACCTGGCTCAGAATGGCTTGCAGTGCAAAATGGTTTTAGTGTGTCACTGTCTCTTAAAATCAAGAAAAGAGCAGCCAATTTCTCAATAACTGGCAGAAGGGTTAAGATAAAAGAGAAATAAGTCCCTGACCTCTTGAAATTTCCAGTTCAACATCCCCCAGAGATCATCTGTGAAATGTTGCCACCTTGCTACACTGAACATACTCGTGGTCCCACTCATATTTGTGCAGCACAGTTTGTAAACTCAGTGGCTGCAACAAAGATTGTTTTCTAATATAAATAAAACAACATTCTAGGACTCCCTCCAGGGCCATTAAGATTTCCTCTGCTCGGTTAGTTTTGGCTTTGGACAATTACAATAAAAATGCATGTTAACTATGGTTCTCCTACTTTCTCAAGTGTGGGAATTCTGGGGAGTACAAATGGTAAAAGGGGAAAAATGTTATTTAAAATTCTTCATTTCTCTACATACATATGACATTCAAATTTTAATATATGTTATATTACATACTGGTCTGTCTGTCTATCTACTGAGATATATATTAATGAATTCCACAATAAACCAAAGACACAGCCACTTGAAATCTTCCTCACCACCATGTCCCTCGTACTCAAAAGTCCCCTGTATGCCTGTTCCATGCCTGAGAGAACAGCTCCACCAGAAATTCCTCTGTTGTGCTATGGCTAGATCAACGGGCTACATCTGTAGCAGCAATTAAAAGCTCCATGCTCTAAGCTGAGACCAGCTAACATGTAATGGCACAAATAAGTTTGCTATCAAACTCATTGCCACCAAACCACCACCGGAGTTAGCTTGCTCTTGTACAAACTGCCAAGCCACTTGGAGTTTGGGAGACATAACACAGGTAAGAGTCATACCTGGGGCCATTATAACAGTTTAACAGTATAGAAGATCAGGGTCCAGTGCCCAGCACTGTTTAATCTTCTACAAAAAACAACAGCTGGAAGATCTCACAGAAACGTCAAGTCTATACCACTGACATTCTAGTCATTGAATTTCTGTAGCAATATCAGCTCTTCATGGTCACTACTCCAGTGTGACTGTCAAAATCAAATCTGATTTTCTGTACCCCAGCCGCTGGTGCATTCCCTGACCTGAGCCCCACTGAAACAGGTCTGTGGTTTCAACACAGGTGAAGCGAGTGGCCAGCGCAAAGCAGGAACTTCTGGACTCCAACCCTATTCACAAATGTAGGCTTCCAATTTCTGTAATGGAGACTTGGTCCTTTCTTTGGTGCCCAGGCCAAACGAGCACCCACCACCAATACACCCTGGCTAAGATACACATCCCAAGGCTTCTTTTGTACAGTTTCCTTTTCGTTTCTGGCAGTCAGATGCAAAGAACTTCTAACCACAGTTTTAGAGCTGGAAAACTGCTGAAGCAAAAGAACCCAAAGTGTTGCACTATGAAGAGGATCCAGTCCATGTCTCAGAAATGATGCTGGTAGGTGCTGGACTTGCTTCTGTCCCACTACAAGGGAGACCAGAAGTTCCATTCCTAAAAGCCCTCCAATTCTTTTACTCTTAATGTCAGTTCCTCTGCAAGCAGAAAAATTGCTACAGGCATGCAGACAGCCAAATCTGAGAGTCTTTCACCACCTGGACTTTCTTTGGAGGGGCATGACACTGGTAAGTGGGATCTGAACAGCACTGAGATCATGCAGTCAGGCTTCTGATCTTGGGCCACATGTGTAGCCATGATGCAGCTACCCAACTGTGCACATGACATGCAGAACCTGGCTCAGACACACAAGACCTGAGAATGGGCTCTTTGTCCTGGAGCGACAGCAGCACACCCTGATTAAAACTCACCCAGGTGGGTAAGGAAGCCACTACTGCAAAGAAACTATGTAGTGCTTTAAAGGGGGTGCAGATTAATTGGGTTTTTTTCCCATTAGAACTGGGCAATGTATTATGCTTCCATGCACCAGATGATCTTTATAGAAAAGACTTCAGAGATCTGTGGTAACAAATATCCTCAGATACCAGACTATGAGCACTACAACACAAAATTGTGCTGCCTGTTGGCAATGAGCAGTGAGTACTTGAATCTGTTTTCAAGAAGCAAACCAGAGCTGAAATGAGCTGCAGGCTCTGGAGAACTGGAAGTAAGGAAAAGCTTCCCAAACACAGTCCATGAATAGATAAGTCCCCAGAAGTCAAGAACAATCCATTCACCACTAAGAAATGCATCCCAGGAACATAAATTTCCTGAGAAAATTAAATACTGTGAATATTTTTGGCACATACTAGAAAGCTAAATATATTTCCTTAACTGCAACAATTATTTAACACAGTAGGTTATACAAATAAATACAAATTTCATAACTTGCTACATCTTTGCTTTCAGAAATGTTCCAGTATAATGTAAGACTTCCTTGTCAATGCCCAGGGTTTTAAGGAAACTGCATTGCTTTTAACCACTTCAGCAACCTGACAGTGCTGTGCCATATGTACAGGAAAGGCAACATTTCCTGTTAAGGCCATTTAAGTGCAATTTATTTCTGTACAATGCTGAACATTGTAGGAATAGTTTCAGTGGAGTGCAAATGCAATACTAGCACTGCAGAGACATTACTTGCTACACTAAACTATATTTGACTACAGACAAAAATCCTCTTGAGGTCAGAAACAATCCCGTCAACATCAGCAGGAAGTCTAATGCAGCTGGAGCCATTTCTTTGCATTTAAAAGAGAACTAATTAAAGAAATATAAAGAATCAGATGAGATTTTACATTTACTAATAATGCTTTATTCACTCCTGATATGTTTCCTCCAAATTGTATGTCAACCTGAGCGGGAAAAATCCCAGAGATACTACATCAAGACACATTCAAGCTCCAAACCTCCCTGGGTCTCTTTGGTTTATCCATCATTAATGAAGATCTGCTTAAGGAATGAATGCTTCCTTATGCTGTAAACACTTGCAGTGTAACTGAGGCCGATGACATCGTGGTGCACCAAGGTCTCAGCACTGGTAAACTCAAGGGTTAGCATGGTGCACTGCTTTTACTTCAGTTAGTGAGCCGTACCCTTGTGCATTCAACCTTCAAACGCTGTCTGCATTTACCTGCTTGATTGTGCTGTCCAGAGCAGAGAGTGTTTGTCCCAAACCAGACATCTAAGTTGTGACCCAGATGAAGAAAAGTACTGAGGTAGAAACCCTAGCAATGAAGGTGAGAGAAAGCCTCCCGAAACTGCAGTTTTACAGCATTTGATCCAACTTTAGTACATAGTATACAACTTTTCAGACCTCTGACACTCCTCTGTCCTTCAGGAAGAAGCAACAATGATGGCAATGATGGAATCTTTAGCAACCAGAAAATAAAGTTTGTACGTGAAGGGCTGCAAATCATGTTCACATTCTGGGAGGATACAAAAGGAATGCACCCAAAATGCTGTATATTTATGGCACTCCAGAGGTTTTGATGGCAGTCAGGGTTTTCCCCGTTTTCTATTCCCTCTTTCACTTTTGGCAAAGAGCAGTAATTCTACTGCCAAAACAAGTCTCAACTCATAACCTATCGTCTTGAGAAAAAAAAGGAGTAGCACAGTTGACAACAGCTTCTCTCCAATTCAGATGTTCTGCTTTAGTTTCTGAAGAGCCAGGAAAGATGGTGGTTCGGACTGGTGAGATCCCTTTTCTTCCCATGGAGATATTGACATTGATTTTAACACCTTACTGATTTATTCCTGAGGATATGAACCAATGAGAACTGCAGCTTCTGAGTATCTTAAAAAAAAAAAAAAAAAAAACCAAACCAAAAAAAACCAAACCAAAAAAAACCTCACATAACAACCAAATAAAACAAAAACCATGAAACAAAAAAAACCTCTACCCTTAACACACTACTTTGATCACACAAGTTCGGTTCATTGTGTTCTTTTACATGTTTTAGAAAGAAAAACTAAAAATTTACAAGATATCATGAGTCAGAGGAAGAGACAAAGTATTAGCTGTCATAGGAAACCCACAGTGCTTCCTCTTTGCTGCTTCACTACTTTAAATCATTTTATGGCTCTCTTCCATACTAGGATTGTTCTTTTGGAAGTTCATTCTATTCCTAATTCCATCTTCAAATGCAGCTGGCTAATGCTGTGTGGATGTTCAGCTGTCTCCTCTGGGAGGGACTCCTCTCTCTAACCAAGTCATGCGAAAGTTTGTCAGAAAGCATGAAACAAAATACCTATTTTATTACCACGATGGCTATGTGATGTTGTCTGCGACTACGACAACAAAGATGCAATTAGAATATTAAGTGTGGACGCTCACATTTCAACCTATAAATAAATGAAAACAAATAACAGGGATAATGTGCCTTGATTTAAGAAATGGGACTCTGCAAGAAAAAAAGGATTATCGGAGCCCTTCACTGAGTTTCAAAGGATCGTGTTGCGCAGGGCACGCCTGCTGATAAGGCCAATGTGCTACAAGGCACAGAGGTTTCCAAGCCACCTTGCCAATAGAAAGCTCTCTGCTATCAGGCAACAGAAGTGAACAATGAAGAAAGAAAGAAAAAAAAAAAAAAAAAAAAAAAAAAAAAAAAAAAAAAAAAGGTAATTTATATCTTTTAAATACTTGCATTTCAGTAACAGAGAATTCCTTGAGGCTCATGTTGAAAAACAGTGTTTCAAAGCAAGTGATGTTTGCAAATTGACATTCCCAGTCTCCTTTTATAATCACTGGCTAACCCTCCCTAACCATATTTTTACGTTAGAAAAATGAAATTAATTCAAAATTTAGAAATTGAAAATTCATGTAAACAGGATATTTCCTCTGCTGTGCTGTTCTGCTTTTCTATTCCTTCATCTCCCTATCACAAATTTTTAGGCAGTAAACTGTCTCTGTCTGCCTCCTGCTCTGCTTGCTCAGGGCATAGCACAACCTGAATTAACAATACATAAGAGTTTGCTTTTCAACATTTCAGAATGTATTTGACCTATATTTCACCAGGCTCTGCTTTGCATCTGAAAAACCCTTGTGAAAGCGGACAAGCAACACCAAGTTATGCTGTAATGAACAGCATTGGAAAATAACCATTTAATTCAGGCAGAGAGACAGAATCATTCCTCCTCTGTTCAAATGCCAAAAAATGGTGGACATCTAAATCAAAAATGTTTTGAAATGTTTTGTGTTTGACCCTATCTACAAATTAAAATAAATTGGGATACATAACCAGGTTTTTGGCTTCTGTTAATCCACTACAGTCTGCTTGCGTGGGAAAGAGAGAGACAGTAAGTGGGAACAAGGTCAGTTGGGTTTTACAGTCTATCCTCATGCTTCACTTGCATCCATTTCCAGAAATGTCTACATCCTTCTGGCTGTGTTAAATGCCTTACCAGTCCCTGGTGTTCCTCAGGTCTGTTTAAATACCGAGACTGGAGCTGCAATCAATGAGATGGAAGACCAAAAATCAATACAACCAAAGTTTCAAGATTACAATCAAAAATCAAAATTATGTAAAGCGAATTAAAGCTTGACATTTATAGAGCAGAACTACGACCTTTTGATGGCAGGCTTTGGAACTCATCACATATGAATTTTCTCCACTGAAAAAAATATTGACTATACACATTGATCAATAAATTATATAACAATAATCAAAAATATTATGTTTTGTAATAGGTACTTCTTGTTTTCCTGAAGAGTGGAAAGAATTGAAGATCTTAAAAACTTATTTCATCAACACAGCTAATAGAAATGGTCAAACTAATGATGTACACTGTGTTGCTGTAACAGATGGAATTGTTGGGCAGGAAGTGTTTCATTGACAGAGTAAACTGATAAGCCTGTTTTTATTTAAGAAAAAAAATAAGTTAAGTCTAATATGATTCACAACAGCAGGAAAATACTTTGGATTTGTTTTCAGTTCTATCAGAAAAGAGCTGAACATATTGTTCAATAATCTGTGATGTTGCACGTCCTAAAAAACCATCTTGTTCTCAAATATCCAGCTCTTAGTTGTCTATTGTAAAGAGTACATAGAGTCACAGAATCACAGAAACACAGCATATCCTGCATTGGAAAGGACCCACAAGGACAATCAAAGTCCAGCTCCTGGCCCTGCACAGCACCATCCCCAAGAG